>BPTQ01000008.1:252154271-252558145 GCA_019973895.1 Chrysanthemum seticuspe | reverse complement strand
GCCTTCGTAAACAACTTAGTGCTATAACCGTCGTCGCATCGTCTTCGTACCTCACTTTTATAGTCTCAGTAACAACGTGATTTGTACTAAAGTAAACTCAACTTACACAATTCACTCGTACGCCGACACCTAACTGGCGAAGTAAGACTAGTCGACGTTTGCTGCCCGCATGGACGTATGTTGTCAATCGTTGTTTAGCGTGCTTTCACAGAAACTAGTGAAAGCAACTTAACTCCATGTGCCGGGTGCCAAGGGGCAACTAGTCATGTTCATGACGGACACTAGTCCATCCTAAGGATTCTTAGAGGAACTGTCCCAAAGCGTCGACAAGATCGACAAGAGTTTGGCCTTGCAGAGTTTCTTCTGTTGTGCCTCACTCACTTGGTCGCTTAAAATTCAGGTGACTAACTACTTTTCTCTAAACTTTTCGTTAGCACATAACGAGTGATCTTTAACAAAAACGTTATGTTGCTTCCAAAATAACTTTTAGTTAATAGTTAGTATTTTTATGGAAAACCAAACTTTTTAATCATGTGTCAGCTACACGATTTCTTTCCTCAAAAATTCGTGTTTCTGGCCAAAAAGTTTCCATAGGCAGTTAGGTATTGGACTTGGTCCTAACTAAGTTCTCTAACTTAGCGGGGTAACAAAGACAAGTCAACAGTGTACCAACTAGATATATTATCTAGAGTGTACGGTGGATGGTCCTCGAACAAACTAGAACAGCTGCGAAACCCTGTCAAGGAGATTCTTAGGAATCCTACCTGATCACAGGCAGTACTTGTACTGATCAACGGGGAACCGTGGGCCGTGTACCTCAATTCAACGAAAGTGATCAAAGACACTTTCGTGCGATTTGTTGCTAACTGTTGTATGCAGGTACGCCCGTCGTTTGCAGCTGATCAGAATGAAGCGGTCAATCCACAGCCGCATGCTCACTTAACACATTCAACTCAAATGAAATCATGTTTAGTGCAACAATGACTCTGATATTTTCACTCCATGCTTCTGCTACGCTGCTGCCAATATCGTGATTCAACAAATGCTTCCGCTACTCTGATGAGAAGATATCATGATCCAGAATGTGAGCATGTCGGTCCCAAAGTCACAACATCACAAAATACCAACACCACAAAGGATGTGTCAGAGATTGTTGATAGCCGATGATCTCAAATGATGGCTCAGAATTATTATCACGTGGATCAGTAAAAGACCTCCACTTGGAATAACCAAACATGCAATGTGAAGAATCAATGACTACGAGCTCAAGAGCAAAGGACTACATCAAGAATACTAGATCACTTGTTAATGTTACATCTATTTGTATTCTATGTAATTTTTGGTACATGTTTGAGGTGACCTCCCTTAGGGGGAGATTGTTAGGAATTAGAAATTCCCAGTATTAAAGAGTCGGTCACCTCAAGTATATGTAATCGTTAGAAAGCTCGTAGTCGTAGTTCTTTTAAGTTAAGTAGTTATTTAGTTAAGTAACACCGTGGAGGACGGACGGGTCTTTACCCACTGTATGCCTGATCCACAGCCCGAAGTGTGGCGAATTATGTAAGACTATAAATACTCTCTACCTTCCAAGGTAGAGAGTTGGAGCTCATAATAATAAGTTCACTTTCTCTCACTAAGTTCCCTAAACCTCTAACTTTCTCTCTCTAGAATTCCATCTATATGCTACTTTGTGTTATAGTTTTGATGTGTATGTGATAAGTTATATCTTACAGGTTTCCTCAACAAAATTCAATTTCTCATCAATACGAATATCTCTTAAAGGCACAACTATGTTTTCCTCCGAAAGACATTTCTTAAGATTACTAACATGAAAGACATTGTGTACACTACTCAGTTCCGATGGTAGCTCCAGGCGGTATGCTACCGGTCCGACTCTTTCCAGGAATGGAAAGGGACCAATATATCGGGGATTGAGTTTTCCACGTTTACCAAAACGAACCACTCCTTTCCAAGGAGAAACTTTCAACATAACGCGATCTCCAACCTGAAACTCTAAAGGTTTACGTCTCTTATCGGCATAACTCTTTTGTCTATCACGAGCGGTTTGCAACCGATTACGAATATGTACTATCTTCTCAGTGGTTTCTAAGACAAGTTCGGGACCTGTAAGTTGACTCTCGCCAACTTCAGCCCAACAAATAGGAGAACGACATTTTCGGCCATACAGTGCCTCAAATGGGGCTGCCTTAATGCTAGAGTGATAACTATTGTTGTAAGAGAATTCGGCCAAAGGGAGGTGTCTCTCCCAGCCTTTGCTGAAATCAATAACACATGATCTAAGCATGTCCTCTAAAGTCTGAATGGTTCTCTCGCTTTGACCATCAGTCTGTGGATGGTAAGCAGTACTGATATCCAAATTCGTTCCTAATGCTGTCTGTAACGACTTCCAAAAGTGGGATGTAAAACGACTATCCCTATCGGAAATGATAGATATCGGTACTCCATGACGCGATACTATCTCCTTAAGATACAATCGAGCAAGCTTATCAAGGCTATCAGTTTCACTAATAGCTAAGAAGTGAGCAGACTTAGTTAAACGATCAACTATTACCCAGATAGCGTCATTGCCGCTAACTGTTCTCGGTAATTTAGTAATAAAGTCCATGGTTATTCGCTCTCATTTCCATTCCGGGAGTTCGGGTTGAACTAAAAGTCCTGATGGTTTCTGATGTTCGGCCTTAACTTTAGAGCAAGTCAGGCACCTACTAACATACTGAGCTATATCGGCTTTCATATTGGGCCACCAATACAGTTTCTTAAGATCCTGATACATCTTATCGGCTCCGGGATGAATAGAGTATTTTGATTTATGCGACTCATGCATAATCAACTCACGGATTCCACCATGAAATGGTATCCAACTTCTGTCTCTGAAGCATAATGTTCCGTCGAAACGCTTCAAGAAGCCGTTTTCACTTTCTACCATTCCATGAAGATTCTCATAAGGACGGTTCTCTTTCGTCAATGCCTCTGCTTGGGCGGCTAAATTTTGAGATGGTAAGGGCGAAACAATGGTCATTCCTAATGATCTAACAAGTAGGGGTGGAATGTCCTCTTTACGACTAATTGCATCAGCCACAACGTTAGCCTTACCAGGATGATAACGAATTTCACAGTCATAATCACTAAGCAATTCCAACCAACGACGTTGTCTCATGTTCAGTTCCTTCTGGTCTAAGATATGCTTCAAACTCTTATGGTCGGTAAATACTACACACTTGGTTCCATACAGATAATGTCTCCAGATCCTAAGAGCAAACACTACAACACCTAACTCAAGGTCATGGGTGGTGTAGTTTTTCTCATGCTTCTTAAGTTGTCGGGATGCATAAGCAATCACCTTCTCACGTTGCATCAAAACAGCACCTAAGCCTTTATGCGAAGCGTCGCAGTATACGACAACGTCTTCGCTTCCTTCAGGAAAAGCTAGGATGGGCGCACTACACAACTTCTCCTTCAGAAGTTGGAATGCTTCTTCTTCCTTTTCTCCCCATTCATACTTAACATCCTTCTGTGTTAGTTTGGTCAGCGACTTAGCTATCTTAGAAAATCCCTCAATGAATCTCCTATAATAGCCTACCAAACCTAGAAACTGTCGGATTTCCGATGGGTTCTTAGGAGCTGCCCATTCCTTAATGGCCTTAATCTTAGCTGGGTCAACATGAACACCTCGACTATCTATCACATGACCTAAGAATTGCACAGACGGAATCCAAAATTCACACTTAGAGAATTTGGCATACAGCTTCTCCTCTCTCAGCAATCCTAAAATGAGCCTCAAATGCTCTTCGTGCTCCTCACTACTCTTAGAGTAGATCAAGATGTCGTCTATGAATACTCTCACGAACTTATCCAGGTATGGCTTACACACTCGGTTCATGAGATCCATGAAAACCACTGGTGCGTTGGTCAAACCAAACGACATCACTTGGAATTCATAGTGTCCATAACGAGTCCTAAACGCAGTCTTAGGGATATCCTCTTCTCGAACTCTAAGCTGGTGATAACTAGATCGTAAATCGATCTTAGAAAAGACACTAGCTCCTTGGAGCTGGTCGAATAGGTCATCTATTCTAGGTAATGGATATCGGTTCTTCACTGTCAACTTATTCAATTCCCTATAATCAATACACATCCGAAACGATCCATCCTTCTTCTTCACAAACAACACTGGTGCTCCCCACGGTGAAGAACTTGGTCGAATGAATCCCTTCTCTGACAACTCTGCCAACTGTTTAGACAGTTCCTCCAATTCTCTTAGAGCAAGTCGATATGGTGCCCGGGCTACGGGTGCCGCACTGGGTATCAACTCTATTTGGAATTCCACTTGTCGGACAGGTGGAATCCCTGGCAGATCTTCGGGAAACACATCCGAAAATTCTCTAACAACGGGTACATCGTTAAGGTGTCTTTCACTCTTCTCCTCACTTTTATTTTCAGAAATTCGAGCCAAGAAAAGACAACCTCCTCTATCGATGTACTTCTGGGCCTTAATACAAGAGATGATGCTCAACCGGGAAGGGCTTCCACAGTCGCTCCGATCTCCTTGTATGCTCAGAATCTTTCCACCATACGGTAAACGCACAATCTTCTCATCACAAATGATGTGTGCACCGTTCTTCGACAACCAATCCATTCCGAAAATAACGTCAAAACTTCCTAAGGTAACCGGCAATAGGTCTATACTAAACGGGCGGTCTAGGAAACTTAAGGTACAACCTCGAACTACGGTATCTATCTTCTCTCTATTCCCATTCGCTAATTCCACATCGTAACTAAACCCTAGAGGTGTTTGGGAGATTCCTAGTAATGGCATAAATTTGGTGGATACAAAACTTATATCCGCACCGGTATCAAACAATATGGAAGCATAGCGATTATTGAGAAGGAACGTACCCGTAACTACATTAGGGTCCTCACCAGCTTCCTTCCCAATAGCATAAACACGCGCTACTCTCATGTCTCTCAGCTGATTCCTAGCACCATTGTTTCCCCGGTTTTCCACAACCTCACGCTTCACAGGGTCTAAGCCATTACCTCCTACACCTCGATTAGCAAATCCTCCTATATTACCAGGATTTCCCCTCATCCACGGCTCTCGGCACTCATTCTTAAAGTGTCCCTTCTTTCCACATCCAAAACAGGTGACAGTAGCCTTCTAGTCCGCTCTTTGTGCAGTTTGAGCTGCAGCAAGTGGACGAGACCTACAGTCTTTGGCTATGTGTCCTACCTTAGAGCACTTCCTACACACAATCGGGCACGGTCCATGGTGGTGTCGGTTACAACGACCACACACAGGCTTACTACCTTCATAATCTTTCCTACCTCCATTTCCTATGGCGAACACCCTGGCTATCTCTTGCCATTTGTTGCCATTCCCTTTTGAAACTTCGTTCCTCTTCCTCTTATCACTCCTATCATTCTTACTCTTGTCTCCTAGTTCTAGCACACAAGAGTCCATCAAACTCTGAGCCACAGTAATTGCCTCTTGCAAATTAACTGGCTTGGCAGCGATGACATCATTTCGAGTAGCTAAAGGCAATCCATCAGTATACCTCTCAATCTTAAGTTCTTCAGTGCGAACCATTTCAGGGCAAAGCAACGATAACTCTTAGAAACGACGAGTATAAGTCGCCATGTCAGTACCCTTAACCTTATGGTTCCAGAACTCACTCTCTAACTTCTTAACTTCATTCCTAGGACAATAAGTCTTAATCAGGAGAGCCTTAAACTGAGTCCAATACATACTATAAGCTACATCAACTCCTACTGCTCTGTGGTAATTGTTCCACCAGGTCAATGCCTCGTCCTTCAAAGTGAAGGTTGCATACTTAACCTTACAATCCTCATCACAGTTACTCACAACAAACACATATTCAGTTTTCTCTAACCACCTAGTCAGGTAAACTACTCCCTCAGTTCCTCCAAAATCAATGGGACCACATAATCAGAAGTCTTTGTAGGTACAACCTCGAGTTCGATTCAGCATTGGGGTTCCACTAGAGGTGTTAGAAAGATTAGCCTCAGCTAGCAGTTCAGCGACACGCTGCGACACTAGCTGGTCAATGTGGGTTGGGTTCATAGGTGGAGGGTTTTGTGGAACAGGACCATTCTCAGCACGGTCATTCACATTCGGGCTTTCTACAGCTGGGTTATCAGTGTTAGGGTTCTCAACAGGTGGTGTGGTCGGGGTCGGACGACGACCTCGACGACCAGAGGCAACAACAGCAGCAGGAGCTGCTCGTTTGTTCCTACGCGGGTTTCGTCTTGTTGCCATCACTCTGAGGGCAAGAAGAACAGTTTCATAAGTTCACAATTTACGCTCTAAAAATAGAGTTGGGTTCCAAGGGTCACTAATAACGCCTGAATACATAATCAAGGTCAACAAGGACAACGCTATACAGAAGCGAAACAATCAGATACCGCATCATAACTAAAGGATGCATGTTCCCATAACCATAACTCATAGGTTTCAAAAGTGGAAATACATGGAAGGATACAGAGAAATCAAAAACGATCCTAATAACGATACTAGTAAGATAACTAGGATAATCCTACATCTCGAACCAAGTACTACTTAGTTTCAAGATGGTACAAAACCATAAATCTAATACGATCTAGCCACGATTACGAGCACTCCTAAATGATTTCCAAACATCATCCATCACTCTCTATAGTGACAAAATCCCCAAACGCTGAGAGTCGCAATCCTTCCTAAGATTCACGACCTCCTTCTCCAAACCATCGACCTTGCGCTGAAGCGCTTGGTCTGCCTCCAAGACTGTCAAGCACTCTCTATGCCGGTCTCTAACCTGCTCAAAGAGTCCCGACATACCTTCTCTTAAGGCCATTGATGAGTGTGTAAATACTCATCATTTTTGTACAAAATAAACTGCAAATTCATCTGAAAACACTCAGAAACACATCAAAATGATCAAAATATCACAAATCAGTGTTTTATGAGTTTTAAATGCAAAAATATCAAAATCAGATGAAAAACATATCAAATTTGCAAAAATTGCAGTTTTAGTCCCCCAAGTTTCAAAAGTTGTCAAAAACAGTCCCTGGTAAAACCAAATAAAGAGAAATATCATTTTAAAGTCCCTAGGGATTCTTAAGTTGTCAAAACTGGTCCTTGAGAATTAAATTTACAAATTTACAACTTTGGTCCTTTAACTTTCAAAAATGACAACTTAGGTCCCTTAACTTTCAATAATGACAACATAGGTCCCTAAACTTTCAAAGATTGTCAATTTTGGTCCCTAAAAACAAGTTTGGAAATTTACAGGTTTGGTCCCTCTAGTTTGGCAGATTTACAACACAAGTCCTTGTCATTAACCAACATAAGCCTTGTCATAATGAATTGGACCCCTGCCACTTAACCATTTGACCCCCCTGTCAAAACCATTTTGGACTGCCCAGGTCAAAATCAGTCAAACGCTATCCTTTCCCTCTCACCACTGTTTGTCTCCCCCAACTTGTGCCTGCAACTGCTACTTTCAACATATTCCCTCCCACCTTACCTTATCTCATCAAAACCCATCCTTCATCATCACAACTACTCCACCCCCCCCCTACTTGCCAAAACAGTAGCCAACAGGTCAAATCAAATTTTCCCGCCAAAAATGAATCAAAGGCCAGAATTGATTCTAGCCATCCAATGGCTCACAAGACTGATGGGATTCACTCAGAATGGGAAGAGAATGAGAATGGGTATAAAAAAAGCTTAAAAAGTATTCTTCTCTACCTTGGTCAAATCTATCCTTAAATCCTCTACACCAGTCCTTGTCACTCCATCTAATCGATCTGACAACCTACTGAGACTAATATTCTGGGATATAATCCTCCTCCAGATCAGACCCGTACCTCCATACTCCTCGGGCTCAGAAGCAATCTCTGATGGTATCTCAGATCCTAACGGGCTACCTATATAAGGTGAGTAAGGTGGTGAGTCGATGTCTAAAGGTTGTCCAGGGGACTCAGGCTCATGCAAAGGAGAACCTGGTCCTGGAGAATGTGTAGGACTCTGCAATGGAGGAGTACCCCCTTCTGGGATATCCTCATCATCCTCCTCCTGAGGATCCTCATCCTCATCAACATACTGCTCCTCAATCTCATCCTCCTCCTCGACCTCATGCTCCTCCTCGCCCTCATCCATAGGGGGAGAGTCCATGAGTTGGAGTCTCTGTGCAGGTAAATCCTGAGGTGGTACACTAGGAGATCTAGGCCTCCTAAGACATGGGGATGCTGCTAAACGGATAGGTGATGACGGTGGTCTCACGGACATGCAGGCAGTGCTATAAGCAAGCCTAGGAGTCTGTGCTCGCGCTAAAACCTGATGTAAAGTGAGCTTCCTAGACGAACTAGGACGATCTGATGATGATGAACTAGTGTGACGGGCAATCTCATAAGGATCACCCTGCGCAACCGTCATGAGAGTCAATGCTGGTGAACTAGCTACTGCAAGGACCTCCTCAGACACATCAAAAGCTAGTGAAGGCATAGTCTGTGACAATGGCATAGGGTAGGTATAAGTGTTCGAAGCAACCAGTTCTAACATGCGCATCAACTTAACCCAAAACATATATCACATAATGAAAAATCTTTTAAAAGTGTAGGTACCGCATTACTCAAAATATGCCTTAAAATAAAACACATAAGTTCCGTTCCATCACATAATCACATATCAAATCAATCGAGTTCAAAATCATAAGTTTCGTTCCCTCACATAATCACATGTCAAATCAATCGAGTTAAAACTCCAAAATCATAGTACACCATTTACTCAAATCAAATTTCGTAATATCTCTATAATCACATCTCACTTTTCCAAAACCGATAATCATATCTCATTTCCAAAATCCATAATCATATCTCGTTTCCATAATCAGTTCACAATATCCCTTAACATATTATCTCATAATTCAATTCGCAGTTCATACCATAATCAAATAAGAAGCTTCGGCTTGACAAGCGGGCGTGCGTCGGTCGAGGATCAATTTTTCTCAAAAGTGGTTATAGTTTAGGGTTTATAAAATACCTAATTGTTGTTCCCTATTCACTATCGTTTAAAAACAATTAAGTACTTAAAACAATTTAATAGTGAATAATGACTGAAATTAACGTAAGTAAAACACATAAAGTAATTTTCAACATCATATTCTTATTAGAAATAAATCAAAAGAATACGTTACCCAAGTACTTGCGGAATAGTACTTGGGATTGAAATGACAAAGTTTGGGGTGACTCCTCTCTAAGCTCAGGCTAAGTCTGAGCACAACTCTTAGAACCCACTGAGCTATCTCAAGGATAAAGTTGTATTTGGAGGAGTGAAAAGTTGGCTTGTGTGTGTGTGTTTTTTACAATTCACAAGCTTAAAACTTTTCACTCATTCTCTTATGCTATTTATACAAGTGTGATTTTAACTTTAACCTAGAAGACAAAAAAATTGATCACAGTAATCACGAATATAGATATATTCGATTACTGTTTACTTTGCTATTTGTAGTCAGGCGGCGAAGCTTCTTTCCTTAACATAGATCCTTTAGTATCGCCGCTTACTATAAATGGGAAGATATGGCTTTAGTAGATAGGGACTTAGTTTTATCTGGGTAAAGCACTTGGGGACTTAGTTTTATCTGGGTAAACTTTTCCCGCCTAGTCCCGCTCATTCTTCAGTCTTCAAAGCCTTCAGTCTCTTCCTTCAGTTTGTCTTCAGTGCTAACAATTGGAGAGGAGTCTTAGGGATTCAGTGAGTTATTGTCATCACTCACTGAATCCACCATCTTCTTCTTGACTTAGTCTTCACCCATTAAGTTCCGCCTTGCTGAGTGGAGAGGCTTCTTCTTCGCCTCGTACTGAGTATCCTGAAGATGGCTCACTGAGAGACTATGCACTCAGTGACCTGATAGTATTTAACGGATTAAACACTTAGGTTATTTTCTATTCAAATCCTAGATCAAGGGGTTTGGGTATTTGCATAACCCAACAGTCTCCCCCTATTTGGATATACAAATAGCCTAAGTGTTTGATCAATGTAAGTGAGCAAATGGCTTCTTCTTACACTGAATGTACTAATGAATATAATAAGGAACACTGAGTATTTTAGCAAAAACATACATCGTTTATTGATCCCATTACATGGTTCCTATCACTAGTACAAGAAAATAAAATGATGTCAGTCCAGATGAATTCCCAGTGCTTCAAGCTTAACTTTCTTGGTGATGAGTGTTTCCCTATCAGGATGGTCTCTTATTTTGGCATTCAGGTCTTGACAAAACCTTATGTTTGCTGGGGATTGGATCTGAGAGGCCACTGGAATATAGCTGATCATTGTAGCCACTCCTGCCTGATCGATATCACTCCACCTTTGGAATGCTGGGTTTCCATAGACATCAATGAAAAATAGCCCTCTTTCAGGCTTTTCAATCACTAGACAGTTTACAAATTTCACACCTTCAGGCAGCTCCCTGTTGCATTCTAATCCAGGCACTTTGATTTCAGGCTGGAACTCAACTCTCTTCCTTTTGCCAGTGGATGCTTGTAGTTGAGATCCTTGAGGTGCAGTCAAGGCAAGCTGAATTCCCAGTTGGGCTGGTGCATCTCTTAGCCTTTCATATCTTTTACTGAGCATCTTCATCAGCTCCTTGACCACCTTATTTTGCTTCTTTTCAATAATTGGACCAAGCTCATCGAGTTCAGTGATCCCAAAGTCAACAAAAGTTAGGGGATCATGAATCTCGAAATTTCTCTTATCATCCCCCCTGTAGACATTCATTGCTAGTGGTTTGGAGTTGGGGATGATTTTGACATCAGTGATTTTCTCAGGCTTCCTTCGGCTTGTCATTGTACAGATGTAATGATCAATTCGTTCTTGTCTGACAGCTTCAGCTTTCTTTTTCTTTGCTTCAAATTGCTTTCTCATTGCAGCCATCTGAGCAGCCTGAGCATCCTTGAACTTTTGTCCTGCCTGACCCTTTTGAAGCTTGCTTGGATCTAATCCCATGTTCTCAGCTTCTTCGGCGACAACCTTTGCCAGTGCTTCTCTGTTCCTTTTCTCTTCCTCAGCTAGTTTCAATCTTCTTTCTTCTTTAGCAAGATGTTTACTCAGCTGTTGTGGTGTGAGCAGGTATTCAGTGTCGCCGATTTTATAGGGAATCTTCTCAGGCTCAGCAATTGTCATTATGCCTTTGCCTTTGTCCTGGCTTAAGGAAGATGATGCAACTAAGGGTGGTGGTGTTGTCATGATTGATGTTGTGACCGTCAGTGTTATTGTTGATGTTTGTGGTGGTAGTGAGGAGATGGGTATTGCTGAGACTGGTGCAGATGATGTGGGAGCTACTGAGACTGGTGGTGTTTGCTCCCCCTCAGTGTGAAGAGGAGTTTCTTTAGTAGTATTCCCCCCTCAACTATTGCCGGAGCTTCAGTGAGGGCAAGAGTTGGAGTTGGTGCTGAGGGGGACTGAGCTGCTTGACCCTTGAAGGCCTGATAGATTTCAGTGATCATAGCCTTAATCTCTGAAGTATCTGCTTGAAGACCAGTGACCTTTGTATCCAAGTTAGCCTGAGAAAGCTCCAAGGCAGTCATCCGGGGACCAAGATTCCAGGCCATAGAAGATGAGGCCTGAGCCATAGCAGCTACCTGAGTGTTCAAAGAGTCCATTGAGGTCTGAAGATATTGAACTGAAGATTGGAGACCCTGAACATTTGCAGATTGGAGCATTTCAATCAGTTCAGTGAGTCGAGATGAATTTTTCACATACACCTCAGTGGCCTCCAGCACTTTGGCATTGAGTGCTGGGTCTTCTTTAACAGCATCCCTGATTTCATCAATTTTAACCCCACACGACTGAAGATGCTTGAGAAACTTAACCAGGTTTTCATCCAGTCTTATAAGGTGTTGGTACATAAGATCTCTGTGCTCATGAACATTTTCGTTGAAGGTGAGCACATCAGATCGAAGATCAGCGTAGCTGGCAGCCGCTTCAGTGTGTTGATCCCAAAATTTTTCAGTGACCCCAGTGTACAGCTTCCTTGAGGCTCTAGTGATCCACTGAACCAGCCGTCTTTCAGTGACTGGAAGAATGTTGTCAAAACGGTTAAATTCCTCAGAGCTGGATGATGAGGAGTCTGAGTCATTATCTTCTGGATTAAATGGTGACTCAGTATGCTCCTTTGGATCAGGCTAAGGCTCTTGTTCAGATTGAACCTCAGCGTCCACTTCTTCTCCAGCTGATAAGATTTCATCTTCAGTTTCAGTAAGTTCATCCTCTAGGAAAAGAATACCAGTGACATCAACAATGGTGAGTAAGGGGTTGGTGATGGGTTCCATATCAGCGGGTGGTATATATCCCTCTAAGTCTTTGTCCCCCGTGGACCCCTCAGACACTGGTGGGAGTTTCCCAGTGCCTTCTCCGGAGTCAGGATTGGTTTTGGGTTCCGTGTCGGTGGGTTGTTTCTTTCCCTCTGAGTCTTTGTCCCCCAGTGACCCCTGAGACACTGGTGGGTGTTTCCCAGTGCCTTTGACGGAGTCAGTGATTGTTGTATCCCTATCAGTGGGTTGTTTGTTTCCCCCTGAGTCTTTGGGATCGATCAGTGTGCCCTCAGACAAAGGCTTGGATTGGCTAATGTCATCATCAGGCGTTGTGGAAGGCGCTCCCCTACCAGCAGGTTGTTTGTTTCCCTCTGGATCTTGGGGAGTAGTAGTTGTGACCAAGGGCACTGACTGTGATGTATCAGTGTCCTTCGTTGTCACGGGGGTGGATGTTGCCTGGTCAGTGGGTGTCTGTTTAGTCTCGGGTCTTTTGTGCCTTTTAGGCTGTGTTCCTGAAGCCTCAGGGCCCTGAGACTTTGGTTTAGTCTTAGTCCCAGTCTGAGACTTCCCCTTTCTCCTTTTGGGAGCAGGGTTTGGAGACACTGATCCACTCTGATTGTTTACAGCAACCATGTGGGTCGTCAATTCAATAGGAGTGACAAGGGATGGGTCTTTTTGAAAATTTGATTGGCTCAGGATGCCTGGTAAAGCACCAAAATTTTCTTCATGAGGATAGTTTGTACCCAGTAACACTTGCAAAGCACAAGAGACAAACCTAGGATACGAAACGTATTTCGTCCTAGTTTTGCTCTGTAGCTTGGTCACGAGATCACTGTAAATGATCTCCCCTATGTCGACAATGACCCCATTCATCAAGCAGTATGCCATCATCAACTGAATAGAGTTAACTTGTTCAGTGGATGAGTGGTTCCCGCTGAGGACCTGAATCACGAAAGTGAATAGGATCCTCCAAGCCATGGGAAAAGAGCTTTTGGTGACTGGGGTCTTGTCCAAAAAAGTTGGATCTAAAATGATTTGTTTTAACCCATCCTTCACTGTGGAAGGTTCAGGATGGGCGACATAAACTCCTTTATTGTAATCCAACCCTGTTGAAGTGCAAAATGTTTTATAATCCAGGGTGAATTGTTGTTGCCCCCCATGAAGACTGAATCTGATGAGATATTCCCTGAGAGGTCTGAGGTTGTTCTCATCAGTAGAGGGTGTCGGGTCAAAGGCCTTGGCTGTTGCCCAAAACTCCCTGAGGAGATTTTGGTAAACGATGGAGGGACACTGAACAAAGGCCGTTTTCAGTGGGCAGTTAAATAAAAATTTCATAATGTCTTTGTAGGCTGGGACAGTTTCAGGGTATTCAAAATTGCCTATGAAATTATTAGTTTTAAATTCAACATTTGTAAGATCTCCTACCCACTGAGAAGCAAACTGGAGAGATTGTGTTCTAGCCATTTCCATTTAAAAGGATTTTAGGGTTTGAAAAAAAATATTTTGACTAGAACAATCAAAGATTTAAGATCTCTCAAGTTTGTGATGAAAAACTTTTGTAAATGTTTACAAGGAGGGTTTTCCAAAAGAAGGTTTAATGAGTTTTTGAGCACACACAAATTATTCTGGATTTGAGAAGGGATTTTGACAGAGTTTAGTTGCATAAAAATAATTTGTGTGTATTTTTTGGTTTAGAAGAGGGTATTTATAGAGTGGTGAGAGGGGTGATTTTTGCATAAACGTGGATTTGTAAAGACGGTTTTTGAAATCGTTTGAAATTCCACATTTAATGCCACCCACCACTACCCGCAGTAAAATCCCGTATTTCAAGGGAACAATTGCAATGCACAGTAAAAGTGCACTTTTGCAGCGTTAAAATATCCATAGGATATTTTATGTGTGAGAGGGAATTTAATGCCAAGTGGGTAAGTGATGAGACCCCTGACAGTAAGACATATATTCCTATATTAAATTGGAGGGATTACTAACCTAGGACATTTAAGTAACTAATACTTGGAGCATTTAGTTACACATTCAATGCTTTATGTCAGGGACCCTGAGTGAGTCTTACTCATTCAGTGAGAGGTTGATTTTGGATGTTCAGGGAGACGAACCAATTCACAGAATTCACTAAGATTGGTTTTCAGATGCCTGACTTTTAATGTCAAGCATTCCCAATTCAGCTTTCAGTCTCCTGAAGGTAGGTTCATCCAAAGGTTTGGTGAAGATATCAGCAAGTTGATATTCCGTAGGGATGAAATGAAGTTCTATGTCTCCCTTCATTATGTGATCCCTGATGAAGTGATATCTGATATCAATATGTTTGGTCCTTTGATGGAGGACAGGGTTGTTGGAGATTGCAATTGCACTGGTGTTGTCACAGAAGATAGGTACCATTTTGTAATGGATGTCATAGTCACTGAGTTGACTTTTCATCCATAAAACATTGACACAGCATCCTGCGGCAGCCACATATTTAGCTTCAGCTGAAGACATAGCTACTGATTGTTGTTTTTTAGCACTCCAACAAACCAGTTTTCCTCCAAGAAATTGACAGGACCCTGAGGTACTTTTTATGTCCATGTTGCAGCCAGCATAATCAGAATCAGAGTAACCTTTGAGGTCGAACCCTGAGCATTTTGGATAGTAGAGTCCAAGGCTTGGTGTTCCCTTCAGGTACCTGAGTATTCTTTTGGCTGCAGTGAGGTGGGATTCTTTAGGATTGGACTGATATCTTGCTATTAGACAGACTAAGAATTGTATGTCTGGTCTGGAAGCAGTTAGATACATCAGTGAGCCAACAATCCCTCTGAAATGGGTTTGATTTACTGATTTGCCAGTGAGATCAGGTCCAAGATTATTAGGTGGGACCATTGGGGTCTTCACTGAGGCACAGTCAGATATCTCGTATTTTTTCAAGAGATTTATTGTGTACTTCTCTTGACTGATGGAGATTCCTTTGTCAGTTTGCCTGATTTGTAGTCCAAGGAAGTATGTGAGTTCACCCATCATGCTCATTTCAAACTTCTTTGTCATCAGTTTTTCAAACTGTTTGCAAAGTTTGTAGTTTGTTGAGCCAAAGATGATGTCATCAACATATACTTGGACCAGTATCACATCCTACTATGTTCTATAGACAAACAGTGTGTTGTCTATCTTTCCTCTGACAAACTTGTTTTGTATCAGGAAGGCTGAGAGAGTTTCATACCATGCCCTGGGAGCTTGTTTCAGTCCATAAAAGGCTTTGTCAAGCTTACAGAAATAGTCAGGGAATTCACTGCTCTCAAAGCCTGGAGGTTGTTGAACATAAACATCTTCCTTGAGTTCACCATTTAGGAATGCACTTTTTACATCCATTTGGTAAACTTTGAAGTTCATGTAGGTAGCATATGCAAGGAAGATCCTGATGGCTTCCATTCTTGCAACATGAGCAAATGTCTCATCATAGTCAATGCCTTCTTGTTGACTGTAACCTTTGGCTACAAGTCTGGCTTTGTTTTTAATGACAGTGCCGTTTTCATCAGTTTTGTTTCTGAAAACCCACTTCATTCCTATGACAATTACATCCTGAGGACATTTGATCAAGGTCATGACCTTGTTTTTGTCAAACTGTTGAAGTTCTTCTTGCATGGCCTGAAATCAGCTTGGATACTTTAGAGCCTCAGTGACACTTTTGGGTTCTATATCTGATAGGTAATCAGCATATAGACATTCATTGGTTGAAGCTGCAGTTAACCTAGCAGCCATGCTTCTAGTGAGCATGCCCTAAGTGGGTTCACCAATGATGTTTACAAGCTCAATGTCCTGAGTTCTTGTCCACTTACTTTGTGGTCTAGGTTCTGAGCTTGAGGAAGTCACTGGGAGTTCAGGTGCAAGAGCCACAAGATCATTTAGATCATCTGTTGAGGTGTCTTGTTCTGGTAGAGGTTCTTGAGTTACAGGATCCTGATCATTTGGATCAATGTTACCTATCCCAGCAGGGACAGACTAATTATCAATGAATTCACTGATAGTTGGTTGTGACAGGTTGTGAGGCAAGACATAATATGAGATGTCAGCATCAGCTTGGTATGAGGAATTGGTTTCAGAGTTGTACTCATCAGGAGGATATCTTGATGAGTTGTCAATTCCTATATCCTCCACTGAAGTGTTGGTGAACCTGATGCTTTCTACACTTTCATCAAAGGTGACATGAAAAGTTTTCTCAACTTGTTGTCTCCTTGTGTTAAATACCCAGAAGGCTTTGGAGATCAGTGAGTAACCTAGAAAGTATCCATCATCAGCTTTAGCATCGAACTTGCCTAGATGATCCTTGTGGTTATGAATAAACACAGGACATCCAAACACATGAAAGTAGCTGATGTCAGGAAGTCTACCTTTGAATATCTCATATGGGGTTTTATTATGTCTTTTGACAATGATTGACATGTTTTGAGTGTAACAGGCTGTTTTAACTGCTTCAGTCCAGAAATGCTTTGAAAGGGCGGAGCCATTTAACATGGTTCTTGCAGCCTCAATGAGAGTTCTATTTTTCCTTTCAGCTACCCCATTTTGTTTAGGGGTATAAGGAGATGAGAAATTTTGGGAGATTCCCTTCTCATCACAGAAACTCTCAAGCTCAGCATTTCTAAATTCAGTACCATTGTCAGTTCTGATTTGTTTCACTGTAATGTCATTTTGGTTTTCAATGTTCCTGATGAATGACATTATAGTATCAGCTGCCTGACTCTTTTTGGAAAGAAAGTATACCCAAGTGTATCTTGAAAAATCATCAACAATGAAAAGTGTATACTTCTCATGCTGGATTGATCTGGGACTGACTGGTCCAAAGAGATCCATATGCAAGAGGTGAAGGCAGCTTTTGATAGAGAAATTTTGCTTGGTTTTGAAAGATTCTCTTTTATGTTTGCCTTTTTCACAGGCTGAGCATGGTTTATCTTTTGCAAAAACCAGTGATGGTAAGCCAAGGACCTTGTTTTGTTTTGCCAAGTTGTTGATGTTTTTGAAGTTTAAGTGTGAGAGTCTCTTGTGCCACAACCAGTTGATAGTTTCAGTGGCTTTGGCAAAGAGACAGGTTCCATCTTTAGAGAGAGTTGACATGTGTAAGACATAAACATCGTCTCTCCTAGGAGCAATCAACACAACTTCCTTGTTGGCATTGAAAATGGTACATTGTTTGTCATTGAATTGTACAATGTACTTAGCATCACATAGCTGACTGACACTGATGAGATTGTATTTAAGACCATTGACATAAGCAATCCTAGAGAAAACTATTCCATTGCAGTTTACTGAACCATAACCTTCAGTGGGACATGATGAGTTATCACCAAATACTACCTTGGGCCCTGGTTCCTTTACATACTTGTGCAGATATTCCTTCACACCAGTCATGCTTCTTGAACATCCACTGTCTAGATGCCAGATAGGCTCCCTGGCATGTCTCTGCACAAGTAGTAAACTGAATTAGTTTCTCTTCGTGACCCACTTACTAGTGGGCTTGGGTCTCATGGTCTCTTTGAATTGAGCAATCGATTCATGGTCAGTGGTGGAGTGCAATGAGCTACCACAGGTTTTGCATTTAGAGACTGAGGATGACTCAGTGGATTTGGGTTGCTTTGAACTTCTCCTTGCATGGATGACATTGTCATGCTGGGATGTCTTATGAGCTGTGTTACCGCAAATATCACAACATATGTTCATAAGACAATCATCAGGGCGATGATCATTAAAGCCACAGTGTGGGCAAGGAGGAAAAGGATTTGCTCTCAACTTTTGAGCTGACTTGGATGAAGAAGCACACTGATGACCAACTTTGGTGTAGTTTGCTTGACTGAGAGAGCTTACATATTGCAAGTGGTCAGCAGTTCTGTGATCATCCTTTTTGCAGATCATGCAAAAAAGGATTCTATAACAGTTGTCAGTGGTGTGACTGGTATAGTGGCACAAATCACACTTTTGCTTGTTTTTTGTGGTGGCTTTTGACTTTGAGGAACTAGAGGAAGCTGACTTTGTCTCCTTGATTGATTCAGGGACCTTTTCAATGGATTCCATTTTGTCAGTTAGCTTCCTCACAAGTTCAGTCAGTTGCTGAATCTAATCAGCTTCAGTGGGGACTGAGGATATGGAAGTTTCAGTGGGGGTGTATTCTTGTTGAGTTGGTTTTGATGGTCTTTTCAGGATGGTTCTACCAAGTCCAGACCTTTCTTTAGGAGAGTGTGGATTGTATTGTAATGGAGTAAGCTCAGAGCTAGGATCAGCACCCTGAAGAGGTTCCAAAGGTGGAAGTGGTGCTTGAGATTCATCTTCAGACTCAGAGATGTGTTCAGTGCTACTGGGCACATCTGGGAGTCCAAGCATGCTCTTTAGAGCTTGACTTTCAGGCTCTAGAATTCTTCCAGAGTCAAAGTTACGAAGCTTACTCTCAGGATTAAGTCTTTCAATCCAATCACTGGGCTTAGGAACAGACAACATATTGGTAATCATGCCACCAGACACAAATGGTTTAGGACTCTGGTCTTTGTTGTGAGAGTCAGAAAGATGATGTTCACCTATGACTCTCTTTTTGCTACTGGGGGCACCCACAGTATCAAAGACTCTTGGATTCTTGTTGGTCCAACTATCAATGATTTCTTTTTCTTTCTTAAGTTCATCTTGAAGAGCCTGATTTCTTTTAACTAATTCAGTGTTTTGAATTTGTAAGGTAATAGCCTCAAGCTTGTTTTGTTTTAACACAAGTAACTCATCCCTACACTTATTCAATTCAAAACTTAACTTGTTGTACTTAGAAAAAAGATTTAGTCTTTGCTCCTCTACAAACTTAAGATCAACATTGATATAGTTCATATAGGACTGCCAATCAAAATCATCATCCATAGAAAGTAGAATATTTACCTTCTTCATTGTGATGTTGACCCATTCCCCATTTCTGGCATGATTCTTTCCAACAACTAGCTTGTCTTCCTCTGAGAGGGCCATCAGTGCGCTGACATGCACCATTTCATCATCTGATGAGACTGGCTCTTCATCCCAGTCGAAGGTTTCAGCAACAAGACCTTTGTTTTTACCCTACATAGATTGAACACTTTTTGGTTCTGAGGGACTGGCCTCAAGTAATGCAAGCTTAGCTTTGATTTTCCTATACTTAGCTTCAAAATCTATTGTTTTGTTCTGGTCAGATTTATTCTGAAAGTTTTGATGAGACTGATAGATTTTAGGTTGAAATTTGCTAAAGCCTGAGGACTGATTTGACCCTGATGGTCTGTAAGAGGGTTCAGAAATTGTTTTTGAAAAACAGTCCTTTGCAAAATGACCTCTTTTGTGACACTTAAAGCATTCAGTGTCCTCATTTGCTTTAGCAGTTGAAAAACCTTTGTTTCTTTTAATAAACCTTCGAGAGTTTGCAAGGAGTGCCCTTTCCTGAAATTCAACGTTCAGGTCATTTAGGTACTCCTCACTTGATCTCTCATCAGGCTCATCATCATAATTTTCTTGAAAATCTTGAACCACATTGTTAGAAAAGAAGGCAGTTGATATAGGTGAGGTGATGGTCAGGGACTTCTTGACTTCCTGAGACTTCTTTAAGTCAGGGTATCGTCTGTTGATGAGGTTTTCCTCATAGACAAATTTCCCATAAATTTCAGGAAGTTCAAGATTTTGAATATGATTTGCATTTCTAAGTCCCTAAGAGAAGTTCAACCACTTCTTAGGGAGACAATTGACAAAACCAACATTAATCTCATGTTTGGACAACTTAACACCATCATTTGCCAGTTCATTTAAAAGAGTTTTGTATCTGGTGTAAGTTTGTGAGAGAGTTTTGTATCAGATGAGCCTTCATGGCTATGGACTAGGTCATCCCAGGTTTGTTTAGCTGTATTACAGCTTATAACTGACTCCATTATATCATCAGGAAGACATGATATGATGATACTTTTGAGTCTTTGGTCCTGGTTGACCACTCTCCTTTCATCCTGAGTCCACTGAGCTTCAGGTTTGGGCAAACCTTCAACAGTCTTTGGGATAAATGGACCTTCATTTATACACTTGACATAATAAGGTTCCATCCCAATCAAATAGCAAAGCATACGCTTTTTCCATTTGTTGAATTTACCAACTTCAAGTCTAGGGGCAACAGCTGAATAAGCTCCACCCTTTTTATCGACTAGTTGGGGTACATTAGTTTCAGCCATAGGGATCCTGATTTAAAAACGTTTTAGAGCGGCTTAAAAGGTTTTATAATCAACCTGGCTCTGATACCACTTGTTGTTCCCTATTCACTATCGTTTAAAAACAATTAAGTACTTAAAACAATTTAATAGTGAATAATGACTGAAATTAACGTAATTAAAACACATAAAGTAATTTTCAACATCATATTCTTATTAGAAATAAATCAAAAGAATACGTTACCCAAGTACTTGCGGAATAGTACTTGGGATTGAAATGACAAAGTTTGGGGTGACTCCTCTCTAAGCTCAGGCTAAGTCTGAGCACGACTCTTAGAACCCACTGAGCTATCTCAAGGATAAAGTTGTATTTGGAGGAGTGAAAAGTTGGCTTGTGTGTGTATGTTTTTTACAATTCACAAGCTTAAAACTTTTCACTCATTCTCTTATGCTATTTATACAAGTGTGATTTTAACTTTAACCTAGAAGACAAAAAAATTGATCACAGTAATCACGAATATAGATATATTCGATTACTGTTTACTTTGCTATTTGTAGTCAGGCGGCGAAGCTTCTTTCCTTAACATAGATCCTTTAGTATCGCCGCTTACTATAAATGGGAAGATATGGCTTTAGTAGATAGGGACTTATTTTTATCTGGGTAAAGCACTTGGGGACTTAGTTTTATCTGGGTAAACTTTTCCCGCCTAGTCCCGCTCATTCTTCAGTCTTCAAAGCCTTCAGTCTCTTCCTTTAGTTTGTCTTCAGTGCTAACAGTTGGAGAGGAGTCTTAGGGATTCAGTGAGTTATTGTCATCACTCACTGAATCCACCATCTTCTTCTTGACTTAGTCTTCACCCATTAAGTTCCGCCTTGCTGAGTGGAGAGGCTTCTTCTTCGCCTCGTACTGAGTATCCTGAAGTTGGCTCACTGAGAGACTATGCACTCAGTGACCTGATAGTGTTTAACGGATTAAACACTTAGGTTATTTTCTATTCAAATCCTAGATCAAAGGGTTTGGGTATTTACAGAACCCAACACTAATTCTCTATAACCTTGAGCTCTGATACCAATCTGTAACACCCCCAAATCTCGGTACAGCGGAAGACTTAATCAAGTTTTCGGAGCGTTACTTTTGGATTGGTATCGCACACAAGTATAGCCAGAAAAATAGTCATTTAACATTTAAAACCAATCCCAAATTCAAGTATTCAAAACATTTAATCCCAAATATAAATATTAGGCCCAAAACATGATTTATTAAGATAGGTCCCCATAGTTTATCATAGTCGGAAAATGATCCTTGAACCACGCCTCCATGCCAAGCTTCCACTGATCAAGTAATCCAAACATCTCTCAATTACCTGAGAAATCATGCTAAAAGGTCAGCTTACGCAGGTGAGTTTATAGGTTTAAGTTCAACAAAATCGTAGTGGACCTGTAAGAGTTGATTTGCTACGCAAGACCTAAGATAGATAAATACCGTTCACACATGATCCTACCCGGATCTCCAATCAAATCCCGGATCCAGGGATTACTCGGGCCCCTGCGACTCTAGTCCAGCACTGATGTGGCAAAATCTAGAACAATTGCCAACCCCGGACTAGGTCGATGTAGAAGTCTATTCTTAGCTAGACACGGTTAAACCTAGACTAAGGCAACAACTACAGCACAACTATCTATACAGTCAAGCACATAAGCAAATCCAAATAGTTTTCACGGTCCAAGAACAGTAGCATGATTCTCACCCCAAAATAGTTCAAAACGTAGTTAAAACGTATATAAAAGTGGGGCTATGAAACTCACCTCAAGCAATCAACGCACAAATAAACACTAGCAGAAGATAACGGTATCACGGCACAACAACTATCGACTCGGCACAACCTATTAATTATAGACCAAACTTAATATATACATTCCTCAAAATCAACGTTATCTACCCCAATACGTTCCATTTCTTTATTTCCAAAAACGTCTCGTTTCACCATTTAATCCTAGTGTTTGGTATTTCTCATGTGGGTGTATCGACTCAATATGATGCCATGAATGCACTCAAACAACCAATATATAACTCAATGCGACACAATGAGACCTCTAAACGATAAGCTCCATAGTTCAATAAGTTTCGGAATAAATAGTAGACCTTATCGAATTCGTCAACTCGATAAACTCATTTATTTATTCGTGTCGCTTATTATCCCATAAATCAATCGTATCCTTAAAGAGTCATAAGGATAAGTCACCCATTAATAGGGTTACCCAACGTACCTAGAGGACTCTTATTAGATTCGTCAACCTAATAAGTCCGCTACCCATGTTGATCAACACTATTAATGCTAGGTTATCCGTAACCCATGCACATAACGTAAGCAATTAAATACTTAAACCAATACTAAATGTCCACAATTGACATTTATTGATAAACGTGTACTCGAAACATTAATTACTTATTTATTGCAAAACATTTCCAATTTAGTCGTTAGTTTCCGTTTAAAAATAGTAAATAACAAGATAAGACTTGTTATCGACATTTTTGGTACAAAAGCCCATTTATTATTTCCATTTCATAGTTTATTAGCATTTTCATATATATATATATATATATATATATATATATATATATATATATATATATATATATATATATATATATATATATATATATATATATATTTCGTCAAATTCCATTATTAATCCCATATCGTTATTCGTTTCGAGTCCACAAGCACGAGTCATAACTTCTCGGCTTTTAATCAATCAATAGTCCAAATTATACTAAAGTCCATGTTACAGCTTTGTCGGAGTCAACTATTGACTAAAAAGTCAAAGTGACGCCGACGTAGCTCAAAGTCAACAATATATATATCAAGTCCAAATTAAATGTCACAATATCGCAATTCAATCCCAAACCAACTCAAAACAATCTCGCCAACTAATCAATTAACCAAAAGTACTCGAAACCAATGTTATGACCCTAATGGTCATGACACGGTCACGGTCAAGACCACGTGAACCAAACAAGCTCTAGAAGCTTTTCGGCTCCACGCGTCTCATCCAAACCTCAACAATACCAATCAACAAGCTACCAAATCGACCCAACTCGGACCCATGACCCAAGTAGGCCACGTACACCAACCCATGGGTCACGTACGTGACCATGGTGATTCGTACGTCCAATAATTCATCACCAAACACAACCAAATCACTTCCACAACATCCCAATCCAATCATTCAAGCTCTAAATACTAACCAAACACAAAACCCATCAACTATTCTTAATCAAGAACATGCAACTAAACCCTAAATGCACAAACCCATCAAATTAATACACCACACATGTACCAAACACTAATTACTTGTTTATTTAGTAACTAATTAGCTTTAATTTCATGTTCCACCCAAAAGCCCCAAAAATTATAATTAGGTCGAAACCCTAATTATCAATTCGTGGGTTATTATTGCCCAATCAAGCTCAAAACATGTTCCATTTACCTTATCTAATCACCAATTGCAGAAGCCCTTTGAAACCCTAAAAGTACGAATCTAATCAACATGACTTATGTTTATAAACATCCTTATAGGTCCAGCATAAGAGTTTTCAAATTTTATTACGTTACGTTATTTCGTTAGCGTACGAGTACTTAACGTCCAGAATAACGTTTGCCATTTATTTACTTAGTTAAAATCGTAAACACCAAAGTACAAGTCTCTAAAACACAAAAACTTAAACTCTATGATATATTACAAGTCTAATTTACATTCTTTAATCCTCACCTTACAAGGCTTAACGCATAAATTCTAAACTTGGTTTCTTCTAAGTTTATAAATTTAAAGGCTTAACATTAATAATTGTCGGGATCAAATTATACGGGTACACAACTTGATATTTTCTTCTAAGTCTAACCGACTACAACGTGTATATAATATATGTTTCACGTCTATCACAAACAAAAAGAAAAACAGAGAAGAGTTATCTTCTCTCTTCCCTCTCTTGTATTACCATCAATTGACAACAACATCACCACCATCGCAGCCACCTCCCATCTCTCCATCACCACAGCCACTCCACGCAAACATCATCACCAAGATGAGGAGTCTTGAGACCATGGGTTTGTTTTGGTTCAAGTAATCACCACAGTCGCCACTCTCATCACCATCAAACTGTCTCTCTTGTTTGGTATGGCTACACGCCTAAATCCATCTTTTTATTCCTCTTTTGTTAAAGGCGATTGTAAATAATTCATATATGTTTTCGTGGATTAAAACGACTTTTCCTGAATTCGTGTGGTTAAAATTAGTTAAAAGGGTGTTTGTTTGTGTCGGTTTGATTTAGGGTCAGGTTGACTCACTTGAGTCTCAGGGTCAATTTGGACTGAGCTTATTTGTTGTTTTGGTTTTCGGTTGAGAAAGAAACACCACAGGGGTGTTTGTTTATGTGTATCACAGCCCCAAGAGGGGCGCCTGGTTTGGTTGTTCTCGGTTAAAGAGAAACCACCACAGGTGGTGTTCGTCTCGGGTTGAGTCACCACAGCCACATCGCTAGGGGTGTTTGATTTGGTTTTATTTTCTTATATTTTTTTTCTTATTTAATCAGTTTATAGCTTATTTTTGGTTTTAGCTTATTTGAATAAGCTTGTCTTGGGCTTGGCTAAAAACTACACCGAAGGGTGTCGTTGTTTGCTTGGGTTTCGGCCACACCAACGACCCACAAGGGTGCGTTTGGTTTGTTGTTGCAGCTCTAACCACCCAAGGGGTGCACTTGGTTTGTGTCTCGGCTCAGTACAGCCACCCACCCAATGGGGTGGTTTTGTTTTACTTGGTTGTTTCCTGGTTCTTGGCTAGAAACCACCCAAAGAGGGTGTTTGTTGTTTGCGGGTCACAGACAAACACAATGGTATGTTGTTTATTTGTGTTACGATTCAGATGAGTCACCCATAAGGGTGTATTTATTTCGGTCCAGTTCACCACAACAACACCCGAAAGGTGTTGTTTATGTTCGGTTTTCGTTCAGCAGTAACAACCTACGAGCGGTTGTTGTAGCCTTGGCTCATCAAGCAACGACCCACCAAGGGGTGTTGTTTACTCTCGGTTCAACACCAACCCGTAAGGGTGGTATTTTGTGTGTTAGTTGTGTCGTTGACTTGGCTCGACAAACACCCGAGTGGTGTTTGCATGCTTACTCTCAAGTCAACAAGAAAACCCATTAGTAGTGTAAATTAAAGGCTGTTTCAGGTCAGCAGCTAAATCGAGTTGGTGTGCAGTATTTTTGGCTTATGGCCTACTGGGAAATCACATTCTTAGATAGATATATGTCTTAGCTTCATGTGGCGAATTGGATGGGTTATCAACTCCTCCCGATAAGGGAGTTATGGCCGTTTTACGATTGCTAGTCAAATCTGGAACATCATTTGGAAAACGAGTTAAACTCCAGGTTAAAACTCTAAAATGTAGGATAGGAATGCTAATCTCAGTAGTGTACATCTAAATCTAACTTTTCCAAGTGGAATCACTTTAATAGCTATCACGGTTTGGGAAATACATTAAAATTAGTGTTTCATAGGAAAAGTTGGGACTGCTGCGGACCAACAGTATAGATGGGTTAATTGCAGAAAACTTTTGGCCTAAGAAGGTCTATATTATTTTATGGGATTATGGAAATACATTTAAGGTACATGTGTTGAATTGGATAGGGTGATATCTCCTCCGGATGAATGAGATATGGCCATTTTATGGAAACATGTCAATTCTGGAGCTGCTGTTGGAAAACATGTTTTGATCCAGATTTTTGTACAGTAGGCTTAGGTTTTAAAACATGGTTCAAGACTAGACATTATAAGCTTTCACCTCCAATTGGTTTCAACTTGATAGCTATTATAAAATAGTATTTATGACCAAAACTGTAAGCATTAGAATTTCAGCGAACTTTCTGGTTGGAGTTATAGTTGGTAAGAACTCATTTCCCGTTGATTGGTAAATGATGTGATTGAATGGCCTAATGTTTTGGAAACTAGACTTAAGGATATTTTCAGGGGTGAAAACCCTATTGATGAGTGTCTAAATACTCATCATTTTTGTACAAAATAAACTGCAAAATCATCTGAAAACACTCAGAAACACATCAAAATGATCAAAATATCACAAATCAGTGTTTTATGTGTTTTAAATGCAAAAATATCAAAATCAGATGAAAAACGTATCAAATTTGCAAAAATTGCAGTTTTAGTCCCCCAAGTTTCAAAAGTTGTCAAAAACAGTCCCTGAGCACATAATTTCAAAAGTAAAGTCACCAAAGGTCCTTTTAAAATCAAAAGTTGTCAAATTTAGTCCTTTGGTGAAAAATATAAAAAGTTTGAGAAAATTACAAGTTTAGTCCTTCAACTTTGAAAATTGGCAGAAATGGCCCCTGGAAAATTGGAAAATGTCAGCTTTGGTCCTTGTACTTTTGGAACTTGTCATTTTCAGCCCTTGGAACAAGTTTGATGAATTGGCAGTCCTAGTCCTTGTAATTTCAGAAATGGCAAGTTAAGTCCTTGATAATTAAAAACCCTTTGCACTTTAAACCCTTGTCACTAACACTTTGGACCCCTGCCATCTTATCATTTTGACCCCTGCCACCCTTTTTGGCCTGGTCAGTCAACCAAAGTCAAAAACCAGTTTACCCGCCCCCACCTTATCACCTATCCCTTCCCTTCCACTTGCTCTGCAACTGCAACCTCAGGCACCATCACCTCAGCTTTCCACCCCCCTCCTCATCATACTCACCTAACTTACCCACTACAATAAATGCACCCCCCCCCCCCTAGTGGCTAAAAACAGTACCCTGTGGTCAAAACCACCTTTCCCGCCAAAAATCTAAAAAAGGCCAAATTGCTTAAAACCCTCCCATTGGTTGAAAGAAGAGGTGGGATGTGATCTGAAGGACACGTGGAAAGCTTTTGGGTATAAAAGAAAGAAGAAGAAGGAGAAGACATCCAGTAGTTAGTTTAAAATTTAAATTGTATGTCGTTTTTCCTAAAAGTATCTCAATTAGTTTTTCAAATTTGTAATTTCAAGTTTTCTTGTATTGAACTTAAGTAATTTGATAATTATAATCTGTTTTGAGCCTCAATTCAAAGTTTCATTCAAGTTTTAAAATTTCATGTTTACTGTTTAAAAGTCCAATTTAAATCTGTTAAGTCTAAGCTTCTCATAGCCTATACTTAAGCTCAAATAAGCTTACCTAAGCTTATCATAGCTTTTGGTAAGCCTATCAATCAATTTCAAGCAGATTGTGGTTTTGGTCAACAGAAGTCAACTGAGAAGCCAAATGGCATGGAAATGGTACTTGGGTGATACAGTGCCTGGAATGGGTTGGTAATGAAGTAGAATAGTGGTATTGGTTCTGGTCTGAGTTGCTAATAAGCCACATAGCTTGTGAGTACTTTCCTTGTTTTCAATAATAGTGTAACTTTGCATAATTTGTATCTGTCTTGATTCAGTATTAGGATTAGTTTATACTTGCTTATTTACTGTCATTAAGTCTTGGTTATTTAAGTTTCAGCATTGGCATAAGCCAATTGAGCAAGTAAGTAGATCTAGTGGCTTATCAAGTCATTAAAGGGGTGTTTGGATCTAGGGCTCAATCTGTCTCATAGGTCTTTTCAATGTTCAATATCTGTTGGTTCATGCTAGTTAAGTCCATACTAACTCATATTGGTCTTGGTTTAGGTCTGCAACTCCAAAAAGTCAAAAGTTCCTTTGAATCTGTCTCAAATGCTAACTGTTGGAACTTTTGATTACCAATCTTGTGATTTGTGTTTGAAAGTCTCAAACAAAGCTTGAATCATGTCCATTACACCTTATAACACCTAGATTAGTGATAAAATTGAATCCAAAGTTCACCAAAGTCAAACTTGCCATTTTCTTTAAAAGTCAAAAGCAGAAAATCATGTTTTGAGCCAAATGGAAAGATTTTTCTAGGATTCATTCCTAAGTCAAAATCAGTAAAACTTGTTGGTTATAAAACTTGAACTGGTCCTCTTTCTTATAAGCATTTTTGGTGAATTTTACAATTTTGTTTAAGGCATCAAATAAGCTCTTCTTTTAGCCCCATTTTGCCCTGCTCACTGTTTCAGCATAACTGAGAATTTTCTCAGTCCTTGCAGCAGGTGCACAAGGCTTATTAGAGCTTGTCATTGTCTGATTTTTGGTACAATTGATCTCACCCAGGTCTAGTGTAGGTACCAATATCTGTTTTCCAATTTCAAGCTTATTTCAGTGCTCATTCATGTGCTTAAATCTGATACCCAGAAACTGTTTTGAAATTGAAATCAAATTAAGCCAAATCTGTTCTAGTTGCATTTCAGTGGTTAAAAGCTGTTGTAAATGGTTGCATTTGGGTACTTTTAGTACATTATAGCTTCTGTGTTTGTCTGGTAGCCTTTGGTACTCATTTGGCTTATTTGAAGTGCTCAATAATAAGCACTTCCACATCAGTTCTTAATTTCTACACATAAGCCCATGTTTTTTCTATTTTTCCTAGATTCACAATATCATTTTAGAGTTTTCCTGAAATTTTCAGATTTTTCCAAGTTGTTTTGCTATTTTTCTTAATTAAAAACAGTTTTTAGGCTTATTTAATTAGCTTTTAATACAAAAAATCCAGAAAAGATTCAAAAAAATAATTTTTCAATTTTATTAAGTTAAGATAAATATAAAAAGTAAAAAAAGTAATTTTCCATATTTTTCATAGTTTATTTGGTAATTTTTAGTAATTTAATTAGTTTTTAATAGTTTAAAATTCATAAAAAATAGAAAAATAATCATAAAAATACAAAAATAGTTTTGAAAATTCTAGTTTGATATTTTAGACTTTTTCATTTCATAATTTTATTTTTCTAGCTTTATTTCCTAATTTCTTGTATTTTAGGTAATTATTAAATAGTTAAAAATAGTTTTTAATTTATAATAATTAGATAATTAGTTGTAAAATTAATTTAATTTTTCTAATAATTTTCTTTTATCATTAGGTTTATAAAAATATCATTTTTCATATTTTTAGGGTTAATATTGTGTAAGTTTCACGTTTTTGTTTGTACGTCACGTAATTTTTAATTAAGTTTTATTAAAACAAAAAGAACAAAAACATCATTTTAATAATAGTGATAGCGTTTATTTAATAGATTTTATCTTTTTAGATTTCTTTTAATTTGCATTTAAGCCGTTGTAATTTGTTGGCTATTTCTGTAGTTATAATCATAAATCAAATCTCTGTATCCATTCAAATCTTCTCGATCACTAAACGTCTGACTATTCTCGCACGGCTCGTTGGGACTTAACGACCTGGGGAAACATTATACTCTCCTGGACTTCATTGCATTTGTGTCTGAACTGTTTTAAGGTTCTTACGGTCAGCCATTCACAAGTGGCTGATTTGTGTGAGAAACCTTGACGGTTTTGCGCGAATCAAATTTTGGCGCCGCTGCCGGGGAGCAGTGCTAATAGTCTTACTTTCAGCAGATTAGTGATTTGAATAATCACTCCTTGTTCATACCATCTATCTATATCTATATATATATCCATATTTTCTTATAAAAAATCCAAAAACCCAAAAACAGCCAAAAAAACGTATAAAACACAAAAATATTTTGCTTTTGTTTCTATATATGTATCAAATATAAAAATACAAAAAGATTCGTCGTTTTCTTAAATAATAAACAACTTAAAAGATTACCACCGCAAACCAAGGCAGTGCACTACCTAACTGGGGGTGCGACCATAATAAGTTCCCGAACCAAAGATTTAAAACTTGCCTTTGTGTCCTTGTGATTGGTGTACCTTTTTCAAAGAAGCCATTCATCTTGGATTATTGGTTAAGTTCACTGTTGTTTTGCCTCGAGCTTGTGTTAATTGATTTTGTTGTGATATCGACGTTTCAGAAGCAGAAAACCCCTAAAGATTCTTCTCACCCCGATTTTTATAAAACATCTTCATAATTCTCATTCTCATCTGAAAAAATTTCATAATTCCCTTCCTTAACTCTGAGATCCTTTAGAGTTATCTCTAGTGCATGCGCACTCGTTCTTCTAGATCATTGAGTCCTTTTCGTGATCTAGCAGACATTCCTAGACGACGTTCTCGTAGACGTGCTGCCCAAATAGTCGAACCCGAGATTCGTACTATTTCAAACAAAATGGCAGACGAACGTACTATGGCGGAAATGCTCCAAGCACCCACCGAGGGTTATGGAGATGCCATCATTCTACCAGTAATCAACTCTGATCACTTTGAATTGAAGACACATTTGATCACACTTGTGTCTACAAATCAATTCCACGGGTTTGATCGTGAAGACCCGTATGCACACATCCGTTGGTTTAACAAGTTGACTTCAACTATCAATTACAAGGATGTGCCACAGAAAGTCATCAAGTTGATGCTATTTCCATTCTCACTTGAGGGGACAGCCCGGATTTGGCTGGAAAAAGAACCCCCTCGATCCATCGAAACTTGGGAGGAACTTGTTCAAAAGTTTGTCAATCATTTCTTTCCTCCATCAAAGACGACTAATCTTAAAAATGAAATTTCCGGATTTCGTCAAAATTTCGATGAAAACTTTGGAGAGGCATGGGAGAGATTCAAGGATCTCCTCAGGAAATGCCCCCATCATGAATTCACGGAGCTTCAACAAATCAATATCTTTTACAATGGGTTGAATGGTAACGATCAAGATTCCTTGAATGCAGCCGCAGGTGGCAATATCTTGAATCGTAAGCCTAAAGATGTGATTGAGATTTGCGAGCAAAAATCGAAAGTTCCTATTTCTCGCAACAAAGTCAATACTCCGAACACTCCTGCTTCTACATCTAATAACTCTTCTGAGTTAGCTGCTCCGATAGCAGCTCTAACGGATGCCATCCGTTGTATGATTAAGGATGTTAAGGAAATCAAAAGCGAGATTCATAAGCCGGAACCAGTCAAAGCCGTAAACAAGGTGTGTGAAATTTGTAGTGGTCCACATGCGTATTATGATTGTCAAGCAACCGATGCTTCCTTTTACCAAGCTCCCGTAGCTTCGGTAAACCACAATCAATACCGACCACAAGCTGATCCTCACTACCGTGCACCTAGCGGTATGACACCACCTGGTTTTCCTCCTGTGCAAAACCATGGCAATCAAAATCGCTTTGTTCCGAATCAAGGACAAAATTTCAATCAAAACAGGAACAATTACAACCCACCATATCAAGCTCCAAATCACCAAAGTTATCAACAACCTTCTCATGCTCCCCCACCAAATGACTTCATGAAAGTTACTGAGTCAAGCATACGTTCAATGCAAACTCAGATCAATAACATGAGGGTTGAGCTGAAGAAGGAAATTGATACCACAATGTCTCGGCAGACAAATGAGTTGAAGAATATGATGAGCAGTTTCATGAACATGAATACGAACCAAGCTTCATCATCTTCTGGAGGACTCCCAAGCAATACAATTACCAATCCAAATGCCGAGTTGAAAGCCGTCACCACTCGTAGTGGTAAGACGCACAATGGACCTTCGACTCCTATGCCCCCTCCTCCTGTGGCATTGAGTCAAGTTACCAAGGAGACAACGGACAAGGTGCATTATTCTAGCCCACGAAGTACCGCACACGTCCAACCTTCGGTAGTCCAAGCTTTAAGTCCGGAACCCGAAGTTCCGAAGACACATTCTGAGCCAGAAAACACTTCCATCCCGGCTCAAAAGTCTAGTCAGCTTCCTTACCCATCAAGGATGAATGATGAAAAGCAAAAAGACAAAAACAAAGAGCAGATGGAAAAATTTTTCCAAATCTTCAATGAGCTTCACTTTGATATAAGCTTCGTTGATGCTCTCGTTCTAATGCCTAAATTTGCATCCACGCTTAAAGGCTTACTGACCAACAAAGATAAGCTATCTGAGATGGCTAAAACCCCTCTAAATGAGCAATGCTCAGCGGTCCTTCTCAAGAAGCTTCCCAAAAAGCTTGAAGACCCGGGCAGATTTCTAATCCCGTGTGATTTCTTGGGGATGGTTCAATGCTCCGCCTTGGCCGATCTTGGCGCTAGCATTAACCTCATGCCACTCTCAGTATGGAAGAAACTGTCTCTTCCTAAACTTTCATCCACTTGTATGACACTCGAGCTAGCGGACCGTACCATAACTCGTCCACTTGGGATAGCCGAGGATGTCGTGATGAAAGTGGGAAAGTTTCACTTTCATGCTGACTTTGTTGTAGTTGACTTCGATGCAGATCCTAGAGTTCCCCTCATCTTAGGGAGAGCTTTCTTAAGAACGAGTCGTGCTCTGATTGATGTGTTTGCTGAAGAGTTGACCATACGGGTTGACAACGAAGAGCTCACGTTAAATATTAACCAGAACTCCAAACCTCTGTACAAACAGAGTGTTGCCACAATTGATCAAAGATCTGAAAGATTCAATGCAACACTCTCAAACTTCACGGTTAAGAGGAGTTTTCAAAAACGTGCTGAGCTCAAAGCTTTGAAAATTACCCCTGGTTCAAACAAATGGTTTGAAAGCTGTACCAGGGAAGTCAAGAGTGGTCTTGATGATGACGATGATCTAGATTCGGAGACTTCATCGGAAGTGGTGGAAACTGCTAGCTCTAAGAGCACACCACTTGTCCCACCTCCGGCATCAGTTTGTCGCATCGAGATTGTTAACTCTGTGGATGAAACTAAACTCTCTTCAGTTTCATCTGAGTTGGATGATGATGTTTGTGATTCAATGGGAGACATTCTTCCCATTGATGAATCGCTCAAAAATGATCCATCATCCTCTAGTCTTATTCCCGACTCTTCCATCCCTTCCCTCACTCCTGATGAGGAAGATGACAACTTTTGGAATGAAGTCGATGCATTTCTTAGTGATAAGTCAATTCCAACGGGAATTGATAACACTTACTGTGATCCGGAGGGAGAAATCCTTTTTCTGGAAAGTCTGTTGATTGAAGAACCATTTCCCACCCTCCCTCCCGGACATCTTCTTGACAATCACCATCTAAGCTTCAAGTTTAAGCTTAAAGATGTCAAAACTGGTGATTTGCTTCTCTCTGCTGAGGAATGGACTTGCATTCTCATGTACGTCTTTATTCCATTCTTCACAGATGGTGTGGTTGCTCTTTCCCTTTTCTCTTTCGGGAATGAGGACACCATCTTTGACCCCGGTATCATCCCTTATAGTGTCTACTATTAAACAATACCGCGGTTATATCTCGTCGGTGTGGAACTTTCTGATGTTCATATGTTCATTAACATTGTGAACGAAAGTCCGATCGAGATTGGTTTTCCACGTTACTTTCCCCATGAACAAATGAATACGGGGTCGAGTCAAGCTAGCGACTCGGGAATCAAAAACAGTAGCATGCCATATGGGTTCTCACCCATATTTCTGTCTTCTTACCTCTTTCTACCACCCTAGTGTGGGGGGGTTGCCCACATGTTTCAAAAAAAAAAAAAAAAAAAAAAAAAAAAAAAAAAAAAAATCTTCTTTCTAAATAATGGCCGTAGTATTTCCCTTTCACGTTCTTTGTTTCGGCATAACCGCCGGTACTTTGAATATTGAGGGCAATATTCAATTCTAGTGTGGGGGGAATTCTCACAAATTTTATCATGTAATTATACCGCCTAATTCCCCCGTTTTTGGCCTATCCTTGTATCTTTTATAGGTTAAGAGATACGATGGTGTAAAGTATGATAATGTGTAATAAATTTTCGGATATAAAACATCAACTAATGAATTTTTACTTATTTGACTTTATGATAATTGGTATGTTTTGGTTTAATATTTTGGACATTGGACGAAAGCTATATATATTAGACTAGCAATTGGATTTACATTTGGACTTATATCGGACTTTATTTTTGGACAAATTAAAGTTATATTGGACTCATATTGATATTTATTAGACAAATGTTGGACTTTACATATTTGAAATTATTAGACATGACGGACTTGGACATTAAACATATCGAAAACTTAACGGACTATATTATATATATACATATTTGACATTGGACAATATGTATATACTTAACGAACTTTATTTTACGGATTACAACTTGACTACTTATTAGACAAATCTATTAGACTCGGGACTATATATATATATATATATATATATATATATATATATATATATATATATATATATATATATATATATATATATATATATATTGGACTGAAATCGTTTGGATATAATTAGACTCGTGATGGACTTAAGATATCTGACTAAGAACATTGGACGCATTGAACTTGAATTAGATTTAGGTTGGACTATTGTCGGGCTCGAGCCCAAGTGACTTGCCTTTTTGACATATTTTCTTGTCGTTATCTTCTCGCCTAGAATTCACCCGTCAATACTTTTGTGGCTCGTTTTCTTGAGACATCTTGTCTATTCTTTTACTTCATAATACATATGAAATATATATATTATGTTTTGGCGTGAGTTGTATTTCAATTCTATGATTTCAAACCACCACACGAATGATGAAACTAAACATTTTACAAACGTTGATACGAAACTTCCATGAAAACTAAAACGTATTATCTTACAAAAACTCATACGAATCGATTACTATTCGCGTATCATATTATGAGACAAGCTTATATTCATTAGGATATGCCGATTCCCTATCGTGGCGCTATACTTCTTTATACTGCCATACTCTTTAACACCGTTGCATTACTTATGTCACTACACTCTAAGGTGAGTTTCATAGCCCCATTTTCAATTGTTTTATACTATTTTTGGGGGAGATACATGCTCAACTACTTGCTTTATTTTAACTTCTACATATTACTGTGAGTTCATGAATCCACTTTTATGCGTTTTTCTATCTCATAGGGAGATACATGCTACAAATATGAACACAAGTGTTTTTTTCTGTATGCCATCCTGATTGTTATTGGATAAGTGCCTACTTTTGCCACTAAAAGCCCCTCATATCATGCACCATTAATCACTTGCGAGTGAACGCGAGTATAGTGAATAGATCTATTGGCAGTTGACGCCCGATTTGTGTTAGCCGGATAGGTAACCAAATGCACTATATTTGAGAACAAACGGGAGAATGGCAAGCTCCTGCCCGAGGGCACTGTTACAGACAGCATCTTTATGATGTTTGTACTAACATCATTTTTATGATGTCCAACTGTTAAGGTTTGCGTGTCATGAGCTTAGAGCAATAACACAGTACTGTAATGATATTGTACTGCAACTACTGGATTATGGGTGCTAACAACATGGCCCACTGTTTCTGTTATGGGCGTATACCAACGTAGCCCACTATTTATTAAACTTGAAAATTGTGTTCAACTGATTATTATACAAACTCTATGAATTCACTCAACCTTTGGCCCGATTAGGGTAAACAAACGAACTACTTTTGTAATGACCCGGTTAGGGCAAACAAACGAACTACTTTTGTGATTGACCCGGTTAGGGCAAACAAACGAACTATGGGTGTATAACTACGTAACCCACTACTTATTTTATCAATATTTGTAATCATTACAAATATTCACCCGAACTTGAAACTATTGAAATCAACTGTCTTACTCATATTATATTTTAGCAATGGGTTGTGAACAAACAGGTTGCAAGTTTTGTATGGGCGGGATTTGCAACTGAGTGGATTTACAATGCATTTGCTGCATGAACATTCTTTTTAGGCTTTCAACCTATTTATGACAAACTCTATGAACTCACCAACCTTTGTGTTGACACTTTTAACATGTTTATTTCAGGTCCATAATGAACGAGGCTGGCACGGAGGAGCACGGATACTCAAGAAGGCTATAAATTTTATTATCATTATAACTGTTGTGCCATGAAGTAACACCTTATTTGATAAACTACGAAACTACTGGGACCTCATTTTGTAAATTCTGATATTCGAATGATAAATCTTTTAAAACGATTCAAATAGAGATCGTTTTCTATTATTATAACTGTTGTGCCATGAAGTAACACCCAATTTGAATTCCGTTGCTTTTCACGAAATTGGGGGTGTTACACTAGTCCTTGTCCTTCCGTGCTAGTTTCCGACATTATGGACCTGAAATACATGCTTAAAACTGTCAACACAAAGGTTGAGTGAAATTCATAGAGTTTGGGAAATCAGTTGAACACAATATTCGTAACGTGAGGTAATTAGTCTCACATTCATAGTTTAGAAAACAAAACATATATTATTGCACTAAGCTCATGATACCGAAAACGTTAATAGCTTGTTAATAGAAATTGATATAATAGTAACAGTTGCCCTAATAGGTAATTTGCCAATAAACCTATGGTTCTTCAAATAGAGTGCGTTTGTTTACTGTACTTGGTCAAACGAACTGGATTCGTCAATCCCGATAGATCTATCTACATTATTCGCGTTCACCCGCAAGTGATTAGTGGTTCACCCGCAAATAATACATTCAGATAAGCATACAGTTTCAAAGCAATGTGTTCGGTTTAAAAATAGCATGTATTCTCCCTAAGGGTTTGTAAAACAATTAAGTAATAAAAAGTGGGGCTATGAACTCACCGAGAGTTGATGATGTTAAGTGCTTTAACGGATGTGATGGATAAACCGGGAAACCTCTACGTGCAACCTAAAATGGAATGTTGCGACTTAGGTTTGGAATAATGTTTAGGAAAACATAAACCATCCTATATACGTCTCTATGTTGATCATGATGTAGTCATTTATAGTTTGTTGCTTATAGTAACAGTTTAGTGTGTAAAAACGTATTTAGTTCATAGATATCGTACTACTGTTCAGGCCATCATAATTCAGAGGTCATGTAGTAAACGTTCGAGGAGCTAGCACACTTTAAATCGTAAATCCAGCAACTCGTTGATACGTTTTACTTAAATGAAACCCCTCACATGAAGCTCCCTAGTATTGTAGCACTTAGTAGATAAAACATATGTTTTGAGTGAAGATTGTTATATCATAAGGTTTATCATGTTTTTAGTAAATATCTAGTTTTTACAAGTTCTCTTCGTTTACTAATGATCATAACTTATTAACATGGTCAAAAATGAAGTTTTGGTAAAAATCGGCGGAAAAGGGTAAAATGGTCATTTTTCCGTTACTTGCGAAAACACTATTCCGAAGGTTGAATGAAGTTTGTTGATTTAATATGTAACTAGTTATGATAATAACATGGTTTCTATAATCTTAACTTGTGAAAATCCAACTTTTGCCGGTAAAAACTGTTTTATAAATTTTAGGCAGAATATGTTACTGTTTGGTCTTTTAGGCCGAGTTCTCTCGCCATAACCGTAAAAATCGATCCGGACAACTTTCGTGTTTTAACATTTTGATGATTCAGACCAGAAGTGTCACTTATTTTTACACAGATTAGGTAGTAGCCATTTTTCGGTGTTTCTAGGTTTGCTAACTTCTCTTTACCATAACTTTTGACTCGTTTGTCCGTTTCGGGTGGTTCAAGTTGCTATGTTTACCTTTTATCTTGTCTACAATAATATGTAAGTTACCAAGTCCATATGTAGTTGGTTTTAATAGCTTCAAATATGTAGAATATGACTAGTTTACTAGTTTGTTACTTTTACGACAATATGAAAATTAAAACATGTGGTTGAGTATACGTACATCATGAATCAACATAGTAACCATATATATAGCATGTAATTGACAAGATTAGGAATAATAAATATAAGATAATGGAGTGATTGTGGTGATTAGTTGTTTACAACTTTTGGCTTTCTAAAGAAAGGAGTAACTTAGTAAGGATTAGGACTTTGATTGAACACTTAGGACTTTGGATAGAGCAAGATTTTTACACCTTGGCACCCTTCTATACTTCTTGTAATGTTTAAGGATTGGTGATGAAGTTTTAAGTGACTTGAGTAGATGTAAACTCAAGAAAATCACTAAAACTAGCTAAGGATTTGATGTAGTAATCTTGTTACTTGAACTTCTTAGATAACTTGGAATAATTTTCTCTTGGAAAATAAACAATGGAAGGTGTGTTTTAGGGTGGATATGCACAAAATATGGAGGGGAGGAGGGGTATTTATATGCCTTTGAGGAGGTTAGTTTGGAAGACTAGTCAAAACTTACTAAGGAAGTTTTAACACATGTAATGATCTAAGACCTTAAGGCTAGAGATTAAGACACATAGCATGGTGACTCCCCCCCTAAGAGGCGGTCACACATGGGTGAGGTGGCTAGGATGATGAGTCTTGGTCTTATTTTGGTTTTGGAATGTGTTTTGGTTCCGTTAAACGCCAACCGTAAGTTGTTAAACCATAAAACGTAAAACCGGGTATCGTAAAAATACGAAACTTGCAGGAATGATGAAACTCATCATTATACTCCATATAAAAATATAAAATGAGTGATAAGTCTCATTGGGTGCTAAAACGCTGTTTAGAGCTGGAAACGCGGGTCAAAAACGCGTAATTCGCGTAAAACACATAACTGGAAAACGTAAAATTCCAAAATTTGTGGAATTGTCGTAAAATGGTATAATTTCATATTTCTAATGTTTATAGTGTTTTATGGACATATCGGGATGTCTGAATGACGTTTAAACCTAAAAGTAATTCTCGGACATGATTTTGTGAAATCGGTTCTGAATGGTTTCAAGGTACGTCGTCAGGACGACTTGTCGAGTATCAACTTTCTTGTCATGATGATAAAATAAAAATAAAAATTTTTACTGGATGAATAGTAAAAGTGAATAGTAACTTTTCAAAAAATGAAAAGTAACCTGAAAATGCGGGTTGTTACAAGGTCTTTGGGTGTTACCTTAATTTTATTTTTAATTATACGTTACTTTGTGTAATTTTAATTTTGGGTTTTTTGTGAAGTCAGTTTCTGAAGTTAATACAAAAATGAAATCATAGAAATTAATAACAAGTTGATTATATGTATTTTCTTATTTGGTTAATAATAGCAAGTTGTCATTGTTTTTGGATGTCTAATCCATAAATTAGATATAAATCTACATATACATATGTAGATTTTTGTTTCATAAAGTAGATGCTAACTGATTTAGTAAATATAGGATACAATATGTAGATTTTTGTTTCATAAATTAGATGGCCAGCATTGTGTTTCATAAATTAGATATCCAACTTTATAGTTAATGATGAGACAGCTGAGGAGCCGCGGAAGCCGTTGTCCGGCTGTTTTGACTTGCGTATGCCCATTTTTCCTACTACATTGAATTGAATAATTTGAGCCTACAACATCTAGCTGTTTCTCTGTTCTTATGCAGCCACAACGCGAGGAGTACGGGCAGCACATACATTAGCCACTAACAACCGCATATGTAGGCAACGCCGTGGTAAAATAATTGTTTTGTTACTTTGTGTTTGTGTACTTATATACACACCTACGTACTTCATGGTCACCTTATTAGATGCAACCACTACAGCTTCAGACAATCTTACTAGGGTACACAACATTGCAGAAGCAACTGCATCAGGTAGGTTAGACATGTCCATTTTCTATTTTCAAGGTAACTTGGTTGTTTTAGAATTACGTATTTGTGTTTAATTTTGTAGTGTCATCTGGAACCCTGCCATCGAGAGCCACACATACTGTCCTAAACAACTGGTGGATATGGAATGGTAAGTATTCGTATCTATGGGTAAATGCCTCCCAACATCAGTGGGTTGTGTAACAGGTTAGGTTCTTTAGGTTCAGTTGTATAAACTTATAAAAAGTAATTTGGGCCCCAAAAAATAAATGGGTCGAGTCTTATTGCATGTTGGCATTTGGTTTGCTCCATCCAGGTCAAATGGGTTAACCTCTCAAGAGCTGGAAAAAGTTCTGAACGGCAGACCTGGAAGGGAATTGAAGCCGTCTAAGGTGGTTTACGTTGCCAATCTATTTACATTCGGTTCGTTTTTTTAAATGGAGTTATGATTTATTCAACTAAAAATACAGGGTAGCCTTACGGATTCACTACATGTTTAGGCTTTAACGAGTATTTTTAAGAGCTTCTGAACCTGCGATATACGGGTCAGTTGGTTCCCACAACTAGAGCAGGCCGAGGTAATACTTGAGGTTCCAAAGGTGAGCTGGAACGACAGCGGCTGTTGTTACAGGTATTTATTATTCATATTTTAGTTTCGGTTATTTGCATAAAATAAAAACGCACTCCTTCATTTCTCCTGTTTTAGTCATTGTAGTTATTTTTGTACATGTGGGTTATTAGAAAATGGTTATGTGTGGACGAGTCCTTATTTCCATTATTTTCACTGACGATTCCAGTCTTTCACTCAAAACTTTATATAAATTGATAAGATTACCGTCTAAAAAGTGACCCACACAGGGCACATGCCTTACTTTTGTGCAACTGTCTAATAAATTATTAGGTGCTCATTTAGATTTCGTTGGTTTAATGCAAGTAGATTGCTGAAACTGCCAAGAAGTACAAGATTGTCGTAATAGCAGATGAATTATATGGCCATTTAGCCTTTGGAGAGAACCCATTTGTGCCAATGGGCGTTTTTGGATCTATGGTGCCTGCTCTTACACTTGAGACATCTTGGGGTTAGTGGTGATTGCAGGTATTTTATTTTCTTATCTTTATCATGTTCTTTTATTTTTTTATTATTTTTATTTTTTTTATTTTTAATTTTTGTTTTATATTTTTTTGGTTAAACGTGGTTTCTTATATGTTATTTGTGTTAATTTTTGTGAGTTTGGTGATTAATTTTGATTAATATGTCGAAATGAACTTGGGATAATACTTGGAAGAGTGCGTTGGGGTTAAATTTAATATGCTTTCTCTGCTTTGGGTGGGGAGACAATGTATTCACATAATCAAAATAGCTTCTAAATTGCATATTCAGTTTATTTAGTTCACCGTTTATAGCTCAAATCTGATTCATTGATAAGTGCAACGGGATGAAATTGACATATTACATAATAACACCATGTCACTTTATATTGGGTTCGAATGTCTTTAAACTTCAAATTGTGGGTTAGGATGCTGGGGCATGTTTATTTTGGTTTTCTTTTGTTAATCAATAAACGGTGAAGGCTTTATAAAGTTTGAATGTCTTTAAATTTTATAAAGCTTTATAAAGCTTTGAAATTCTTTATAAAGTTAGTATGCTTTATAAAGCTTTCACCGGGATGATGGACAATCTGTAGCAACTGCTCAGCAAACTATCGATACCTCATTTGATGTTCTGATATATGTTGCAAGGGTAATTAACTGATGTCGATTTGTTGCAAGTTACAAAAGTTGCAATTGATTGACCTTGCAGTCAGGTTTGTTATTAATTTTTTGCTGATTATTCGATTATATACTTTGTTAATTTGTCTGTATCAGTAACCAACGACAACACTAACTTTGGTTATCTAATTTTTATGTCCTCAATACTTACGTTGGTTCACTTGATATGATATCTAATGAATATGTATATCACTATATCTTGCAGATTTATAAAGGGAAACAAGTAGGCGGTCTTGAGGCTGTTGCGCCTGAGGCTCTTCAACGATCAACGGGAGAGACCCAATCATCACAAAACGCCATGGACCATATCTGAACCACGCTAAAAAAGAGCAAAAAGAAAAATCAAGTTCCCATCTCAAAATCGGGGTAAGCCATCCGAGTCATAGAAATGATTTTCCATGAACTATCTGTTACAATTTTGAAAAAGCCCAAAATTACAAGATAAACATGCGACACCACCAATTAATACTGGCATGTATATATTTTTCTCTTTGTGGCGAACGAACTTAGGAGATTAGTGTCTTAACTTAATACTAAAGAAGCAATAGCTTATTAAAAGAAAATGATATTGATTCATGTTGAGTACAATAGAACTAGACATCTGCATGTAAAAGTGCATATCATCATCTGGAATATCGATTTATTGTTATTGATTAGCTTTTGTATTTGAATAAAATGTAGTACAAATGCATAATGTTTAGACGGTGAATGTTAAAAAATAACGAACCCATTCAATGATCGACTACACATTATTCATCTATTGCAGGCAGTGAAAATTAACAAACCCATAAATAAAATGTCTACTTATGTTGCTAATTTGTGCTAATCTGGGTTTTAGGTTACCCAACTGCAGCCTCCACCTAATGGCCACACATTCGTGTCATTGTTACAAGCCACTATACGAACGACGCTTCGCATAAAGGCGTGACTTTATTTCGCAACCGCGCGCTAAATGTGCAGGTATATAACTATTGGTATTTAATGATCGGTATGGTTATATCTTTTTAAAATAAGTTAAAGTGACTCCTTAAGATATCTTTTGCATATTATTTCTTTCCTAATGACCTTCCATATTTAGTATAACAAACGTTTGAGTAAATTCCCTCAGGTACAATGCGATAATAAATGCAGAAGCCTTGATATTTTGCATTATCTTATTACCTTAGGTACTATAGAGGTATGGTAAAAAAGAACAATTTCAAGAATGGCTCATTCCTTTGCTAAATGGAACATTGCGGTCAGGTTTTGTCATGCCAGAACCTCAGCTTGCCTCTTTGGATGCGCCTAACAGGGAGTGTTCTACAAAAAGGTATGTTATTCAGATGGGATATGCAAATAATATCAGCAGCATATTACAAATGTTGTAACGAAAATAAAGAGACCATACACTACTAGAAAAAGTCCCAATAGCAACGAAAATTTTGCAACGAGCAATAAGTCGTTGCCAAATTCACACATTAGCAACGAATATAGCAACGAAATTCAGCAAAAATGAAATTTTCAGTTAGCAACGATTATTAGTTGCTAAATTCGATGCTATCTTCTCAAAATTTGGTGGGAACATTCCCCCTCTTATTTAGCAACAACATTCCCTAAAATTTTCGTTGCAAAAAAATTAGCAACGAAGTTTTAATTTTTGTCAACCAAACCATCAACTATTAGCAACGAAATTGCAAATATAGCAACGAATCATTGTTAAAAAAATTATTGGCCAAAAAAATTGAACGTTTTTCTTGCTAAACTATTAAAAAGTGAAGGAAAATTCCATTTTTTTTTATATAAACAAGTTAACCAATTTTATGATAAACTATTTTCTAGTTACTACATTTATGAAGAAGTATAGGAAAAATAAATTTCCACCTTTGTACTAAACCTTATTAACTTATGACAGTTTAATTTTAGTCTACTTACGATAATGTATACACATATAAATATAACATGCAATCCTCAACTTGCATAAATATGTAATATAGTGATAAATAACGTACATTGATTATATGTCTTAAAAGTGCGAGCTTCAGCATCTTGAGTGTTTGACTCACGTCAAAAGCTTAAGTTTTATATGATTTAACTCGCGACGTAAATGGGTCAAATTTTAGCTTTTGGCTTCAAAATGAAAGTTGCATCTCTCTCCCGATTCCGTGACGTCTTAGATCATTAAAAGCGGAGTTCGTATGAAGGAGTTATGATCAAAATAATGTAACTATGTCATCATTTGATGTGTTATCGTCAATTCTTTAGTTTTTTCTTTTTTTCGTTTATTCACTTGACTATTGATAACGTATCAATATTAGTAGCCCAAGCCCACTAAATATACACACGAATCAAGCCCATTACCAAGGCCCATCAATAAACACTTGATAGCAGCTCGGCTTAATCCCAGGCCACACATGGCATGACAAAACTCATGAGGCTATACTAAGCATATAGTACATTGATTCTCAACTGTCATTAACCGTTAAGAAATACCATCTGAAACTGAACAATAGGGACGCACGACAAGCACCACTTTATACAAGCCAATGAGGAAAGGTCACCTGTCCTCCCTGTCTACTCCACAGAGGATCAACACATGACTCTCTCGAAACCTTTGATCATCCTCTAAGGGTTTATCTCTAAACCCTACTCGCCTCTTTATAAATAGAAGGCTTTACACACAACTTTATAATTTTCACAAACATACTAAGAGGATAAGAAGATAAGAGGAATTAGGGTAAGTTGGCATAACCTCATCCACCACTTCACATATGCAACCTCCTATGGCTCACTCACCAACCAATAATGGATCAACATCCATTATCATCTATTACACCAAAACCTTTCTCATCATCCTCACCACATAGATGAGACGATGGTCCATGGTCGATGTAAGCATTACCCCAACTCAAGATAATCATTTCTTATCACGGGGTCTTTACCGAATGCAGGAAACCAAACATCCGACCATCATGACCTTACTTTACGTACTATACGTAAATATTTGTATCATTTAAATGTGTTCAATCCTTCTTTAGAGAACAATGTTGACAAATGTTCCCACCTTTATAGCTTCCTGCCTAAATATCTTCAAATACTTAGATATTTTTCTAAGTATATCATATTCTAGAATGCTTGAATAGTTTGAGGAGATCAAAGGAAGTCACTAAGACAATGTCAAATCTCACTAGGGCTGAGTATTGCAGACTCAAGACCGACCAAAACCGAGAACCGACCGAACCGAAGGACCATTGGTCCGGACCGGTATTACGTAAAAACCGATCGTTATGCCTTTTTGGACCGGACCGACCGAAGGACCGGACCAGACCAACACGGACCGGATAAAACACATTCGGTCCTGTCCTTGGTCTAGGGTTTTGGTCAAATCGGTCTCGACCTGGTACGGTTTTGGTCGGTCCGGTCCGGTTTTGGACCGATGCTCACCCTTAAATCTCACTGACTGATCATATTCTTTGGTTCAACAAGTCTACATACTAAACCATATAAATAAGTAGAGGATCGATTTTGATCGGGTCGAGCTAGAGCTACTCGAGTTGAAATGTAGGTTTGTTTGAGCTCAAGTTTTACAATGCGATTCGAGTTCGAGATCGAGTTTTACAACGCAATTCGAGATCAGATTTTATATTTAAATCTCAAGTCGAGTTTCAATCTCGTGATTTAATTGTTGAGTCTAGCTCGAGTTTGATTTTAAAAGCTCGAGTCGAGTTAAAACCCGAGTTTTACATATATATTAATTTTAACTATTAACTATAACTTTGATCTAGCACTTTCCAAAAACATTTTGTATTTGGAGTTATAGATTTAAGTGACTAATATTCCATAATATTTTACACTAGCTTATAAGACCCGTGGAATCCATGGGTTTTTAGAAGAGATATTGCAAAATTATGGAAAATTAGTGTGTAAACAAAATAAGAAAATAACGAAAGTAAAAAAAGAGTGAATCAATTATTTATTAATATGAAGTAATAAGTCAAGTACAATATAGAGTACAATTATTGTAAGTAATAATGTAATAAACAGCCATTCACGTGGTCTTCAATCTTGACAGCCTTTAAAAAGAAAGCGTATGTAGTGCGAAGTAGATGAAGTGGTAAGCCAATAAAAATTCGTCGAGAACCTAATAAAGCATAAAAAGAAGGTGTAAGTAAAACATTTGTGTCAATAATAAAACATGTAAAAAACAAATGCATATCGCATTATATGAATATCCGTACATACCTCTTGATAACTGATCAAAGACCGTGAAGAACCTCTTTATAGACTACATTTGTAGTAGTCTTTAATAAATTACTATCGGCATCAGAAATAACAACCTTCAAACCCTTTTTGCTTTTTACGCGTGAAAGAGACACACATAATTGTCCATGTGTGAAAACAGGACGTGGTAGGTATAAACCATATAAGAAGTAGATCCAGTTCTGCTAATAAAAAACAATCATCTAAAAATTAATAATTCATCTAAACAATGCCAAATAAAAAGTTTAATATGGACCATATAGGAAGTAGATACAGTGCTGCTCATCAAAAAACAATCATCTAAAAAATAACAATTCATCTAAAAAATGCCAAATAAAAAGTTTAATATGAACCATATAGGAAGTAGATCCAGTCCTGCTTATAAAAAACAATCAACTAAAAAATAACAATTCATCTAAAAATGGCAAATAAAAAGTTTAATATGGACCATATAGGAAGCAGATCCAGCTCTGCTTATTAAAAAACAATCATCTAAAAAATAACAATTCATCTAAAAAATACCAAATAAAAAGTTTAATATGGACCATATAGAAAGTAGATCCAGTGCTACTCATCAAAAAACAATCATCTAAAAAATAACAATTCATCTAAAAAATGCCAAATAAAAAGTTTAAAATGAACCATATATAGAGTAGATCCAGTTCTGCTTATCAAAAAACAATCATCTAAAAAATAAGAATTCATCTAAAAAATGCCAAATAAAAAAATTAATATGGACCATATAGGAAGTAGATCCAGTCCTGCTTATCAAAAATAATCATCTAAAAAATAACAATTCATCTAAAAAATGGCAAATAAAAAGTTTAATATAGACCATATAGGAAGTAGATCCAGTTCTGCTCATCAAAAAACAATCATCTAAAAAATAACAATTCATCTAAAAAATGTCAAATAAAAAGTTTAATATGGACCATATAAAAAGTAGATCATCAAAAAACAATCATTTAAAAAATAACAATTCATCTAAAAATTGCCTAATAAAAAGTTTAATATGGACCATATAAAAAGTATATTCAGTCCTGCTTATAAAAAACAATCATCTAAAAAATAACAATTCATCTAAAGAATGCCAAATAAAAAGTTTAATATGGATCAGATAGGAAGTAGATTCAGTTCTGCTCATCAAAAACAATGTAGGAGAAAAATAACAATTAATCTAAAAAATGCCAAATAAAAATTTCATATGGACCATATAGTAAGTAGATCCAGTTCTGCTCATCAAAAAACAATCATTTAAAAAATAAAATTCATCTAAAAATGCCAAATAAAAAGTTTAATATGTACCATATAGGAAGTAGATCCAGTTCTGCTCATAAAAAATAATGTAGGAGAAAAATAATAATTAATCTAAAAAATGCCAAATAAAAAATTTCATATGGACCATATAGGAAGTAGATCCAGTTCTGCTCATCAAAAAACGATCATCTAAAAAATAACAATTCATCTAAAAAATGCCAAATAAAAATTTTAATATGGACCATATAGGAATTAGATCCAGTCCTGCTTATAAAAAACAATCATCTAAAAAATAACAATCATCTAAAAAATGGCAAATAAAAAGTTTAATATGAACCCCATAGGAAGTAGATCCAATTCTGCTTATCAAAAAACAATCATCTAAAAAATAACAATTCATCTAAAAAATGCCAAATAAAAAGTTTAATATGGACCATATAGAAACAATCATCTAAAAAATAACAATTTGTCTAAAAAATGCCAAATAAAAAGTTTAATATGGACCATATAGGAAGTAGATCCAGTCATGCTTATAAAAAAACAATCGTCTAAAAAATAACAATTCATCTAAAAAATGGCAAATAAAAAGTTTTATATGGACCATATAGGAAGTAGATCTAATTCTGCTAATAAAAAAACAGTCATATAAAAAATAACTATTCATCTAAAAAATGCCAAATAAAAAGTTTAATATGGACAATATAGGAAGTAGATACAGTTCTGCTCATCAAAAAACAATCATCTAAAAAATAACAATTAATCTAAAAAATGCCAAATAAAAAGTTTAATATTGACCATATAAAAAGTAGATCCGGTTCTGCTGATCAAAAAACAATCATTTAAAAAATAACAATTCATTTAAAAAATGTCAAATAAAAAGTTTAATATGGACCATATAGGAAGTAGATTCAGTCATGCTTATAAAAAACAATCATCTAAAAAATAACAATTCATCTAAAAAATGTCAAATAAAAAGTTTAATATGGATCAGATAGGAAGTAGATCCAGTTCTGCTCATCAAAAACAATGTAGGAAAAAAATAATAATTAATCTAAAAAATGCCAAATAAAAAATTTCATATGGTCCATATAGGAAGTAGATCCAGTTCTGCTAATAAAAAAACAATCATTTAAAAAATAACAATTAATCTAAAAAATGCCAAATAAAAAGTTTAATATGGACCATATAGGAAATAGATCAAGTCCTGCTCATCAAAAACAATGTAAGAGAAAAATAACAATTAATCTAAAAAATGCCAAATAAAAAATTTCATATGGACCATATAGGAAGTAGATCCAATTTTGCTCATCAAAAAACAATCATCTAAAAAATAATAATTCATCTAAAAAATGCGAAATAAATAATTTAATATGGTCAATATAGGAAGTAGATTAAGTCCTTGCTCTTCAAAAACAATCATCTAAAAAATAACAGTTCATCTAAAAAATGCCAAATAAAAAATTTGTTACGGACCATATAGGAAGTGGATCCAGTTCTGCTCATAAAAAACAATCATCTAAAAAATAACAATTTCATCTAAAAAATGTCAAATAAAAAGTTTAATATGGACCATATAGGAAGTAGATCCAGTTCTGCTAATCAAAAAACAATCATCTAAAAAATGTCAAATAAAAAGTTTAATATGGACCATATAGGAAGTAGATCTAGTCCTGCTCATAAAAAACAATCAAAAAACAATTATCTAAAAAATAACAATTTATCTAAAAAATGCCAAATAAAAAGTTTAGTATGGATCATATAAGAAGTAGATCCAGTTCTGCTTATCAAAAACAATTATCTAAAAAATAACAATTATCTAAAAAAATGCCAAATAAAAAGTTTAATATGGACCATATAGGAAGTATATCCAGTTTTGCTCATAAAAAAATCATCTAAAAAATGCCAAATAAAAAGTTTAATATGGACAATATAGGAAGTAGATCCAGTCCTGCTCATAAAAAACAATCAAAAAACAATTATCCAAAAAATAACAATTTATCTAAAAAATGCCAAATAAAAAGTTTAATATGGATCATATAAGAAGTAGATTCAGTTCTGCTTATCAAAAACAATTATCTAAAAAATAACAATTCTTCTAAAAAATGCTAAATAAAAAGTTTAATATGGACCATATAGGAAGTAAATCCAGTTTTGCTCATAAAAAAACAATCATCTAAAAAAATGCCAAATAAAAATTTTAATATGGACCATATAAGAAGTAGATCCATTTCTGCTCATATAAAACAATCATCTAAAAAATAACAATTCATCTAAAAAATGCCAAATAAAAAATTTAATATGGATCATATAGAAAGTAGATCCAGTTCTACTTATAAAAAACAATCATTTAAAAACTAACAATTCATCTAAAAAATGCCAAATAAAAAGTTTAATATGAAACATATAGGAAGTAGATCTAGTTCTGCTCATCAAAAAACAATCATCTAAAAAATAACAATTCATCTAAAAAATGCAAAATAAAAAGTTTAATTTGGACCATATAGGAAATAGATCCAGTCCTGCTCATCAAAAACAATGTAGGAGAAAAATAACAATTCATCTAAAAAATGTCAAATAAAAAATTTCATATGGACCATATAGGAAGTAGATCCAGTTCTGCTTATCAAAAAACAATCGTCTAAAAAATAACAATTCATCTAAAAAATGCCAAATAAAATGTTTAATATGGATCATATAGGAAGTATATCTAGTTCTGCTCATAAAAAACAATCATCTAAAAAATAACAATTCATCTAAAAAATGCAAAATAAAAAATTTAATATGGACTATATATGAAGTAGATCCAGTTCTGCTCATAAAAAACAATCATCTAAAAATAACAATTTATCTAAAAAATGCCAAATAAAAAATTTAATATGGACCATATAGGAAGTAGATCCAGTTCTGCTCATAAAAAACAATCATCTAAAAAATAACAATTTATCTAAAAAATGCCAAATAAAAAGTTTAATATGGACCATATAGGAAGTAGATCTAGTTCTGCTCATAAAAAAACAATCATCTAAAAAATAACAATTCATCTAAAAAATGCCAAATAAAAAGTTGAAAATGGACCATATAGAAAGTAGATCCAGTCCTGCTCATAAAAAACAATCGAACACTTGAGTAGTCCACGTTAATTGCGTAATCACTTAGATATGTATCGTCTTCTACAATTGGTAGATAGCCTTGTAGGGAAGATATACAGTAAACGTCGAACACTTGAGTAGTCCACGTTAATTGCGTAAACACTTAGATATGAAAAGAAAAAACACATAATATATCTCATTAAGTCTCGAATTAGAAAAAACTCTATGTTTCTTGAAATATATATCCTTATTCTTAGTATCCATAAGTTCATTTAAGGTGCATCAAATAACATTCCATTTGTTCAAAGTACAACACGATTCACCAAACATGAATAAACTTTCTAACACATAGCTTAATTACAACGCCGAAGCATCACTCAAAGATAAATATGTGTTAGCACCTCCAACACGTCAATTGTTGTTTTGACAACCGTATTTTAATCCATTTTGAACAAAACTTCCTTTTCATGATGTCATGATTAAAGCTCAAACATTTATCAATGTACGCATTTAACTACATTCCTCGTTGTAGACCACTACTAATTAGCAATAATTTCTGTTATTGTGCCTCAGTTGTGGCACTAAAATATGGTCACGTTATACTAAATTGATTATCTAGCCACCTAAATAGCTATTATAAACTAATTAGTTGGCTTCTAAAGCAGTTTTTAACAATAAATGAGTCGATCCCAAACGCCCCTTAAAGAAATATGAAAATAAGATAATAAGAAAATAACAAACGTAAACATGTTTCATTATTATATAAAAGAAACGATGAGATAATAAATGAATTATTCGACAATCAATTGAGTTTGTAACAATTAAAATAATAAACGTCCATGTGTTGTCGTCTCCAAATTCCATGGTCTTAATCAATTTAATAGCTAATGTCCATTTTGTGAACACCTAATAATCCATAAAAATGTAAGTATAAATAGTTTGTGATTCAAAATATGTTCTAATTATTATTTAAAATATGGTAAAAAAACCAACATGTGATATCTTGTATATTGATAATAGACCTTGAATTACTTCTTTGCAAACGACATTTGCAATGGTTTTAGAGATATTACTATCGTCATCACAAATGTCTTTTCTATGCATCAACTGGCATAAAGTTATATAAGAATGCAATATGGTTTATGTCTTTGATGAATGAAGATGGAAACTTATTGTTCTTGTTGAGTATGAATAACGTCCAAAAGTGGATAGCACATTTATCTATTGTTATACAATTTAATCAAATCATATCATAAAACTTATAATACATAGATAAGCATGACATTCTATTTTACCAAGTATCTCTAATTTGATTATAGAATGCAATTTTAACATCTTTCTCGTTGAATAGCTTACGGTATTCTGCAAATAACTCTTGGATGTGTTCACGCCTCTTCGTGAGCACTTTATTTGTTTCAGGAATTTTGCGTTTTAACGGATGCATGCTATGATAACGATTACAAAGGCTTAACCTACTAAGTGAAAAGGTAATTGATAACAATAACAACAGATGATCCTCATTAAATGATTCATGCAAAAGCATCATACTAACAAAGTGTTAATAAACGAAACGGAAAGAAAAATGTTCAAAAGAAATCATCAACACCAAACATATCAAACAAAAGACTGGATACAGATTCTTTAGAAATATTGATAACTGATGTTATATGATCAGGAAGCAAATAAATGAGAAAAACACAAGTTGTGCATCAAATTGATAAGAATAATAACATGTATTATCTGGAAACCACACAGGAACATGACACGCACAAAATGTGAAAAATCATTCATTCATTTCTCTCATTGATATTTGTTTGTCTTCAGCATCAAGATCAATGTGTTGGTCATTAATGATGACTATTCTGTGACATTTTCGGTATTTGAGAAACCACCATCCTTCTTCCTCTTGGATGATAACGACGGTGCCTACAAAAAAGGACACTTCACCCAACTATGGAAAAGTTTTGAAGCTTTGATTGTAAAATGTAATTACAACGTTTACATCTCTTGCAAATTTTGCAATTAAAGCAATAATCAAAATGAAAATTCAAGAGCGGGAAAATGGAAAACCATGAGCGGGAGAAAGAGGGGACAAGAGGCATAGGCAAAACAAAAAAAAACCCTAAACCTTCTCCCCAAAAAGTTAGTCTCTCACCCAGCCGCTCTCTCATCTTCCAACTTTAGGTATAATCGAACTATCTTGTTGATTGATTATATGGTAGCTTTTATGTTCAATTTTACCCTAGATCTCATTTGTTTCTTATGTTTTACGTGTCAATTTTATCATCTATTTTGCTCGATTTTGCGTTTCATATGCTTGTGTTTTGGTCGATTTTGGCTGATTTTACTTATTTTTTATGCTTGTGTTTTACTCTTTTTATTAAATCCGAGATTTCGACTGTGTTTTTTTTTTTGACTTAGTTGTTCCAATTTTAGTCTTTAAAATTAATTGTTGTGACAATAAAGGAATGTTGATATGTTTTTGATGTTTAGTCTCAACTTCTTTTTATTAATTTTATGTTGATGTCTTTGACAATGGATGTCAGTATATATATTAAAGATAAGTTAGCTTAGCAAAAAAATACCTACAATCTTAATTAGTCTAAAGATAAAGTAATTGGTTGATGGGTAGCTTAAAAAGAATGTTACTGGTGACTGCCCATAATCTGCTTCTTTTGTGTTTCTTTTTTGAGTTTGTGTTTGGCATGTGTCTCTGCTGTGTTAGAATTTGCTTCAAATCACAAACATTCATAACATGTCAAATGTAATTTATTGTCTTTTCTTACAAATTTTGTATATCGTATTATGTTTGTCACTTTTTAGAATTAAATTTCTTTAATCTTTACAAATTTAAATTGTACATATACACTTCAACTCATTGTTTTATTTATCACATGACAGATGGCAGGAAGGGGTCAATCCAAAACGACGAGAGGGAATAGGGAAGACTGCACGTCGATTTGGAAAATCACAAGTATTGACTCCTCAATCACCACTACCAGTAACACCACCTTGTACATTGTCGGTAACTCAACCCTTATCACCAGCGCCGAATCCATTGTCACCGCCTCCTTTTGAATCTCAGACACTTGCTGCAACTGCATCAACATCAACTGCAACTGCTGAGGTAGATTATTGCAGAGGTATATTTTTTCCTATGTATAATTTTCTTATATTAGTCATTTTTTCTAATAGTAAGCTAATTGTACGATCCATCTATCAAAGTTTATGTTAAGTTTAATTTGTTTTGTGCTACACCAAATGTAGATGAAACATCCATTCTAAAAAGAGGTCCTAAAGGAGCATACTTGAACACAAATATTCCTAAGGATCCATATGCAAGAACACTAATTCATATCATTGGTCCTAGAGCATAAGTATAATACTCATGGTTATCAATCGTGTTATTTAAAATATACTATCTATCTATTAAAGTTTCTAAAACTTTAGAATAAAATTTAAAATGAACACTCATAAGATGCCTGTGCTCAACTAGCATCTCAAAATATCACATTTAAATATTTTCATGTCTTTTGTAGGATCGATATCAATATCAGGCAACTGTTGATCTGAAAGAGGCTAGAAAGTTTTGGATAAATAAGTCCAGGGAGAGATGTCGAGGTACATGGGTTATGGTGAGGAAAAAATGTAAAAGCAGGTCTTAAAGTACAAACCCAACTGACTGGAAAAATTTTCGTCCTGAATGTGTGAACATTGAATCAAATTGGGATGGTATCCTTGATTCATGGATGAAAGAAGAATGGCAGAGGCGATCAAGGGTGGGTGCTGAAAACAGAAAAAGGTTCATGGGGATGTGGAAGGTACGAGCTCATATGTCAGGCATATCGGCGGGTCTAAAAGCTTTGGCGCACACTGTTATCAATGGGTATGTTCTTCTTCTCATAGTTTTCTCTTTAAGTAGCTCTGATGATTGTATTTTGTTAGGCTTTATTTCAGCTAAGTTATTTATATTTACATAATATGCAATAATCTTATTTGACATATAAGATTTTGAATCCATAAGTATTTGAGCTTTTGTGTTTGCCTACTTTTTTAGGAGAAAAAAACAGAAATTGAGCATCAAAAGTTGCATGCCAAGGAACTTCGTAGGATTTAACACCCATCTGTTGAGAGACCATTATTGAAGCACAAGTCAATGCTAGAGTTGAAAGCCGACTTCAAGATGTGATGATTGAGATGATGGAGGAAATGAAAAAGATCCTCAAAAAACAACAAAATGCCAATGTTTCTAAAGAGTGATCTGGTGATGCGTAACCCATGTTATATAAGTACTAAACTTTTTTGGTAGCTATTTTGGTAATGATGTTGTAAATTCATAACTCTTGCTGCCCTTACTAATTATGGGTTATTGTTATTTTGAACAAATATTTTTGCTGAAGCTATATTTCACATGCAATTTTATGTCGGAATGAACTTTCCGTTGGTTCAGATTTCTGGTTTATTAGAGCTGATTTGTGTATTTTTGTTAGAAAATAATCTAGTAACGAAAAATCATTGCTATTCTTGTTGCTATTGCATTCGTTAGCAACTAAACGAAGTTGTTGCTGGCTATAAACCTGGTTGCTAATATTAGCAACAAATATCAGCTTGTAGCAACAATGTTACTATCGTTGCTAGAATTCCATTTAGCAACGAATTATCCGTATATGAAAAATAGCAACGAAGTATACAATAGTTGCTGAATAGCAACGATTTGAGACATTTAGCAACGACTATAGATTTAGCAACGGGCTATATAGCAACGACCCCATTTTGTTGTTAATACCGTTGCTAACAGTGTTTAGCAACGAAATTAGGCCATATTGCAACGACTTTTGTCCGTTGCTATTGGCAGTTTTTCTAGTAGTGATAACAAGCATTTACAAAATGCTAGCAAAACTATGGTGTCATCCGACATAGCTAATTACAATCTTTAGCTTACCTGCATGATTAACTGTAGATATAAAATATTTAAATCTGCCAATATATGTTTGCATCTTGCCGGAATATATTTAAATATGAAACTTTTTACTATGTTGCAGCGCATGTGTACGACCGCGTGTCAGTTAACAGCTAATCAAAAAGAACATATTAGGCGGGACAGCATGTGGGATACGACAATGGGTGAGTTCAAGACCATGGGTTATGAGTCAGTTCTACTATAGTTATTTGATTTCGTTAATATTAAAAAGTATAAGCGTCTCCATTGTCACAATACATGTACGAACACACTAACAATAAAAACTATTTTTTTTTTAAAGCAACATATTACCGCCTAAACTTAAACTCGGAAAAAAAAATATAATACCCGCTGCAACGCAGCGGGCTATTATCCTTGTTTGATCTAAAACCATAATAACCAAAATCCAACCAAAATGACTACAATAACCGAAAACCTATAAAAATAAACACCCCTATCAACAATCATTTATTTGCTTACTAATGTTATACATACGCATTCGAAATATATTACGTACATCTTCAAATAGTAGCTTATAACATACAACAACAACACATATCATAATATGCATGTTCTTAATAATATGAAAAGAAAAAACCTACCTATAAATTGTTGTCGATGGAATAAAAAAATGCACATGTTATTTTTGAGCATGTTGTGCATCGCTATACTATATAATAAACATTTTGACACATGGTGCATTTTACTAAATCAAAAGCCAACACATGAGGATAGAATTCACCATTTTTCAGGACGAATTTGAGGCAGTTTTGAGGAACTTGTACAGATATTCTATGATCTAGGCAAAGCTGATGGTCCACATATTTGTATCTTGTACATAATCTTGGCTACATTTATGGATGTCTTATAGAACTTGGTGGTATTTTAAGATCACCCACAATAAAATTCAATTATATCAAAACTAATTTGTTACAAAATGATACACAACATACGAAAATATTTGATTTATAACAAGGATGACTGCTATGTTTTTTATGTTGGACGGCAATAGAGTTGTATTAGATAAAACTAACAAGATGCTAGATGGGGATTACATGTTTTGAGACAAAGCGTTACAAGGATAACAAATCCACTCGATCCAAATTGAAGAATTTTTGTTTTTTTTTTGTTTTTTTTTTTTTTTTTTTTTTTGTGAACGGCGGCTTTTATTTAAACTAGCAAAGGCTAAGAAAAGAGATTACAAAGAAGATAAAGATGCTAACGGATATTGTAACCAACTAAACCAAGTACATTTAAACTTAGGATTTCTAGATGAAATCCATAAATAAGATTGAGAAACTATAGCGTCCCAAATCATCGACTTCTTAGGAGGAGGATTAGTGAAAAGCAAGTGATTGCGGTAATTCCAAATAGACCACAAGAGGGTCCCCCCCACACCTTCAAGGACCAAACGAACCTTACTCGGGACGAAAGGAGAATCAAGCCAATCATACCAATCCGTTATATTAGCACAAAAAGGAATGTCCAACGCCCACCAATTAGCCAATAAACCCCACAAATCTTGAGCCAACCCGCAGTTGAAGAAAATGTGGTTAACATATTCGATGTCATCGGTACAAATGGGACATAGGATAGAACCAATATCAATACCTTTCCGATCAAGGTTAACCCTCGATGGAAGCCTATTAAGCTTCAATCTCCACAAGAACACATTAACTTTAATCGGAATTAAACGGTTCCAGCGAGTGGCCACGCGATCCATGTCAAGAGTTTGAGAGTCCACCATATTACGAACAGAAGCAACAGAAAAACTATTACATCCGTCTAAAGACCACTTCCATGAATCTCTTTTATCTGATAAAGAAACGCTCCCAATAACATCCTTTAAGGCATTATATTGAACAGATTCGGCACCACCCCTCGGTTCACGTCTAAACACCGTGTTCCAGTCAACTAATGGAACCCTGCTAGCAATGGGACAATTCTTGTCGATATCAAGCATATAAATACGAGGGAATTGAAGTTTAAGAGGTTGATTACCACACCAAATATCTTCCCAAAAACGAGTCGAAAGCCCATTTCCAATATTGCGGGTATAGTTGGAAAGCAAATCCATACCTTGGTTCTTAAGGCTGTAGATAGAATGGAGAATTGTACCCCAAGTAGTGCCCTTGGGACAAGAGGTAGCAGCTGAGGAGATGCCACCATCGAACCCGTATATCCTCTGAATAACACTGCCCCAAAGACCAGAAGAGTGATTCAGAAACCTCCATATCCATTTAAATAAGAGACCAACATTGAGCCCGAATAAACTCCCAATGCCGAGCCCTCCATGCTCCTTACTAGCCATGCATTTCTTCCATTTAACCCAGGTCACTTTTTTATCTTCCTGATCCCTTCCAATAAAGAACATATTTCTCATTGCCTCGAGATTATTTCGCACCAAAACAGGCATCGAGTATATGGACATGTAGTATGTGTGAAGATTCCCAAGAACCGACTTTATCAATGAGAGACGACCACCTACCGATAAAAGCCTAGCTTTCCAAGAGGAGAATTTAGAAGAAAACTTTTTGATAATTGGATTCCAATTGGAACATCTGGACATGTTACATCCAACCGGAATGCCAAGATATTTCATAGGAAAACTAGCCGCCCCACATCCAATAATGTTCGCCATACAAGAAACATCATTATCGGAAACACCAATTCCAAGGACTTACTTTTGTGAACATTAACCTTCAGACCAGAGATTAGAAAGAAGCACCGAAGCATGCATATTAGATGGTGAGCATTTAACCAAGACCACTCTCCCAAAAAAATAACATAGTCGGCATACATTAAGTGTGAGATGTTCATGTTATCTCGACCAATAGAGGCTCCTCTAAACAGCCCAATTTCCTCGGCCTTAGTTGTGAACGCGTGCAGCCCTTCCATAGCCAAAATAAATAGAAAGGGGGATAAAGGATCCCCTTGTCTAAGCCCTCGAAATAACTCAAACTCAACGGTGGGGGAACCGTTAATAAGGACAGAAGATCTAGCGTTTTTTAGGCATCCTAAAATCCAGGAACGCCATTTGGACCCAAAACCAAGCTTATCTAAAATGAAGTCCAAATAATCCCAACGGACGGAGTCAAAAGCTTTCTGAAAATCAACTTTAAAAACCATAAGATCTTTCTTACGTCGCCGGTACCAAGCCATAACCTCATTCAAAATAAGAGGGCCGTCAAGGATGTTTCTTCCTTTAAGAAAGGCCGATTGCACAGGACTAATGCAGCTTCCAATAATCTTGCTAATCCTATTGGCTAGGATTTTTCCAATAATCTTGTATTGACATCCAATTAAGCTAATAGGCCGAAAATCAGAGACCATTTTTGCATTGGAAACTTTAGGGATCAACGCTATGAAGGACAAATTGCAACCTTTGGGAAAAAGGTTGGAATGGAAGAACTCAAGCACAAAGCGGATCACGTCTTCTTCAATAAGATCCCAGAATGTGGTGAAGAACTTAAAAGTGAAACCATCAGGGCCTGGAGCGCGATCCCCCCCACAATCCCAAACAGCCTTCTTAATTTCCACACGAGTAAAAGGAGTCTCCAAGGAGTCACGTTGAGTCGAAGACAAAGGATTAAAAGCTGTTGTATCAAAATGTGGAGGAATACCATGTGGCTGCTGAAAATGATTGCTAAAATGATCGAAAAACACAACCTTAACATCATCCGGATTCTCAATCCATTCACCATTCTTCAAAGTGCCTTTGGGAAATGTGGAAGAATTTTTGTTTTGCTATACAAAATCCAGTTGAAGGACGAGAGTTTAATATTGCCAGGGATGAGAAGCTTGTTAGGCCATTTTAGGTCAAAAACCAAGTCGTTTCGGAAGCGCCACAAATGCCAAAGGGTGGATTGCACAACCGCATCAAAGGATTTGGTAAGGCCAACCAGGATCGGAACAATGTCAGCGAGATTAATCACATCAGAGAGGTTGGCGATATGATTGAGATGCTACTAACGTTCCACCAACCAACAATACCTTTCCAAATTTGTTTTGCCAAATTGTAAGTAACAAAAAGATGTTCTTCCGTCTCAATTGCCTAATGATACTATTGCTACTAATAATAATGACTGGTATGTAAAGGTCAAAAAGTACACAAGTAAAAAGTCATTGTGCAACAACGTATCTCTCAGATGGTAAGAGATTTCTGAAAAATGAAAAAAGAAGGTTGAAAAACTCGATTGGACTAATGAGAGGGCACCATTCTGCTTATGTAGCAAAATTGAGCATTTTTATTGGTCAATAAAAGTCAAAATTGGTTTCAAATTGGTCAAACTTGTCTAAATTTCATCTAACAAAATAAATATGTATAAAAATATATGTGTCAATTTTATAAAAGATAACTTAAAAAAAGAGTAGACAATTAATAAAACGTTAGTTGTTATATTTTAAATAAATTATATGTACTTAAATATACTTATTGGTTTTTATGTTTTTTAATATTTTTATAAATTCAATAAAAAATCTCTATACTTTATACCCATTATACTTTATATTTTATATAAAAACTATAACATATATGTTGTTGTTATTTATAAATATTATTATCAATATATATGAATATATATTTGCACAAAATTATAAATAAAAAAAGAAAAGCACGAGTTATTATGACATGTAAATGAATAAATTAGGTTATACATATATGAACGAATCATGTTATTCCTTTCCATGAGATTATGTAAGGATATCCGGAAAAATACTATTTTTTAGCCATCCGCGCATGAGTTTAGAAATTAAGTGCGACTTAAATTATTATTAACAATAATATTAATATCAAAATGAAGGCACACCTACAGGTTAATGTTAGATGAAAATAAATAGAAGGGATTGTACATATAACAACGACACATATTTTTTTAAATGTCATTATGTGCTACTAAATACACATAATGTCTAGAATATGATATTAATAGTTAAATTTAAACAAGATGAACCTAAACACTAATTCAGTTAAACAAAGTCAAATCTTTTGTGCAACAAAAATCTATACAAACTATTAATCGATATTAACACTTAATAAACAATTATATAAAAATGTGTGCGTGCACGAATATTATAACTACATGAGTTAAAAAAATTAATTTAATTTTATAGAAAATTCTTAAACATTACAAAACCATGAATTTATGAATTATCACACTATTTAACTTGAAAATAAGATTATTGAAATATTATTACTCATAGTATCTGCCTAAACTCCGTGAGTTCACGGTTTCTAACTAGTTATACTAAAGGCAAAATTAAAAATAAGAAGGGAAGGACCATCACCGTCAATGTTTACGAGTGGGAATAAATTAATCATTCTTGGAATGATAATGTTACTTCAATTTTGGTAAAAAAATTAAGCATGAAAAACATTCTTTCCGATTCTACCTTATCGAGGCTCAAGGTAAATTTAGCAAAATGTTCCATATTTGGATATGATATATAAACAACATAGATTGCGGAATCACATAGATACCATTTCCTTAGTGGATTTCATGCATGTTTATCTTAGGACAACGAAGATGCTAGCAAAGTAATGAAAACGCACATGAACTTGATAATTGCGCTGATCGAACCAATTACATTGATTTGCGACACATATATGTACTCAATGGATTACAACATCAACATACATACCAACATACAGTCCACCACCGGATAAACGAGTATAACTAAAATGTACAAAAAAAATTACAAGAACTTACTAAGCTTGAGAGATACAAAGATTTAAGTTAAAATCAGCATAATAACATATGGAAATTGTCTTGTTAAAAGTACATACTACGTATAATATACGAGTACTAAAAAATATAATAACCAGTGAACAACGCTAATGCTTCATAAACTAGCTATATTCCCAAAAACCCTAGTCAACTTTCCTAAAATACCCTTAACTATGTTCATCTTTGGGCTCCTCTTTCCTGATTTGGAAAGATACCATGTCTTGAAGAAGACCATTATCTTTAAACAAAGAAGTGGACAAAGGCAAAGGGTAAGATTGTTCTTCTCGAATATAATGTGAGTATGTTGAAGGAATAGTACTGCTAGTGGTGGTAGTAGTGTTGTTAAAGTTAAATGAATTAATGTGGTTATGGAAGAAAGATTGTGAAGGTTGTGGGTAGTGAATTTGAGGTAAAAGAAACGACGAAACACCACCAGCACCACCGTTGAGCCCGCCATAAGTCGTGGTTTCGGGCAACATTCCTCGAGGCGTTATAGGGCATGGGTGTGTATGAGTACCTTCATAAGTTGTGACCACAGTCGATGGATCCTCGGATGATCTTTCAACCCTTTTTTTCACTCCACATGATGCACTTGTGCATCTGTAGTAACTCCTGTGATTATTTGCAAAGGTGAAATTATGTTAGTAACTCCTGTGATTATTTGTACCATATACACAAAACTATATACATGATTAAGTTTTTCAATCATGAAACATTTATAGGTGGTGTACCTAGGAAAAGGGCTATTTTTGACAGCTTTTTGGCCGTATTTTCTCCATCTATAGCCATCATCTAAGTGATCAACTTCAGTCTTTGTCATGAAGGCAAATCTCGGCTCCCTTTGTTTCTTAGGGTTCTTCTTTTTGGCTTTCAACCTACATAAATAGTACCAACAATTTAAAACAATAATTTAATGAGTAATATATTTTGTTTGTTTCCGCAATTTTGTTTCTGAAAATTAATTACAACCTTTTTTTGGCTTATCTAGTTTATCTTAAAACGTCAAATAATGCCCACATCTAAATCAATAACTTAATGAAAGTTAGTGCATAAAATCTATGCCATGTTTAAATGACTAGCTGTTTGGCAATATTAGGAAAATAATACCGACATCATAAAACAATACTAAATTCATGTTTTAATAACGAAAAATACTTTGTCTTGGAAAATAACAACTTGTATTTTCTATCAAAAGCAATTTCCACATTTATTCAAAGAATCTTTAAGAACACGGACTGAAAAAGACTTCAGGAAAACGAATAAAAGAAGAAAAGATCAAGTCACTTTCTTCTATATATCCTTTTTGTTTTGAACAATAATTATTTTTGTACATGTGTGAAAACGCGTTTTGAAAACATACTTCACAGCTACTAATTTTCAATAACATACACATAGTGAAAACACTGCTTGTATGTGAAAATATTTAACAAAACAATGCTTTTCTTTAATTATTTTTTATTACATATTCAATTATTTAGATCATGGGTTTCGCACAAAATCATATATTATTTCAAAAATATTACTGTAACAAGTAAAAAAATATCAAACAAATAAGTAGTATGAGTGTGAAAATATAATGAAAATTCTTACTGTTTATTAGTAGTAGTCTTTTCTTCATCATCATCTGATCTTGTGTTAATATTCTCTTGATCATCACCTTCATTCACATGTACTTCATTTGAAGAAGATGATATAGATGAAGAGTTTGTGGTGGGAGTATTAACCAAATCTGAAGTCTCCTGCATAGCAGAAGCTGGTGGTGCATGTGGTTCTACCACCAAATTAGCTTGTGGTGGTGTAGGGTGTTGAAGCATGTCAAAAAGAGAGGCACCACCATAATCTTGAAAAGCCAGCATGTCTAAGTAACCTTGAGGATTAATGTCATAATAGCCACCACCATAGAGAGATGGAACTTGATCTGAAAAAGCAGAATCTGCCATCAAATATATATGAATTCTATGTGTTTCTTGGATATGCTTTTGGTGTTGAGTTTGATATTGTATATAAACTCATCAAAGGCAAAGATTCTTTATATGTAGGCTCTCCTACAAAGATGTTGAGTGTGTTAGTTTTTACTAAGTTGTAGTGTGAAAATAGCTTTGTTATCTTTATGCTATGTATGACAAAAAGTGTGTGTGCATATATATAACAAATAAAGTGTATATGTAGAGTGAGATTGGAAACTATTATGGAATATAAAGTATGCTTAAAGATCACATAGTACCCTTTTACTATAAGTAAATTGAAGTTGACCCCTCAAAGGAGAATATATAAGAGGAATTAGGAAATCTATGAAAATCCTCTTAACAATTTTATTTTCTGAAAAGTAGGAGAGGTAATTGTATATGTTAGTTCCTTTGTGATATATGTATTTAACTATCATAGGTAAGAGCCGACAACTTGACGTATACAAATAGTTAAATCAGAATGTATCGGTGAAAACTTTATTTCAATAAAACAATTGTACCACGGTTTAGTATCATACAGATCAATATAGTTCAAACTTGGTAAATATTAGTGGTTCTAAAATGAGTTAAAGCCAAACGCAAAATTACGTTAGTGTGAGTAAATGAAGGTACTATCGTGAAGAGATTAAAACCTCGAGCTCGAGGGCGATATAATTCTTTGTCAACACGTATGTGTAGAAATTCGTTTTTAAATTTGATAATTTAATACAGTATAGTATTATAACCAGCATTCTAGAGTATTGATGGCGAGTAAGTCATTTTTTTTTTCTTACAAATTTAAAGTATGAATAATCGACAAATATCTAAACATCTTCAACAAATGCACAAGGACATAACCCCTTTTTTTATTCAATTTTGATATTGATCTTTACATTGAAAACTTTGTGACATGTTAATGTAGTACACATTATGAAAAGTTCTGTGCATGCATGATATATACAGTAATTTCTTTTGTGTACGATAACGTTTTATTGTTTTAATGAAATCTATTTTCTTTGGTACCAAGCCATCCTGCATGATGAATTTGGATATTATCTCTATGGTGAATCGGCCATAGAAGTAGAAAATCATTTTCATAAACGATTCTTGCTAGTTTTTAAAGAAGTGTGCCGTTGAGAAAGCATGAGTATGCAACACTTTGAATTAAGTTGATCAAAAATATGCATGGATGATTTGGCTATTAGGTATGCTTTATTGAAAGAGAGCACATTGATAGCAAAAACTAGACATATATTTCACAAAAGTATGTTATAAACATATTTGCGCCTATAATCGTGACAACTGCTGAGTTAAAACAGCTGTATAATTGGTTTCGAGCTTCAATATTACTGGACAATCGTTATCTCTAATTAAAATAAAACATAATCAAATTGAATCATTCAACACTTGAAAAATAATTGGTCCACAATAATTTAATATATGCACATAATAAGATATGATATTTGTAATTAAAAATTTGAAATGAGTTTCAAGTGTGGAGTGATTTGAAAGGGGTTTTTGTTTGGACGCATTTAGAAAACCGGTTGCGGGCACCGGCAAGGTTTGACTTGATGACGTGGCCGTCGACATAAATGAAGGCGTTAGTCAACGCATTCATATATAGCCTTTTGACTGGGAATCGGTTATTTGTAAACGGCTTTCCGGTTTTACGTTCTAACGTTCCGTGTGCTTCTTTAAAAAAAGAAAATTGTAATCGTTTAAAAAATGAATACTAACTAAAGTAGTATATTATACTTGATAGATTTTCTTTTCGCGCTTTTAAGTTTTGAACAATCTTTCTTGGCTCACAAGCCGAATAGCTTTTTGCAACCACTTTTTAATGCATGTTTTATAGGAATTTCTTGAAACCTTTTTAAGGTTGTAAGCCTTTTATTTTTAAAAATAAGTTCCTTCAAATTAACCAGCTTTATTTGGATGCGTAAGCTGCAAGCTTATAGCTCCAAAATGAAACGTTGGTTTTTGAAAAGTTCAAAATTTCTATAGCTATTAAGATTTAAACTTTGCTCTAAAAAAATTAAAACACGTACATAATATGTTTGCCATAACCCTGATCAACCCTATCCCTTTAACGGCCATCCACCCTTATCCACCAGCACACATAAACACATGATCACTTTGCTTAGCATCCCTTTCATCATCTTCGTCTAAGTTTGTATATATACGCCATCAAATACAATATTTGCTTCTTTTATTTAGATAGCTAAAGAAAAAACATGAACATTATGTGACAATTTACCCATCGATCACTGCTTAGTTGATTTGAATATTAAGATGTACGAAAGTATAGGCAACACAAGATGAACAATAGAACCTTTATTCAGATCTAAGCTGCAATAGTCAGCTTACATTAAGTTTACAATAGTAACCAAATGTTACAAGATTAGATTAATGTCAATGAGACAATAATCATGTAAATGTAAAGACAAGACAAGATCAGTTAAATGATCAGAAAGAAGAGAAGAGAGTGATACAAAAGACTGCACACTCAAGTGTGTGTTACCCTAGATTAAGGGACTTATTAAATAGGAGATTAAGTTTCACTAAGACCCCTCTAACGGCTATAAATGACTCATCAGCAGAAACGATGAAAGCTTCAGCAGAAATGAACATCTTGGAACTTTAAATCTTTAATCATTTGTCCAAGTTTAATCCATGTAATTAATCCTGCAATGAACCATAACTTGAAAGCCATTAGTAATTGACAGAATGATATGTTTCCCACAGATTATCACCCCAAAATTTAACATTCCCCCTTAATCTAATGAGCAAACATATCAAACAATATCAATTTTTCACACAAAAATTTATGCTGATAGACAGGGAGGTTCTTTGTGAGTATGTATGCAGTTTGGTTTGAAGACCCAATCTTTTTAGCATTTATAACACCTCTAGAAATTTTTTCCCTGATGAAGTGAACATCAATTTCAAAATGTTTTGATCTTTCATGAAAAACAGGGTTGACAGCAAGTTGTAAAGCAGATTTGTTGTCACAGAAAAGATTGACAGGAAGATTGATATCAACTTTTAAGTCTTTTAGGATTTTTTGAATCCAAATGATTTCACAGGCAGCAGTAGACATAGATCTATACTCTGCTTCTGTGGAAGATTTTGAAAGAGTGTTTTGTTTTTTACTTTTCCATGAGATTAAACAATCATTGAAGAAAACACAATAACCTGTGACAGATTTTCTGGTTTTCTTGCATTTAGCCCAATCAGCATCACTATATCCTTCAAGATGATTTTCAGAGTTGCTGAAATTGTACCTTAGACCTTTTCCTGGAGCTCTTTTTAGATATCTCAGAACATTGAGGGCACATTCCAGATGAGATTTTAAGGGAGAATGCATATATTGTGCCAGACAATGAACTGAGTATGAGATGTCAGGTCTTGTATAGGTGAGATAGATAAGTTTCCCAAGTAACTTCTGATAGCCAGTGATGTTGACAAGCAAGGGGTCATCAGCAGTGGGAATGTATGGAAGCACAGAGTTGGGTTCCATAGGAGTGGACACAGGTTTGCACCCAAGAAGACCAAATCCTTTGAGGAGTTCAAGACAGTATTTTCTTTGAGAAAGGCAAATGTCATTCCCAGTTTTTAAAACCTCAATGCCAAGGAAATATTTTAGATTTCCCAAGTCTTTGATATGAAATTTGGATTTTAGAAACTCTTTAAAAAGATTTATCTCATCAATACAGTTTCCAGTAAGAACAATATCATCCACATAAACAAGCAGAGCAATAAACTTGTTATTCTCTGTTTTGGTGAACAGGGAGTGATCATTAACAGACTGAACAAAGTTATTTTCTTTTAAAACACTGACAAGTTTTTCATTCCATTTCCTGGAGCTTGTTTTAGGCCATATAGAGACTTGACAAGTTTGCAAACTTTATTTTTATTGTTCTCATTACAGAACCCCTTGGGGATGGTCATATAGATATCCTCATCAAGATCTCCATACAAGAAAGCATTGTTAACATCAAGTTGAAAAAGAGGCCATTTGTTTTTTACAGCTAAGGCAATAAGACATCTAACAGTAGACATTTTCACAACAGGGGAAAAAGTTTCATCATAGTCTATTCCTTCCCTTTGGTTATAGCCTTTAACAACTAATCTAGCCTTGTATCTATCAACTTCACCATTGGCTTTATACTTGATTTTAAAGATCCATTTGTACCCAATAGGAGTTCTATTAGGAGGTAGATCAGTTATATCCCAAGCATGGTTTTCATTTAACGCCTCAATTTCAGAGTTCATAGCATCAACCCAATTACTATCAAGGATAGCTTCTTCATAACAGGTAGGTTCAATACTTTTATTAAGACTAGATGCAAAGCAGTAATTATCTTTGTTAAGATTAGAGTAATTAACAACATTTTCAACACCATATTTGACTTTTCCTTCTACAATAAAGTCGTTAAGATTACTGGGCAACTTAGAGACTCTGGTTGACCTTCTAGCAGTAGTGGCTGGCAAGCCTCTTTCTTGTTCAGCAGAATTAGGTGTAGTATCAGCAGAATCAGAAGATGCATTAGCAGGATGTGATTCATGTGATATGGTGCCCTCAGGGTGTGTATTTTCATCTATAGATGTTGCAACTGGTTCGTCAATCCTAGTAGGATGACTTACCACTATGCCATCATCATAGGATGTCACTCTCCCTTCATCATTGGGACTTATTTGTGAGTCAAAGAAATTTTTGTGATTTAAATCTTTTGGTACAAAAGTTTCAACAAAAGGTTTTGACAAGGTATTTTTCATTTTGAAGGGAAAAACAGTTTCATAAAATTTGACATCTCTGGAGTAAAATATATTTTTCGTTTCTAGGCTCAAGAGTTTATAGCCTTTCTTCTCATTTGAGTAACCAATAAGGACACTTTTTTCAGACCTACTACCAAATTTATCAGAGATGTTGAGAATGGTGGCATAGCATAAGCAGCCAAAGACTCTAAGGAGAGAGAGTGAAGGGTCATGCCCATACACAAGGAATAAGGGGGACTTGCCAGACAGAACTAAAGAGGGTAACCTGTTTATGACATAGGCAGCAGTTAGAACACATTCAGACCAAAGATTTAGAGGTAATTCCCCCTGAAGCATAAGGGATCTAGCTACATTAAGGAGATGCCTATATTTCCTTTCTGCTATACCATTTTGTTGTGGTGTATAAACACAAGATGTTTGATGTAAAATTCCTTTTTCATGGAAAAAATGTTGAAGTTTATTATTGACAAATTATGTCCCATTATCACTTCTAAAAATCTTGACATTGTGTTCAAATTGATTTGATAACATATGAGTAAAGTTAACAATGGAAACATAAACAGCATCCTTCCCCTTAAGCATATAAACCCACACTGCCCTGGAATAGTCATCAACAACTGTTAAAAAATATTTGTAACCATCTCTGCTAGTGACTTTATATGGTCCCCATACATCAAGATGGACAAGTTGACCAATTTTAGTTGATTTATGTTCACTTAGAGGGAATGGTTCTCTGGTTTGTTTAGATTTATTACAAGTATCATAGAGATGATCAGTTTCAGATGTACTATCAAATTTAAGAGTGGGTTTAAGTATGTGTAGGACTTGGTCAGAGGGATGACCAAGTCTTTGATGCCAAAGATTTTTAGAAACATGACAAACAGAAGTGCAGTTATTAGAAATAATCTTACATGTAGAATCAATATCAAACATATATAACCCATTGTATTGTTTACCAATCCCCACAATCCTTTTTTGATGTAAATCCTGTATATAGCAATTAGATTCATTAAACCCAACAAACATCTTATTGTCTCTAGCAATTTTATGAACAGACAGCAAACTAACATTGTACTCAGGAACAACAAGTACATCAAAGAGAGTTAGGTCATTATTGACCTTTAAATCACCAATTTTAGTAATTAAGGCCTGAGTACCGTTGGGATGTCCAACAGTTAAGCCAAGATTTGAAATGTTAACAACATTGATTAAAAAAATTTCAGACACAGTCATGTGCTGATTTGCACCAGAATCAACAATCCAACCAAGACTGATGTTTCCAGATAGAGATTTTGTGTTGTTGTTAAAAAATTTATTAAAGTTTACATTAAACTTGACACTGCCATTAAAGAAGGTTCCTGAAAAAATTTTACCTGCCAAGTTGGCATTAGCAGATGACACATTGTTGTCATTGAGAAGACTAATAAGTCTGGAGAGCTGTTCATTAGACAAGGAAACAGGAGAGTTGCTAGTACTATTATCAGTGACATGATTAGTTTCAGCAGAAGCATTGTTACTGCTGAAAGGTTTACAATTAAAATTCCTTTTAACATATCCAGCAGGATAACCAACAAGATCATAACATCTATCAACAGTGTGACCAGGTTTTTTGCAATTAGTACATTTGAGATTCATGTTTGGTCCTCTGTTATTTGAGCTGTTACCATTATTAAAACCAGAACCTTTGTTGTTAAAACCTCTTTTGTTATCAAAAAATTTTCCACCATCAGACGTTTTTGCAGCAAAGGCTGTAGCATTGGGTTTAGCAGAGCTGTTCCCAGAAGAAGCATTTCTGTGAGATTCTTCTCCAGAGACAACAGAAAAAGCAGTTTTGACATTAGGTAAAGGATCTCTGGTTAAAATATTGCTTCTGATGGGGACATAGGAGTCATCAAGACCCATAAGAAATTGCATTAACTTGATCAGCTGATTATGTTTTTCAAAATGTTTTGCAGCCTCACAAGTGCAGGGAGGCAGGCTGATCATACAATCAAATTGTTTCCATAAAGAGTTAAGGTTGTTATAATAATCAGCAAGAGATGACCCACTTTGACTAAGAGAATTTATATTTTTATGCAAATTAAAAATTGCTGAACCATCAACCTTATCATAGGTATCTTTAAGATCATTTCACATTTCATAAGCAGTTTTAGCATATATAGCACCAGCAAATAGTTCAGGGCTGAGAGAATTAAGAATCCAAGTAACCACAACAGAGTTACAAGTATCCCATTGATTAGCAAGACTAGGGTTCGAATCATCTCTTATGCAGGTACCATCAATAAACCCTAACTTATTATGGTTCCTTAGAGCAAAAGTCATGGTCATATTCCATATTTTATAATTTTCAGTGCCAGTGAGTTTAATAGAAATAATGGGAGTACCATTGGTATTGTTAGGATGCAAATACAAAGCATCACCAAATGATAAGCTTTTCTCAGTGGAGGAGCCACCAATATTATCATCACCAATAGCCATAATTCAAGCAATAAGACAGACAGATATAATAAGACAGACAAAGAGTCTCAGACAGAGATAATAATAAGACCAAATAGACAAAGAAATAAGACTTTGAATTTAGGAAACAACAAGCACCAAGCCTGTGGACTAGGGTAAACCAGAGCAGGTATTCGTACCACTCAAGGTGGCATATCAAGATGTTAGTCTACCCGTTTGTACCCACAAGGACTAAAGTACTGTATGTTTGAAGAAAGGATAAGACTTAGACTAAAGTACTGTATGCTCTGATACCATGTACGAAAGTATAGGCAACACAAGATGAACAATAGAACCTTTATTCAGATCTAAGCTGCAATAGTCAGCTTAGATTAAGTTTACAATAGTAACCAAATGTTACAAGATTAGATTAATGTCAATGAGACAATAATCATGTAAATGTAAAGACAAGACAAGATCAGTTAAATGATCAGGAAGAAGAGAAGAGAGTGATACAAAAGACTGCACACTCAAGTGTGTGTTACCCTAGATTAAGGGACTTATTAAATAGGAGATTAAGTTTCACTAAGACCCCTCTAACGGCTATAAATGACTCATCAGCAGAAACGATGAAAGCTTCAGCAGAAATGAACATCTTGGAACTTTAAATCTTTAATCCTTTGTCCAAGTTTAATCCCTGTAATTAATCCTGCAATGAACCATAACTTGAAAGCCATTAGTAATTGACAGAATGATATGTTTCCCACAGATTATCACCCCAAAATTTAACATAAGATTTCTCCATCATTGTCAAAGAATATATTCATTGATTAGTAACACAAGGTTTAACTAATAATTGTAGTTTGTAGAACTATATTTAGAAGTCATGTTACTCCTTTAAAGCCCATGGAGAGATAAATTTGTAACTTGACTCCATGAATATTTCTAGTTGTAGAAATTACTAGTTGAATTGGTCCATGACTCCATGAATATTTCTATTGCAACCACACCCACCCACTGTGCTTTCACTAGTGTTTCAGAAAGCAAAATAATAGTGTTATTCAAATATAGTAAATAGATTATGCATATGATGGCCGTGTAGCTTAATACGTATACTCTCATAACATATTAACCCATATACATTGCAAGCTCGAACTCCCTAACTGCAATAATGTTTCTCGACCTTAGTAGGGTTTCGATGTATATACGATGCTACTCATGGTTGCTATTACTTAATTGCAATTTTTATACGCCCGTTGAAAAGCACGTCATTATAGTAGATTTGGACAATTATTGTACTCAAAACACACACTTAATATGTTCTTGGATTCTAATAATGGTTCTATCATTAGTAGATAGAGCAATGATATACGATGCTACTCATGGTTGTTATTACTTGCATTTTCTATATGCCCATTAAAAAGCACGGTACTATAGCATATTTGAACAATTTTTATTGTACTCAAAACACACACTAATTAATATGTTCTTGGATTCTAGTAATGGTTCTATCATTAGTTGATAGAGCAATGATAGAGATGGCTAACTCACGTGCCTGATAATATAGCTAACTCATATAAAAATTGGCACATGTAAAAGTCAATTAATCTCTCTTCATCTCAACATTTTATTGTTAGGCATAATATTAAGCACAAGTTTAAGCACATCAGTCATTTCCATAATGGAGATTAGAATGTTTACTGATTGATTTGTATTTTGAGTTCATATTTTAAGTTAATGAATAAATCCACAATATATATGGTGTATATGGTGTAAAAAGAAAGGTTATAAATAATGCGAGACGTGCGTGGTGGCATGATTAAGTTTCATGTTTTAGCGGCTAAGGCGAAGCTTTTGCGTTTTTAAGACGTGACATAAGACGACACAAAATATGAAAATATTTATATATTTATATCATATTTTATATATACCGACTTTACAAAAATTGTTGTACATAATGAAAAAGTGTTGTACATAATGAATAATGTTAAGAAACTATCTTTACATATATATTCTTTATTTTTTTTAATTTCTTTTAATTGGAGTTAAATAAAAAACATGTCACGCTTCACGCCTTAACGCGCTTAATCACGCTTTTTTCCATATTATTTCACGCCACGCCCAAAGTCAACGTTTCGATCTATCTCGTAAGCCTCACACATTAGCGGCGCCTTGACGCCACCATTACGCGCCTTTTAAAACCATGGTAAAAAGGCATATCAACAAGACATGTTTACCAATTTTTAGCTTATTAAAAATACATGGACATTTATGTTATTTTATATTTTGTAAGAGAAAATTCTTAAAATAAGCCAAAACGTCATGCATGGTCCATTATATGGTCACGTTTTTGTGCCTTTTCCTATTTTGGTCATGCTCGACTGCTCAACTGCTCGACTCCATCATTTTTATGACATGTGTCCATGCAAATACATGTGTTAGGTGAAGATACTTTTTTACCTTTAGCTTAAATGATAAATATACCCCTAAGCACATCTATAAATACACCTCACTTATTTCATTTTTCTTATTTTTTTTTCTCTCTCTCTTAAAATAAGATCCCTGGTCTGTGAGTTCATCTTGACTACATAATTGATAATTCATCTTGCCCCAAAGAAGATCCGGCCAAATAAGATCCCTCAAAGATCTCTAAAGATCCGTCCAGATCCAGCCACCAAATCCGATCCGGTCATATCTGGCCACCAGATCCGATCTGGCCAATATGGATCTCTAAAGGCCTCTAAAGATCTTGATGTTAAGGCTAGTCGCATTCGAGCTCTTAACATCGGTTGGTCACCGATATTTTGCTCCCTCAACCGATGTTTAGATCGGTTACCACGGATGTGGTCCAAGGTCGTCACATCGGGCGTGGTCCAAAAAAAACGAAATCGGTTGGAAATTCGACCGACATTTAAGACACATATTGCATGCAATTTTGCCCGTTTGGGGCTAAAATCAATATACTTTTAAAATTTTGACCGTTTGGTCATTTAAAAAAAAAAAAAAAAAAAAAAAAAAAATTTTTTAAACCAATTTTACCACTCTATAAATACCAACGTCACCTCAAACAAAATTCACCACTTACAATTTCTAATATATATTCAATCAACCATTCTAACGAAATACCCACGAAACACAATTTTTAATATGTCGTCATTCGAGCATTTATTCGGTTCTTCTTCGTCTTCCGACGATGAAGAAGTTTTTAGTGAGTTTGTGGAGTTTGCGGATTTTGCTTGGAAGGCTTACAAAGCATCACAGCCAAAAACCCGACGAAGGTACATACGTAGGGATCATGAGGGTGCTCATAATCGTTTAGTGGCGGCATACTTCTCCGAAAACCCGCAGTTCGACGCAAGAACATTCTGTCGGCGGTTCCGTATGAGCCAAGAGCTATTCACATAAATTGTTCGAGAGATAACCGATCACTCTACTTATTTTCGAAAAACTCTTGATGCTAGGGGCGTACCTAGTATTAGCCCATTGGTCAAGTGTACTGCGGCCATTCGTCAATTGGGATACGCGGCCGTTCCTGATTCTCTTGATGAGAGTCTGGCACTTGGTGCATCCACATCCCGTGAATGTCTTCGTAAGTTTTGCGAGGTTATCATGGAGTTATTTGGTCGTGAGTATTTGCGAAGGCCCACGTATTCTGACCTTGAAAGAATATATGTTCATCACGAGCATAAGCATGGCTTTCCTGGGATGATGGGAAGCATTGATTGTACAAGTTGGGAGTAGGAGAATTGCCCGAATAGTGAGAGAGCTCAACATTGTCGGGGTGATCACGGGCCACATCCATTCATTTTGTTGGAAGCGGTCGCTTCCCAAGATTTATGGATTTGGCATGCATTCTTTGGTGTCTCCGGATTGAATAACGACGTAAACGTTTTACGTCGTTCACCTGTTTTCAGTGATATCAAATCTGGGAGAGCACCAGACCTTGAATTTGAGGCTAACGATGTGGCTTATAAAAGGGGATATTATCTTACTGATGGGATATATCCACAATGGTCCGTTCTTATGAAGTCTATTTCAAATCCTCCCACGGGTGATCGTAAAAGAATATTGTACAAGAGGAGGCACGAAGCAGCAAGGAAAGATGTCGAACGGGCTTTTGGTGTGTTGAAGAAAAAGTGGAAAATGCTTAAAGTTCCTGCTCGAGGGTTTTTTTAAAATGATATCCAAGATATTATGTATACATGTATCATATTACATAATATGATCATCCGAAACAACCAGCGGGCGATATGTCCTACATGGTTTGAAGATGAGGGACACCAAGATCATGATCCCTTAAGAACGCATGAAGAATCGTTGGTGGTTACTCACGAGCTAATGGACTCATCAACTCATCAAAACTTAAAATCTGATTTGGTCGAACACATTTGGAGAAATCGTCGACATCATGTCGAAGCAGTGAATCAAGTCGATAGTGACGATGACGAAGACGATGAAGAGTTTTTGTAATGTTTTTAACGTTATTTGAATAAGTTACATAATGTTTTTAATGTTTATTTGAATTTCGTAATGTAATGTTTTTTTTTAAATTTGAATGAATTTTAAATTTGTTGTTTAAAATGTTTGAATTAATAATAATAATAATAATAATAATAATAATAATAATAATAATAATAATAATAATAATAATAATAATAATAATAATAATAATAATAATAATAATAATAATAATAATAATAATAATCCTTGGGTCATCGACTGGGGCATCCGGGTCATGTCAGGTCGCTGGAGAGAGAAAGCTGACGTGACGCTGGTTGATCCAGGTCACGACTGGGACTAGCCTAATTGATTGTTTCAGATCTAAGTCGTCGCCGGTTAGATCTTGAAAATTGGATCTGTTTAGTTTATTAAGGCTTATATGGATCTGTTTATATATATTTAATGTGTGAAAATATTGTGTTTCAGATCATTGGTTAGTGAAAGATTGAAAATTGGTGTGAAATAAGATTTGGGTGTTTTTTGACAGGTCAATTTATAGGATTTACCAGAAAACTAAGTCAATCTATAGTATGATTATATATAGTTTTGCTTTTGTAAATTTGTGGTAGGAATATCAGTGATGTTTTTTGAGGTTCTTTGATGTTCTAAGTCTTGATTGTGATGATTTTTGAATTTGATTAAAAGTTTCATATAAATGAATGATTCCGACGCAAGTGTATACAATATCAATTCTATTTACTGATTTCCTAGTATACCAAATTGTTATATTAGATTACTACTCAATCTGGTTATCAGATCTCAGATCCTAAATTCCAACAAGATCATATTCTCAGCAAGAATGATGATCAAATTCTGACAACGACAACGCCTACAGATCGATTCATTCATGTTTTTAACATCTTGCAACAAATCAAGGACCACAACGGTTATTAATTTGAGTCCTTGCAAGTGGCGGTTGATCAGTGGCGGTTAAATAGTGGTGGTTGACCAGTGGTGGTTGAGCAGTGGCGGTTGACCAGTGGTGGTTGAGCAGTGGTGGTTGACTAGTGGGGGTGGTGATGATGGAGTGGTGAACTGGTGAGGTAGATGAGTGGAGTTAGGTAGGGTGAGTGGGTTAGGTGGAGTAATTAATAAAAATATAATAATATAATATAAGAGGGTATATTTGTAATTTCATGATAAAATAATAAAATATTTCACCTAACTTTTGTACTATCAAAGGACACTGTCACAAAAGTAGTAGAGTCGAGCAGTTGAGCATGACTAAAATGAGAAAATGCCCAAAAAAAAGTGACCAAGTAATAGACTATTTATGAAATTTTGGCCTATTTTGAGAATTTGCTCATTTTGTAATTACATCTTACAATACTTTATCAAATAATTTTATAAAATAAAAAAATAACTCCTTGTAGCTAATACTAACGCATTTGCTATGATAGTTTCATCAAAATGACTAAAACTTATATAAAGCTTTAACTTTAATTTTAATCACAGCGATCATTTATTTCATGTACATATGTATGAAGAGGTTTATATTCTTGAACCTCTTTATAATTTAATGCATGTGTTATTTTGAATCATTTGTAGAGTTGCAAAAGATTTATACATAATAAACATAGGTTTATAACATTAAAAGTGTGAAAAACTAGAAAGGGGGTTGAATAGTTTTGCCGATTTGAAGTTAGTTTCAAAAACTTTAGATTCGATATTATGTGAAATCGTATGGATATAGAGAAAGTATAGATCTAATGATAAAACAAGTAAATAAAGTAAAGCAATGGATAGAAATGACACAACCGATTTATAGTGGTTCGGCTACAAGGACACCTTCCTTTCCCTACTCCACTCCCCGAGTCACCTACTCAAGAGTTCAAGCACTATGTCAACAAACTCCTTCAACTTGGCAGAGAAGCCTTCACAACGTTGCTTACACCTTTTTCCGGTACAAAGCTAAATACCGAGTCCGTAACACGGTGGACCAAACCAACACGACTATTACACAACAAATATGTGAAATATCAAATACAAGATCTTTGTTACAGAAATCTTGTGGAGGAACAAATCAATCAAGGACCCCTTACTTGGATAACTTGTAGAATGCTCATGATCTCGCCTTAGAGAATGACCTATATGAGAATCACTAAAGAAAGAAAGAAGAAAGAACTCTCTAGATCAAGTGATCTTTTGTTAGAAGAGAATGAGAGTATATGAGAGAATTAGTAAGAAGAGGGGTGAGTTAGAATGAAGAAATGGCTCTCTATTTATAGGCAAAACTTGCCACTGTTTCCCGGATCCCACGGATCCCTCCCACAAGGGATCCGTCTAGTGTAATCCTAGGGATCCGTGGGACGCTCCTCTTTGCCCATGGGTTTTTTGGTTATGGGTCATGGGTCATGGGTCATGGGTTGGTCAATGGGTATTCTTTTAGATACAATGTATCTTATGAGTACAACGTATCTAGTCAAGTGGGTATGAGTCAATACCATGGGTTATGGATACGATCCATGGGTTGTGATTTTTACCCATCCTAATAAACTATTACAACAAATGATTTATTACAACAATTTGTATTTAAATGGTTATATGTAAATGCTTTACAAAAATAACATGTATCCTTATAATTGTACTTAAGATAACATTATATTTGTTATTAACAAAACACAAAGAGATCGCAAAATATTAATAAACGTTTTTATGGTTTATTTGTATTAACAAAAAGGTTTATAAATTAATGATTAGACACGCTCATATACATATATAAAGCTTCACTATTGTGAATGCTTTAACAACTTATAATTTATAGTTAACAGTTTACAACTTAAAGACTACAACTAATTTTGCAAAACATGCCTCAAAATGATTGGATGCTTAACATCATAAGAACATAATTTGAGTTTCTTTTCAAAATAGGATAGGTTATAAATACCACTCTTTTTTTTATAAGTGATACCTCCCTTTATTTTGCTTATTTTTTATTTTTATAATTTTATTTATATTAAAAACTATAAAACTGAAAGTATGAACATAAAATATAAAGTTTAATAAGTCAAAAAGTATAAAACTGACAGAAAAAATACAACAAAAGCTGATAAATTGTACTGGAAACAGAATGGACCAAGAGGCAGGGGTTGTTGAAAGTACAAAACATAGTAGGCTAAGGGTAATAATAACACATCCCTTTAAAAATAATGATAGAATCAAGTTTGAGTTTTTACTTTGAGGAGAGTTATTTTAACTATTTTACATACTAAACTTTTCTCACATATCAAGGGACTCATCCCCAGATCAATGGCTAAGATTAAAAACAATTTAATATTTTACCTATTTTTAATAATTTAAATATCTCTTAAGCCGTTAATTGTTAAGCAAAAATACGTACACCGTCACGCGAGCATTTAATTATTTTTCTATAGATAGACACTTTGATATACTATCGACAATTTTTTTTTCCGCTTTTTTCACTTTTTTTACTTGTTTTTTCTCCATTGTTAAAACTTGCATGAAAAAACACATGTGATAAAATACTAATTTGAATATTCTAATAATATCACATGTTATATTAGTGTTAAATCACATGATTTAACACTAATATCACATGTGATATTCTAATAATATCACATGTGACATTATTAAAATATTTAAATTGATGTTTAATCACATGTGATTTTTTTTATGCAAATTTCAGTAATGAAAAAAATGAAAAAACGTAAATAAAAAAAGAAGTAAAAAACACGATTTCTTTTTCGAAAGTATATCAAAGTATTTCTATAAAAAGATAATTAAATGCTCGTCATAATGGTATATTTTTTTTTCACTTAACGCTTAATGGTTTGAAAAATATTAATATCTGAGAAAAAATGATGAAAGTGGTATTTTACATTGTTAAGATTAATATCATTCATTAAATCAAATAATGACAAAGGAAGTAGATCGAACTCTTAACAGAACTCTTAACATGTAAGAAAATTTTGATATATAAATAATCTTTAATCTTTTACTTTTGTATGGTCCTAAACATTATATATAGAGTAAATTACATAAATGGTCCATGTGGTTTGTCAAAAGTTTCACCTACCGTCCCTCAAACTTAAAAGTTGCATGAATGGTCCCTCTCGAGACAAAAGAATAACATGAATAGTCCTTTTGTTAACGGGTGTTAAGTTAATTCCGTTATAATTTACACTTTAGCCCTTGTTAGTTAACGGTTGTTGCATCGTCGATCCTTTATTGTAACGGCCGTTTATAATTTAAAGTTTTCGACTTTAACTTCGTTTTTTTATCCGTTTTTATATGATTTCATCCGTTTTTATACGTTTTTATCCGCTTTCGTCCGTTTTTATACATTTTTCTTTTGTTTTCATCCGTTTTTATATATTTTTCTTACGTTTTTGTCCGTTTTTATATGCTTTCATCCGTTTTTATACGTTTTTATCCGTTTTCATCATTTTTTATACGTTTTCATCCGTTTTTAAACATTTTCTTACGTTTTTAATCGTTTTCATCCGTTTTTATACATTTTTCTTATGTTTTTATACGTTATCATCCGTTTATATATGTTTTCTTACATTTTTATCCATTTTCATCCATTTTTATATGTTTTCATCAGTATTTTTTATATTTTGATATATTTTATTCATTTTCATCCATTGTATACATAAGAAAATGAACAAAAACAAATAAAAATGAATGAAAAGGGATAAAAATGTATAAAAACGGATAAAAACGTATAGAAACGAATGAAAATGGTCAAAAACATATGAAAATGGATAAAAACGTAAAAAAAACATATAAAAACGGACGAAAACGTATTAAAACAGAAAACAAACTAAGAAAAATAGACGAAAATATATAAAACGGATAAAAATGTATGAAAACCTAAGAAAAACATATAAAAACGGATGAAAACAGATAAAAACAGGTCAAAACGTAAAAAAAAGAGGACGAAAACATATAAAAATGGACGAAGATGGAAACAACGTAAAAATGGATGAAAACGTATAAAAATGGACGAAAACGAGTAAAACATATCAAAACGTAAAAAAACTGACGAAAACATATAGAAACGAATGAGAATGTAATAAAACGTATAAAAACAGATGAAAACGTATAGAAACTAATGAAAATGGTCAAAAACATATGAAAACGGATAAAAACCTATAAAACCGCAAAAAATACGTATAAAAACGGACGAAAACGTATAAAAACGGACAAAAACGTAAGAAAAACGGACGAAAACATATAAAACGGGCAAACACATAAGAAAACGGATGGAATCGTATAAAAACGGATGAAATCGTATAAAAGCGTATGAAAACGTAAGACAAATGTATAAAAACGGGTGAAAACGAAAAAAACCCTATAAAAACGGACAAAAACGGATAAAAACGGATGAAAACGTATAAAAACGGACGAAAACGGATAAAAATAACGAAGCTAAAGTCGAAAACTTTAAATTATAAACGGACGTTATAATAAAGGATAAACGATGCAACAACCATTAACCAACAGGGGCTAAAGTATAAATTATAACGGAATAAACTTAACACCCGCTAGCAAAAGGACCATTCATGTTATTCTTTTGTTTCGAGAGAGACCATTCATGCAACTTTTAAATTTGAGGGATAGTAAATGAAACTTTTGACAAACTACAAGTACCATTTATATAGTTTACTCGTATATATAATATCCACGTTTAATTAATAGCAAAAGGTGAATGATATGGACATTTTTCATAGTCTTTAGCACATAAAAAAAAACACATGATTAAAACTTAGAAATTAAAAAAAAAAACAAGTAATGTTATTATACTAAAATGCTTTTATTTATAAAATTCAATGCAAATATGTTAAATATTTAAATAAAGGGTTTTGTTAACCATACATACAGAGTTGTATTTAAAGTAACATATTTTAATTAAAAAATTTGCATTAAATTAATTAGTATATTTCATAATTATACATATTTTTTTATTTTAAACATGAAATATGATGTTAAATATGAAATGTTTAGTGTTTATTTAATGCAAAAAATGTAATTAAGGTATGTTTAAATACAACTTTATAGGTTGTGGTTAACAAAACCCTTAAATATCTATACTACTTATAATAGAGGAATGGATATCTCTCCTCATGGTCTTAACATTAAGACTTACAAAATACAAAACATATTGTACAATACATAATGAACTATTAATGATTTTTCTCATCAATCTTAATTTTAAGACTTATAAGTCTTAAAGCTTATTGTACAAAATACAAAACACTATTAATGTGGTCAAGATATTTAATGTAGTTAATTAATTAACTGGTTAATAAATACAATTAATGCAGTTATTAAAACACTCTTTACACAAGAAATACAAATTATCAAACATATTGTACAACCAATTTAAACATAATCCTGCATTAAAATGTCACTAATACAAATAATAAAGAACATTATACAAATATTCAAGCCCGAACGGGCAACGGTCCAAATGGGCCCGAGCCCGAACGGGTACGATCCAAACTGGCAAGGGCCAAACGGGGTCGAGCCCGAGTGGGCACAGGCCAAACGGCCAAACGGGCTCGAGCCCGAACGGGCACGAGCTAAACGAAATTATTGAAATCCGCAAATTTATTATCAAAAATAACATAATAAACTAAAATACATGATTCACCGGAAAATTTTATTTCAGGGTATCCGCCGCCGCAACGCGCGAGAACCTTGCATTAAATGTCACTAATACAATTAATAAAGCACATTATACAGATATTCAAGCCAGAACGGTCAACGGGCAAAATGAGCTTAAGCCCGAACTGGTGCAGGCCAAACAGGCTCGAGCCCGAACGGGCATGGACCAAATAGGCACGGGCCAACGGGCTCGAGCCCGAACGGGCACGGGCTAAACGAAATTCTTGATATCCGTAAATTTATTGTCAAAAAGAACATAATAAACTAAAATACATGGAAAATTTTATTTCAGAGTACCCGCCGCCGCAACGCGCGAATAGCCTACTAGTATAATTATAATTTAAACAACCGTAACTATCTTATACATAAAAAACTAATAAGAAAGGTAGCTTGGAGTTACAAATTACAATTACATGCTTTTACGATACATTTTATGAATTTGGGCTACAAATCAAAGCCATTATCATTAACTTCTATCCCTTAATATATCCAAATAAGAGAGATTTTTGACGTTTTCACCTTGAGATTTGATAATCATATTTTTGGTTGTTTTCAAGTTAAAAGTAGACTTCATCTCGTGTATTGGTCGTCATAGGACCCATCCGTGTGAACCATACCATCAAAGTATTTCCGTTGATTATCCGGTAAATCCTTGCTATTCAAACTTGTGACAACTTCGTTTAGGCTTCTAAATCTATATCGTTTAAAACCCACGCCTTTCTGAAATGGCCTTCCATGCCTCATCTGCTACAAATCACATTGCAAACATATTGAGCTGTGTTTCTTAGCACCATCACACATAGGGCATCTCATACAATCTAAGTCGATAAATACCTATTCTGTATAGGTTGTAACCTTGAACGAAGATGTTCATGTATATTACGCTAGTTAAGACCATCTAATAATTCTCTTGATAGAATATTGTTGCATCATATCTAACATTGAGGAGATAATTATTCATTTTCTCCAAACGAAAGGAATAAATCATCCTTTCTTCAACCCGACCGGCTGAATTATCGTATTGGAATTTAAAGCTCGAAACGATCAATTGTTTTGGATCCTTTCTTTCTCCAAACGAAAGGAATAAATCATCGATAAGTGCACTAACCTAAGGTGTTGTTTGTTTTTTTAAAAAAAGTCTTAATAACCTCTTAATAGACCAAAGCTCTTAGTCAGTTAGAGCTTTTAAATGTTAAGTGTGTTTGTTTATTATTTTTCGTTCAGAGACAGTAAGAGGTAAAAACATCTAGATGGACCAGACATTGAAGGAGCATCTTAATACCTCTAGTTGAACTAATAAATGTTCAGACGTTTTCTTAAGAAAAACAAACAATAATATTTGATTCAGATTCAGATATTTCCGCCTCAGATTCAGATTCAGATGTGCGAGTCAGATTCAGATTCAGAACCTCTTAATAAACAAACAACACCTAAGTTTTTTAAAATTCAAACTAACATCGCTTTCACAAATATTGAATTGGATATTCGATTTCTTGTAGCATCAATCAACACCGATAATTTAGGAAGGTATTTTGCCTTTATACAATAAGAGATTAGATACATGTTGTTAGTAACAACTATTTAGTTTTTTTAAGTGAGATATTTTATTTGGACTTATTGGATGTTACATGTAGGTGCAACATAACCTAAAGGATAAAGGTTTTCTTTAAAAAAAAAATTTGAAACATGAGTAGTATACTTTACTCCGTAATTTGTTAATTAAACAATTATTAAAAGTAAAAATGTCTCAAGAAAGGACAAGAGAACGATGTGAAGGAAGAAAGCGATGGCACGAGTATCCCGAAACTGTGACTTGTATCTACCATCACTCTTACATCATTCTTATGTCTCAATCCTTGCTAGACTCCTATCTATTGTACTCCTAGATTTGTTGTGTATTTTCATTAAGAGGGTTGATATTTTCACCACAATTTGTGCATTACAGTGTTGTATATTGTGCTATATAATTTGTATAAAGTGGTGTAATATCAAATAAAATGTTGTGAGTATCTACACCATTTCATGAACCCTATACTTTTTTATGTAACGTGTATTATGCACAACTCTCAGTCAATTTTTACTTTTACGGGTTCATCTTTTACCCACGTTATTAATACTGTAAAACAGTTTTATCGTCATATGTTTCGTATTTTTTATTTTTTATCCGTTTGTGTTTCGTATTTTTCGTTAAACTTTATATTTTATGTTACGTATTTTCTGCTTCGTAATTTTATGATAAAACAAAATTAAAAAAATAAATAATAAAAAGAGTAAATTGCAATTTTGGTCCTTATGGTTTGGCCAAATTGCAAGTTTAGTCCTTATATTTTCGAAAGTGCAGCTACAATTCCCATTTTGAAGTTTTGATTGCATATTTAGTCTCTGGACAAAGTTAAATGATTAAAATACCCTTTGTATTCTTCAGAAGAAGATAAGGGTAATTTGGTCATTTCACATCAATCGAGGATCAAAAATGCAATCCAAACTTCAAAATGAGGATTATCGCTGCATTTTTTATAAGATAGGGACCAAACATGCAAAGGGACCAAAAATGCAATTTTTGATAAGATAAGGATAATTTGATCATTTTACATCTTTACATAAATACATGTGCAAATGAGTTATGGTTATGTTGAAATCTAACAATAAACTTCCTAACAATAGATGATATACAATTCCAACATTTGTCCCCATTTATTATCCGACAATAAAATAAAGAGTAAATTACACCATTCGTCTCTGTGGTTTGGGCCAAATTCCTAATTGAGTCCTTATTTTTTTTCTCTTGCCTAATTGATCCTTATAATCAAACTATGTAACAACGTTGATCCTTATCGCCCAATTCAATTATCTTCTCCGTTAGCTCCAGGTCCTCAAGTGGCAATGTTAATTCATTAACCAAACGATTGTTTGCAATGTTAGTCCTTTATATTAACGGTCATATCTAATTAACTCAAAATTTAGTTTTCTTAACGTTTTCGTCTGTTTTTATACGTTTTCATCCGTTTTTATTTGTTTTTATATGTTTTCGTCTGGTTTTATACGTTTTCATATGTTTTTATTCGTTTTCATCCGTTTTAATACGTTTTTATTCGTTTTCGTCCGTTTTTATACATTTTATTCCATTTTCTTCTGTTTTCATACGCTTTTGTCCGTTTTATACGCTTTTATTCATTTTCTCTCTTTTTATATGTTTTCGTCCATTTTTATAAAAGAGGAAATAGTTTGCTGGCCGGAAAATTCAACTTTTCGACATTGTCTCCACTTCTCTATTACAAAACAAAACTTAACAAAACAAGTAATGTTCAACAAAAATATCTGAATATGCACTACCATGTAAAATGATTATTCATTATACTTTCCATCCAATACTCCCGGTATGGCTGTACATTCAAGAAGGAATACAATTAAGAAATCCGTAAAACATTTTAGCAATGAAAAATGTAAATTGCAAGAAAGAAGAAATGCAATGTGGTGTTGACTTTTGATTGATTATTGCATCAAGTATTTTAAAGCCATTTAAGGCAACATGATAACGAATTTTTTAGTCAATATATGCAAATTTGTAACTATTCATAACATAGTTAACATTCTTTTCAACATTTTAATGCAAGGAAAGTGCATACTTTGATTTTTATGGCGGTGGTAGTGAAGAGGTTGAAGAAGATACGTGTTTGAATTAATATGTGAAAGTATGCATGTGTGTTATAGGGTGTTTGGACATGAAATGACGAAAAGACGAAAAAACGCTTGCACCTAACGATGTTTTTAACGAGTCTTAGGGTTTTGGACCGTGAGAGAGAGTGAAAAACGTGATCTTGGGGACTACATAAGTGTAACCCTAGATCTGAGGATTGTATTTGAAATCCGCCCAGACCTTGAGGACCAGCAGTGTAATTTACCCTTGCATTTATTTAACGGCATATTTAGGGCACTGGCAACCATGATCCCATATCTCAATCATACCTCACCACTCACCAATAATATCATTCCACCTCATCTCATACCTCACTCATACATCACTATATTTTTCTAGTGGCAACCATGATTCCATACCTCACATAATTTTATTTTTTTATTTTTTATATTCATAATTATATTAAACAATTTAATAAAAACATAATATTTCATTAATAATAAAAAAAATTACAGAATACTTAAAAACAAAAGGAAATCACTAATCATCGAGAATACAAATCTAAAAATTGGACGGCCATCCATATTTCTTCGCGTACTCACGTTTCTTTGGCAATAGTGATCTCTCACATTGTCGGATCAGTTATGTGATCGTGCGGTTGGTTATAGAACTTCATCGCCCGCATAAAAGCCTTTTCTTCAACATTACGGATTTGTGCCGCCAACAACTTTTTGGCTAGTTCATCCTTTGAAAGCTTTTTCTCCATTATCGTTTCCAATATTTGTGTTTTCCTTACCGTGTAGGTGTCGAAGCTCACAGCAACACTTTCGTTTGTCGAGTCGGTATCGGTCTTCTTGCCTTTTCTTTTTCATGTAGGAGTTGTGTCGTCATTCAAATCAGGAATAAAAGTCTCAACATTGTCATTGTTTCCCGTCTCATAGTAGCTAGATTCCGACGACTTTCTTCGTTTGTCGGAATTAGCCGAAGATGCTTGACCCACACATGGTTATTCCAACCATTTGTCTTCTAGCCTAACAACCTCCCATGCTTCAATATGAGTAAAAGCCTTGCCCTTTGTTTTCTTATCATAATCGGCCAAGGCATTTTTCATGATGTCAACATCGCTATACCCACTCTCAAGAAGACCTTTCTACAATTAACACAAGTATATAAATTAATACAAGTATATAAATTAATACAAGTATAAAAATTAATACAAGTATTTAGAGTTTAAAAATTACTTGTTGGATGAATAGCCCGTTAACGACACCCATGGCGGATTCATATTTTGCCACTCTGTGTTCAAGCTATGGTGACTTCGAGTAGTATGTTTCACATTATCCTTGAAATGCTCTAGAATTCTTTTACAAAAACTATCTCTATTTTGTTCATTCCCGACTTTTCGACATGTGGAAATATGAACCCACGCTTTTGCCAAAGCAACCTCTTTGTTTGTCGTCCAATTTTTTTTCTCCACTTTAGTCGATAGTTTTTTTTTGGACTTCTTGAACATGTTCATCATTTTGAGAATCGCCTAATACATAGTATAACAAAATAAATTATAACAAATAAAATTATAACAAGTAATAATATAACAAATAAATTATAACAAAAAAAGAAACTATAACAAATAAAATTATAACAAGTAATAACATAACAAATGAATTATAACGAATACATAAAAAAAAAAACAAGTATACCGATTGGATTTTCTTGTTGCGTTTCGGGAACATACTCAACGTCATCATCCTCGTAATCATATAGCGGTAGTTCTCGTTCGACACTTGGTTCAATCCGCGAAGGACCTTCACGGTAGTCATTGAACGGGTTGAAATCACTAGTCATCGACATCATGTATTGGCTTGGATTCATCGGTGGAGGTTGGGGATAATATTGGCGTTGATGTGATGGTAGGTTCACCGGTGGAGGTTGGGGATAACAGTGAGCGGGTTGAGGACTCATTTGGGGATAGTAGGGAGTTGGTTGTGATTGAACTTGCGGACGAACGGGTTGTGATCGAGAGCTTCGTCCACAACCTTTGGACGAGGTTGAAACACTTTTTGCTTTTTTTGCATCCATCTTTTTTAAAAGAATGATAGTTGGAAGAAGAAGATGAGATTAAAATGTGATTTGAAAATGATGATTAAAGTGTATATTTATAAAATGATTTTTTTTATTTATTTATTTATTTTTTGAAAACACTTCTAACGGCTACTTTTATAGCGGTTGCCAACGGCTCCTTTTGCTTCACCATGCCAAACCGAATCGGCAATCTTTGCCGTGCAAGCTCGAAACCGCATCATACCGCATGGGTGGCGCCGGTATTGCCGAGCGGTATGAGGGAATACCGAAGGCATACCGTGCCCATTGCCAGTGCCCTTAACACATTTGTAATCATGATTTTTTTAAAAGGTTTATTGAAGTCATTGCAATGAATCTACTCGTAGTCGATATTCTTTTCTTTCGCCGAAGTATACACAGAAATTAGAGTTGAATCGAAAAACTTACATTGTTTTATATGGCTTACAATCAAAGGGGGTTTGAGATATATGAAAGCGGTGGCACAAAATGTATGTCTATCGAGGAACTAGAATGTAAGTTAGATGAGTTATCAAAGTTTTACTAGCTAGTATTAGAGAACGATTCATCATAAATAAACAATTAAAAAGCTATCGTAAATATATTAGAGTTTTGAGTTTAGCTTAACATGCACTACAAACTATTGTTCAAGGACCATTTGTCTAATTTACTTAAGATTTTATTCTTTGATTGGAAGGTTAACCTAAAATAATAGGCTAATGATTTGTACACTCCAATTTTTTATTTGTACACTCAAATCTGTGCATTGATCAGTTGTACATTTATCATATGCTGCTTTACCGGTTTGTACATTTGAGTGTACAAATAAGAAATGAGAGTGTGCCAATCAATTCCCAAAATAATATGGGTAGCTATATATAGACGATCAGAAAACAGCCACATATTTCATGCTACATCAATTGAATTATACTTATTAAAAAAATAAAGTCTCACCGTACCAACAGTATCTTAAAAATACTCGTAAATAATATCACATCAAAGATTTTATGGGTAACACATCCGATTTTAAGAAGCTCATACTTAACAGTTAGTTATAAGACATTCGGTTTGTTTGATGCGGAGCATTTAAAAACGATGAGTGATAAACGTTAAGCGTTGTGGTCTTAATGCTCGTTTGGTAAGAACGAAGTAGTTTTATTTATTTTTTCAAAATGCTTATTTTTTAACACTTATGAAGTGGCATTTAGGAGCATTGAGCATTTAAAAGCTATTTTACATATTATGATTACACATAAACTAAGTTACCAAATGTTTTTATTAAAATATTTACTAATGTTCACACTTAATGCTCGTTGCTACTGTTATTTTTGTCAAACACATTAAGATTACTGTTTAAATATAAGATACTAGAGTTGAGATCAATATAGAACCCATATTTGCCATAGAACAAATGAACCAATCATAATCCTCCATCTTTTATTTAAATTAATAAAAAATCATTTTTCACCTTTTTTTTAAAACAACATATCTTACAAACGGTAAATTTTCAAAATATAAAAAATACACCATCGCGACGAGAATTAAATTATCTTTCTATAGATATGCACTTTCATATATTTTCGACAAACATTTTTTTTCAAAAATTCCGTCCGAAAAAATCATATATGATTTTTACGAATCATATATGATTTTAAAAAATCATGTATGATTTGATTTTTATGAATCATATATGATTTTTACGAATCATATATGATTCTCAAAAATCATATATGATTCATAAAAATCGAATCATATATGATTTTCATAAATCATATATGATTTTTGTTGACCGAAATTTTGAAAAAAAAAATGGTTAAAAATATATAGTAGTGCATATCTATAAAAAGATAATTTAATTCTCGTCGCGATGGTATAATTTTTATCGCGTAACGATTAACGATTTGCGAGATATTTAATTTTTTAAAAAAGGGTGAAAGTTTATCATAATAAAAAAATGAATGGTTATTATTGGTTGATTGGATCTATGGTAAATTTTGGATCTATATTGAACTTTTGCCTAAGATACTATTCTATTATTTACGAGAACAATGTGACCTACATTATTGGGGCCAACTTTAATAGAATATACGGGATTTCATGCTATCCAATATGATGTATAGTTTCAACAACTAGATTTATCTATAGCAGTTCAAGATTATACGGATTTCGACTCAAACATGTTTCTAACACTATACATGTGGGTAACCAATTATCTGATGTATAATGAAGGGTTAAGTTTACATAATATAGATTAACAGCAACGAATTTTAAAAAATGTATAAATATCATACCCGAATTTTGAAAACCATTAATATCGCATATATACTTTCAAATTTCATTTTGATACCATACCTATCTTATTATCATCTAATATAAAAAAGTTCATGTCATTTGGTATGTGTACATGTCATGTTAGATTTTGTTTATGTGACAAACGGTAATTTTCCAAATTTATTTCGAATAATAAAGTCAGTTATTATTAAACGTGAGTTCATTTTGAAACACTTTTGAGCATTTCCGAGCTCACTAGACTTGAAGTCGAGAGGTTATCTCGCATACTGTGAAATCTATGCACAACAAAATAATTGCGGTCCAACCGCATAGACGCCCCGTTGCAACGCACGAGTTTCACCGACTCGTTAGTAGTCATTCTCTTATTACCTTAGTCACTAACTTAATGCGGTTAGAGACCAGATCCATAAGGGCTGTCACTAATTAAATGTGATTTTCTTGTAATTAAATTTCACTGTTTTTTCTGTTTAGTTTTGTTATTGCTTAGGCAGTCACGGTAAGTAAAACAGACGACGGTCACATAATTTACACTAATGTATAGCAAGTACTGTAATAGTTACTGGCCAAACTCGAAGGTATAACTAGGTCTAAATTTGTGCACATTTATATAAAAAAAAGTACACCATGCATAAGCGTTGACCTCAATGTTTATATTTGTCTCCTCAAATTTTGAACCCAACCCGATGATTGTGCTGCACATGCAAAACCCAAAAACATGCGCAATCATTCTCTTTTGGTTGTGTTACTACACATTTTATTATTTTACACTTGTATATACACGAGTTTTCGAGCCCGCGCGTTGCTGCGGGTATTTTTGTTAAGATCTTGACGGCAATCTTTACAGTCTAAATATTCCGCATAGACATGTACAATATGCATAATCTGAAGCTGCATAAACCTGGTTTGATTTCCAACCGATTGATGGCTGTTATGTTTACGGAATCTGATCTCGATTTGTTTGGAGATCAAAGCGAATCCCGCCCTTGGTGCGTTTTGTGTTTGCGTTTGTGGTGGGTGGTATGTGTGTTTTTGTGTGTGTTTTCTAGATGTGTGGTAGGGGGTAGAAGGGGCTCCAACCAAAAGGACCGCAAAAATGCACTGTAGATAAAAAAAACATGTCACATTTATTCTCTCTCTACACAGTAGAAAGTTATTCCAATAAATGTAAGATAGTATGCTTCCGTTCCCATCACCATTTCCACGTTTTCAGATAATTATTTGAAAATTTTACCTCTTTTTTTTCACGTCATCGTTATTAGCTTTGAACTTTCTACTTCTTAAGTTACTCCAACAATGAAAGATACCATTATGGAAGAAAGATCAGAGCTCATGCTATCACGTAAACACATCAAACTCATTAATCCGACCCGAAATGTTTCCCCATTCCTTAAACCCTCTGCTAATTTAACGGATAATAATGTCAAACCCTTCAATGTCAGCCGTTCATATGACCTCAAAATATGTTTTCTAAAAGTGTCGTTTAATGGGTTTAGAACCTCTTAAAAAGGTTGGAAAGATTGGGTCAATAGCATGTGTTTACTAAGCAAATCCATGTTGCAAAAAGTGGGAATATATAACGCTGTTTAAACTCATGTTATGAAATCATTAAATATGTATAATATGCGTAGCACAGAATAAGAGTATCTTCATATGCAAACACGGCATAATTTTTGCTTCAGCTTGACACAAAAGAACACAATGTTTTTCCGCAAATTCCTGCATCTAGAAAGGCATAAACAGCGCTGCTAATTATTGCACCAAACACATGTCTAACTGCAACTTTGCAGCCCATGAAACAGAACAACGTTTGGATAAAGCATATCCGGAATGATATGCAAAACAACATTTGCAAATTACAATGACAATACGATATGCAGTTTCTTCCTACAGTTTTATCTAAAGGCATTTAAGCTATTAAGAAACAACCATGACAAATCAGATTTGAGTGACAGTAAATTTGTTGTCCCTTTTTCCTTTTGAACTATTCTGGTTTGCAGTTTTGGGCATGGCACCATCATTTTGCTGAGCAACTTTTTTTGCGGATTTAATCTTCCTAATGTCTTCTTTTTTAGACCCTGAACTATAATAACCAGGCGGAAAGTAGTTGCTCCATTCCGTCGAAAGGTCTGCGGGCGGTGAGCTTGATTCAGTGGCTGAAATGTCTATGGTAGCTGCACATTTAAAAAATGAAAAATTAAGTACATCTGGTAATGTTGTGTTTGCCTTATATCAGGATTCAGATGAAAAATAAAAACCTTTTTTGCTGCTAAAATCCATGTTGTGGTTTGTTTAAACTATTGTTTGGTAAATCAATGTTTTTTGGAGCTGCTTTTATAGGTAGAATTTGAAATGACAATGTGCTTTATAATTGGAGCATGCGCAGCTAATGTGCATGTTTAAAAAGCTGACCACTTGATTAAAGCAGTGCATACATATGCATACATTATTGATGTCATTAAAGTAGAGGTTATGCATGTTTCATTTGATTTTTATGTATCAGCAGGCACTAATATTGGAATATGCACAGCTGTGCAGGTCAGGCTTGAAGGAAAAAGCAGTGAACCAAAGCTTTATATTTCATAAAAAAAGCAGTCACCACATATGTGTAAGTTTCAAAAGCTGCATACTTGATTAAAGTAGTCAATATATAGCCTGTTCATGTCACTAAAGCAGAGTCCAGTCTATGTGTGAAGAAAAAAACAGTGAACTATAGATTTTTATTTTACTAAAAAAATAGCTGCCACATGTGAATGGTGATAGTGATTACCTGAATTGCAATGGCAGCAATGTTGGTCTTTCCTAGATGATTTCCGCTTGCTGTATAAAGGTGTGACAAAAAGAAACCAAAACCTGAAGATAAATTTAGAACTGTAAATCAGATTTTACAACCATAATAGTTTTACTTAGAGGCCACAAATATAAGTGTAACACCAATATTAAGATGGTTGTATAAACTTGCGAGTACCGTGCGTATCTGTTAGTGCTGTAAACTGGAAGAACGGCTACTTTAACATATCTCTGACTTCCCTGCTTTTGTTCATTTTAACTTTTAAATTGATGCTACTGAGTCGTTAAGTGATGGCGAGAAACTGGGATACAGTCATTCCCGTGTTGTCACATAAACATCGCTATTCTTAGAAACTGATTTTATCTAACTGGTCTATAAAAATGAAGAATGAAACAACATGCAACAAAGAGCGAACCTTATTCTTGATGCAGTAGAACATACGTCGTTCGTTATGACATGCAAAAGATTATAGGTGTAATCAGCAAAACATGTATTGAAATCCATAAGTAAGTATCACAAAATCTCATAAGTGTGACCAGGTTATAGATGAAAGCCACTTACCGTAGCAGCCAACTGGAAATGCAGGAATTTTTTAGCTTCTCCAAGTCTTATTTTTTAAAATCTAGTTGTCAACTGGAAAGTAGGCTTTCCATTGCATAGGAAGATCAGGGTCTTCTGAGTTTGAATGGTTGCTCGAAACGCACATGATTTCTGCACATAAAATGAAAAAATAAAATTTAGGATGTGTGCTTTGGATATAAAGATTGAAATGAAAGAGAGCAACCTTTTTCGTTGCTGGAATTCATGGTGCAATTTCTTTTAGATTATTCTCTAGTCAGGCAATGTTTGATGGAAGATCTTAAATTAGTGGCTGGTTCATGAAGTGTTTAAAGTGCCTTTAGCTTACCCTAAGTTATGTGCTCTGTTGTTTGGGAATATCTCATTGGAATGATAAGTAATGGTATAATGTACCAGTTTGGTTACACTAAATTATTGCTACAGTTTTTTTTATCTGCCTATAAAAGGTGTTTTTTTGGTGGCTTTACATAGCTACCTTTGCACCTTGTGATTTTTTTTTTAAATCTGTCAAGAAGATGGCTCACACCCCAAACTTGAATCAACTCAAAGAAGCATGTGGCTCCAATAAGGTCCACAATGCCTTTAAGTTCCTGTTTTTACAGGAGCAAGGTGAAAATGAGGGGTTCATCATGCTGCTTGGAGAGAAATGCGACGATATTCGCCGTCGACTTGGGAGTAGGACTGAATTGTTGCAGGAGGGACGCTGGTTGAGCGGTCACGATGATGCTGCGAGTGACGCTGTTGAATGCTTGGAGGAGGCACAGGACATGGACCATCAGATTCTTGATGCACTGATTCAGGTCCTTGATCTGGCTATGGAATCGCGCATCGAGAAAAGGCGCCATGTGTTTACAATGGAGTTGTATGATTAGGGCAGCATCTTCTGTGTGCCTGTGATGGCTTGTTTCATGGTCTTTATGTTTAATGGTATGGTGTTATGTCTTAGATTAACAGGGTGTTGTTAATCTTTGGTGGTATGGCTGTAACTTATGTCGAATATGAATAAAAGTTACTTTCGTTTGTGCTCCAGCAATTTTGTAGATGTGTGTTTTCTTATATGGTAGAGAAAAGCAATGATATGGGTGAGTCAATTGTGTTTTAAAAAATTCAGGAAATGGTCAATGATTTAAATAAAGGTTGAGTGGAAAAAAACGCATGGCAAAATTTGATGGTTGTTGGTTATAAATAGACATTGAAAAGAAGCATTTTAACGCACTCATTGACCATCGGCATCGGTATGAACACATTTTGAAGACAGATTACTCACCTCAGTAGCAAAAGACCTTGTTATGTGATAAGGCGGAGCATGTGCAAGAGGCATCCTTATGTGAGTATCTTGAGCCAGCTGAAAAAATCTTAGTAGCCTCAGGTTCAGAACCAATGTGAGCCGCCTTGATTGATGAGTACTCATTGCCATTCATAGTACGACGGATAGTGCCTTTCTGAATTAAAAAAAAAAAAGAAACAACACAATCAGCCAAAATATATTGCAACAAACTTAACATGGGCTGATAAGACAATCACACAGTGATAAACAACTAACATTTCTCAGTTTTGCAAATTATAGGATAATGGTATACATGAGAAGTGACTCACTATGTTAAACAAGTGATCTAATACATATTTCTGAGAACGACGTTATTCTTGCTGTTTTCACCGTCTTCCTGCAACAAAAAAGGGAGTATAAACTGTTATGCATATCACGTAATATATATTCATATGTGAAAGCTGTGATGTAACGGCACATATCAACCGAGCAAGTATAGACTGTTTGTCCACCTGCAATGTAGGTTTGTTGATTGAATGGCATGCCAGATCTAGGATGATCTATAAATTTGGCAAATGATCCTACATTTGACGTGCCATTCAATAAACAAAGCTAGATTGCAAGCAAACAAATTATCTTAACTTGTTTGAGCGTTGTGCATTTAAGGTATATCAGTTTTTATTCCTTGCCTATAACGGTTTAATTTTGTAACCTCTATGTTTTTACCTTTCAGCATTTTGTCTCCATTTTTTTTCTCTTCGGCTCGTTACTTTATATCTAGAAATACATTTTTTTGTTAACCTTTTTTTTCTACTCTTGTTTTTTTTTCAAAAGATGAAATTCCTGTGTTTTGGCAGTTCTCATGTGAAAAAATGGTGACCATGCCAAAAGATGCCTGATTGATGGCTGTTTATAAGGAATCAAAAGTTATGATTACTTCCTACTACATTTGCAGGCTATATAGTGCCAATCAAATCAAAAGTGTAACAAGACATGTGCTATTACATCATAGCAATAATAACCAACCCATAATTTGCTCTTTAAAAGACACACATACCATCCCAAAAACACACACAAAAGAAAAGCTAACCCAAATCTCAAATAAAATAGAAAAAGGTGGAGGAAAAAATAAATATGAACACACCTATGCCTTTTTGCGAATGCCTTGCTGCTGCTGCTGGGTCTAGCTTTGTGAAGGATATGATGGTTGTTCAATTTGGAAGAGAGGTGAGCGCGACCATGGTGGATGAAGCATAACTGCTGAAAAAGGTTCAGGACATCAGGGCTCGTGTAGCAGAACGGGAATATGTGATTGGAGAGTTGGAACTCTTGTATCCATTTGATTCTTCTGTGCAAAGTATCTCAGAGCTCAAAAAGTTGCAGACCGAAGATTTAAGCGAAGCTGCAGAGTTCCTGGACAATGTGACGAAGAAGCAAGAGCGAGTACAGGAGCTTTTGTCATTCATCGAGAAGTTGAAGGAGATGTGTATTGACATCTTTAGCGGGCTTGCTCCATAAGTGGTTAGGCACGGTCGCAGTGCAATCCCCAACCTGTTATAATAACTTTATTGTTAGTGTATGAGCAACAAAGTTAATAATAAAAGTTTTAAAATTATGCCATCTGAACTTGCAGGTTAAATGTAAAGGGTAAATGGATGCAAAGCAAAATACCAAACCTAATATATAGCATACTCATACTTTATATGCGTCACGTTACTGGGATAAACTCACCAACTACCTATACATGTTCTTTTGAGTGGAAGGCATGCAGCGCCGGGTAACTGATGTAGTTGTCATCTGTTTTTGCTGACCATCTTTTTTTTCCAGGATGGCATGAAAACGTGGTATCATATATTAGCTCTCCTGTCCGAGGAGAAAAAAAAAGAAAAAAAAACATGAAGATGTGCTTCGGTAATCAGAAAGTTTTATGTAAAAAACAAACAGGGCAGTGAAATTTTACAAACTGAATTTGAAAAGATAAGAGCAAATGTAACTTTCCATTGCCGCATCACTCATCGTTCGTCCAATAATGCCTTTTTTACCAGACCTATGCTGCAGAGGGTGGAAAACCTGCAACAATACACGCATGGGCGCCTGAGGAAGTGTGACAGTAATAAGAAACCCAAAAATTAGCATGCACAATGATGCATTTAAAAACATTGTAATGGTTATAGTGAAGCGAAAAGACATACCTGAATTCTGAAAGAATGAATGTTCATTTTTGAAACGTAAGATGAAATGTTCTATAACCAAAGTTCATACACTCGCAGCACAACATGCCAACGAAGTTGTCATAATCTCTGGAGAAGTGGCTTTTAAAAAACAACACGCCACTTGATTTATCATGTCTTTTAAAAATTTTGTGCTGACATGCCATGAACTGAAAGCAAGGACGTTTATTATGCCCTTTAATACCAGCCTCAGACCTGCGAATCTGGTGGCAGTATCAGAGACTCAGTATGGCTGCAACCACAATTCGGATTAGGGTGCCTTGCCAAAACATGAGAGTCTATGAAGCGCGCTCACCGAACACATAAATGCAGGAAACTATCATCATCGGCGTTCTAACTTTAGAATACATGCATAACCGTCACAACATGAAGCATATCCAATTGCATGTGACTTCGACATTAAACCAAAAATCAAATTGCTGCTATGTTTTTTTTGCACTAACGTGCAACCATAAGTAACATTCCAGCAACCATAAGCAACACCTACTTATTCTAACACCTACAATATGTGCGCAACTGCTGGCCAGCTTTACAGCTATACTGAAAGTTTTCCATATAAGAGTAGGAGGCTTGTATACTTCAGGCACATTGAAAAAATACATCGCCTCTTTTAGCCGTCCTTTTGAGTGGAAGGCCATCTTGTTAACCCACCCGTTCTATTCATCCCTACTCACATCCCTCATTTTCATCTTAGAAAGTATCATCACCAGTGTTATCACCTTACAATACACTCATAAATGTCACAACATGAAGAAAATCTGATTGCATCAAACTTTAATATTAAACCCCAAATCAAAGTATGGGAGGTATTTCCCATGGAGTTATACTGAGTTGTATCTTTTAAAAAAAAGAGGCAATGTGAGTAGGAATGGTCAGAACCGAAACAGGCTTGCGAAAAAAAATCACCATTAAAATAGTATTCAAAAGGCATAGCAACGCTCAGAAATGTGAACATCGCAGCGGCATTAGCAGCCTGTCATGGCTGCAACCGCAATGTGGATGCTGTTGCCACGCTAACAGACAGGGGGTGCTAAAGCATGCTAACAAACCAGATCAATGTAGAAACCCATCATCACCGCGTTATTAATCTCATGACACGGCACATGCTGCTTGTGTAACATATACTTTTGCATTTGCTGGGTTCGCTTTTTCAGCGACGTGTGAGATTTTTTCTAGACACACGGCTCAGATGGGCGAATATCCAAGCAAAAAGGATACACCCGCCATGGCTGCAACAGTTTCCTGTCACCCTGCCAAGATACGGGCCATCTCACATTTACCGAATAAACCCCAATTCATCACAACCTAAAAAAAGGAATGCAATCGTCAACCATTCAGCATTGCACGAATGCCAAAAACGGCAACCACAGAAATCAACATTCATGGGACCGTTCTCTGCATATGTAATCTGCAAGAATGAAATGAAAGTTGCAGAAAATCATATTTAACCAACCTCAGCGCAAAAGGCCAACTGACAGAAACAAAAGCGCGAAACATAATTTCTATTATGGTCATACCTTTTAGATCCAACCAGGTATATCTCCAGAAAATTATTTTACAATATAATGATCCAAACATAGGTGCAATCACGTATTGAAAACAATGGCCATAATTATAGCAGGTGCAGGCGCAAAAGCAAGATCGTTATGCTGCGACCATGGCTGCAACCATCTGGTTACCCTGCCAAGGCATGTTTTGAGGCTCAAATTTGATTGGCCCTCGAACAACAACATCAGAGCTTTTTTAGGCAGCCTGTTTGCCTGGAAGGCCACCAGGTTAACCAACTCATATCAAAATCTAACCCGCAGAAAGCGCTTAACCATAAGGCATGACATCCAACCCAACCAACATGGAGAAGCTTTTTTATTTTCACACTGACTAAATCAACATAAACCATCAACACCAAAGGCTAAATAAACCTAAAATAACCCACAACCGAAAGTAAACAGACGATACCATGATTACCATAAAGATGGAGTAAAATAAGGCCTAAACAAAGTAAACAAAGATTTCAGACCTTTAATCGCTTGCCCAAAATCAGCAAATACGCAGCTAGGGGTTTCGATAAACCACTGTAGGCAAAACCTTGTGGCCAACGGAGATCCACAAAATGGATAAAAAAATTGTTTTCATGATACGAATCACTGTAACCCTCTCACCAACCAACATACGAACACGCAAAGATGCCTACTTGAATCAAGGTACCGGAGTTTTTTTCCCTGGAAATATACCCAGGCGGATCTAAGATGAAAAGGAGGAATGTGAGCAGAGATGAATAGAACAGGCGGGTTTACCAAATGGGGCTCCAACCAAAAGAACGGGAAAAAAAGGCACGTCACATTTATTCTCTCTCTACACTGTAGAAAGAAATCCCAATAAATGTAAGATAGCATAGAGATATACCCAGGCGGATTTATGATGAAAAGGAGACATCTGAGTAGGGATGAATAGAACGGCGAGCCAACCAAATGGGGTTCCGTCCAAATCAGCAACCTGTCATGGCTGCAACCGCAACGTGGATGCGGTTGCCACGCCAACAGATAAGGGGTGCTAAAGCATGCTAACGAACCAGATCAACGCAGAAACCTATCATCATTGCGTTATTAATCTCATGACACGCCACATGCTACTTGTATATTATATTATACTATGTTCCATTTATTGGGATATACTTTCACGTTTGCTGGGTTGGCTTTTTCAGCACGTGTGAGAACTTTGGTAGACACACGGCTCAGATGGGCGAATATCCAACCAAAAAGGATACACCCGCCATGGCTGCAACAGTTTCCTGTCACCCTGCCAAGATACGGGCCATCTCACATTTACCGAATAAACCCCAATTCATCACAGCCTAAAAAAAGGAATGCAACCGTCAACCATTCAGCATTGCACGAATGGCAAAAACTGCAACCACAGAAATGAACATTCATGGGAGCGTTCTCTGCATCTGTAATCTGCAAGAATGAAATGAAAGTTTCAGAAAATCATATTTAACCAGCCTCAACGCAAAAGGCCAACTGACAGAAACAAAAGTGCCGAACATAATTTCTATTATGGTCATACCTTTTAGATCCAACCAGGTATATCTCCAGAAAATTATTTTACAATATAATGATCCAAACATAGCTGCAATCACGTATTGAAAACAATGGCCATAGTTATAGCAGTTGCGGGGTGAAACAGCCGCAAAAGCAACATCGTTATGCTGCGACCATGGCTGCAACCATCTGGTTACCCTGCCAAGGCATGTTTTGAGGCTCAAATTTGATTGGCACTCGAACAACAGCATCAGCGCTTTTTTAGGCAGCCTGTTCGGCTGGACGGCCACCAGGTTAACCAACTCATAGGATTCATCCCTGCTCAGAGCGGTTCATCTTTGTTTATCCAAATGCTGGCCACATTAAAAAACAGCATGGCTGCAACCAAATGGTAACTCTGTTTTTCAGCAAAGCTAACTCACACACGGAAACATGCTCACCGGCAAACCTAAGCACGACAAAAATGTGCAATTTGTTAGCAGCGCTGCTTAAAACCGATGGAACCTCAGTAAACCCAATCCGCAATAGCAAGACCTGAAAGCATCACAAACCCACAAATTTTTTTACAAAGCATAGTATTTAATCAAAACCTAATCCGCAAAAAGCGCTTAACCATAAGGCATGATATCCAACCCGACCAACATGTAAAGGGTTTTTTATTTTCACACTGACTAAATCAACACGAACCATCAACACCAAAGGCTAAATAAACCTAAAATAACCCACAACCAAATAACCCACAACCGAAACAAAACACACGATACCATAACTACCATAAGGATGAAGCAAAATAAGGCCTGAACCAAGAAAATCCAACCCGACCAACATCGAGAGGGTTTTTTATTTTCACACTGACTAAATCAACATGAAGTATCAACACCAAAGCCTAAACAAACCTAAAATAGCCCACAACCGAAACTAAACACACAATACCATAACTACCATAAAGACGAAGTAAAATAAGCCCTAAACAAAGAAAAAAATAATTTCAGACCTTTAATCGTTTGCCCAAAATTAGCAAATATGCAGCTAGGGTTTTTGATAATCAATAATTGGAATCGGTAACCGCACCGTCAGATTGACCAAACACACCAAACATATGGACCAAAAGAAAGCCACCGTTGTAGCCAAAACCACGCTGCCAATGGAGATCCACAAAAAAACTAAAAATATTGTTTCCATAGTACATATCACTGCACCCCTCACACCAACCATTGCACGAACACGCAAAAGTGTTTCCCTACATCAAGGCACGGTTGGGTTTTTCCCCAGAGATACACCCACGTGGATCTAAGATGAAAAGGAGAAACTTGAGTAGGGTTGAATAGAACAGCGAGCCAACAAAAGTAAACCCTAACCAAATGGGGTTCCGCCCAAAAGGACGGGTGAAAAGGAGGCAAAAAAAAAAGCCACGTCACATTTATTTCTCTCTCTATTCTGTAGAAAGAAATCCCAATAAATGTAAGATAGTATAATGACACAAGCCTAAAGTTTGTTTATAATTTATTAAACTAACCATGTTATTGTTGAATGCTTCAAAATAAATTGTTTGATAAGGAGAAAGAGCCGGTGAATTAATATCACAAACGATGAGACATGTATGTATTACTATACGAGGATGAGTAAGAGAATGCATATGAAGAACAAAGCATTTCTCATATAAGTTAATCGTTTGTTCCAACTAGTTCTGATGTTCCAGTTCCTCAACATTTCCAAAAGTAACATTCATATTTTTGTAAATTATTCTCATGTAAACAACGTAGAAAGCATTGTAGTTAAGAAAAGAAACAAAATAGCAAGAAAGTTTAGTCGAGACTTGGGATGCACACTGGTTTCTTTAAATTTCGTATATTAACATGTCCAAAACTGTTTACACATCATAGCAATATGCACCAATGATAATGATTTGAAATGAAATATTGTCTTTATACGTCGGTCATAGTATTATTATCTTTAATGGATCATTTAATTTCTATTATTTATTGAAAATGATATTGACTGTATATGTAGATGAACTAAAGCCACGCAAATTTCAAATAAAAAAATGCATAAGATAGTGGTGATTGAGAATGAGACGAAAGTCAAATATATGAAGGTATGGATTGAGAGAGTAGTTTACGCGTCAACACATAAATCGACAAAAATCGATCCCTGCTTTTGCGTGTACGTCTTTGTCTCTCTTTCTATTCTTTGTGCCCCGATCATGCCTTCTAGTATTTGCATCCTACGCACACATATGGCATATCATACAAAATATATTCACATTATGCAAAAATACGTAATACCCTTTAAATCCACATAGTTTTACCATAAAGTAATATTGATAACATTGATTATATAGTGTTTTTACTATTATTATCTCACGTACTTTACTTATAACTATTGCTTATTATAAGATACTAGCAGGGTATCCGCGCGTTGCAGCGGAGGGTACCCAGTAATTAAAATTTCCAACAACTAATATTTTTTGATTATATGTTTTTCGTGACAAATGCGGATATTTATGGAGTTAATATGTACTCAACCATTATTTCTTACAATAATAAACAAGATGCATTTAATAAAAAGAAAATATCAAGATGAGAAAATGTCATAAACGATGCTAAAAAAAAAGTATAAATTATGCTTAAAATATTAAGATGGTTAAAGGGTCATTACACTTTGGTTAAAACAACTCATTGTAAAACATATGGTTGGCTTGTATCATGTCAAATAAATTACGACCACATTATTTAGTAGCTCATCGTTTGTACCATTTATTTTATAAGTTGTATTTTTTTTTTATGTAGATGGCGTTTTATTAGTTGCCTTAATTGTAAATATTTTAAACACAATTCTATAATAAGGGAATGTGTAAGCTTAATATAAATTTATAAATAGATAAATTCGGCCAAATAGCATTTTGTTATGAAAGATCTAAGACACAACTATCCAGCCCACCAAAAGCCCATCCAACACATCTAAGTTTTCTTAACCCTAATCCCATTTATCACTTGCAGCCACACAAACTCGTATCACAATTTTCTCTTCAAAAGATAACACCATCAATTCCATACGCACCAACCAACAAAAATTCATCTCTTTTAATTCTTTAGCCTAAAATTGAACTACAAACACACTTTTTATCCTCTTTATCATTAAATGAGCCACAAAAACACTCGAAGGAAGAAAGGATAAATGGGTTATGGAGATCGATGATGTTTTTCTTTACCGAATATAAGGAAGAACTTGTGTTTATGGGTCTTGTTATTTCCATAGTTCGATATGGGTTATGGAGATCTTAAAGATTTGTTCTTCAATTGAAACGAATTTGAGATGTAATTTATTTGTTTTTTTCTTTTTTTACTGATATGACGATGGGATATATCATAGACGTAGGTTATGAAGGGTTTTTGTTGGTGATGTCGTGGGGTGGTTGTTTAGAACATGAGTAGACTTTTTTTTTTTTTTTTTTTTTTTTTTTTTTTTTTTTTTTAATGCTATTTGACCAAGGACGACTGATTTAGGTCTGAGGTCACTATTTTTATGCGTTTGGTTTATGATAAGATTGTACATTGTGGTAAAATGGTTAGACATTTTAGTAAATGGGTGATTTAAATAGTGTATTAATTGTCTTTATTGAATAGTCTTTTTTTGAGTTGTATTAGTGCTTTAAATACTTGTAAATAATGCTTTTTCACTTGTATTTGCTTAAAATCTATATTAGGAAGTCTTAAAAATTTAATAGGGCAGAAGTGTCAATATGCATTATAAGTAGTATAGATATAGATACTCAATGGCTTCCTATTTGTATAATAGGACATTTATGAGCATCTATGAGCACTAGAACAGAAAGATGCGGAAAATGGATCAATTTGAAAGAAAACGTAAAGAAAAGCGGAAAAACAAGTCACTACGGCGTAGAGAGGCATAATACTCTACGCCGTAGATAGTGAAGACTTTGGAGCAGTTTCTTGACGTAACTTATACGTTGTTACACCCGTATCCCGAAATACAAATAGGCCCTACCCTAGATGAATATAGTCTAAGGACTTGACAGGATTGACTAGTTAACCCGATAGTCAAACTAATAATTAATAAATGTTATGTTATAGTTATATAAATGAGGAGGACCTGAGTTGCCATATAGTAAACTTAATATAAGTATCTTGTTGCCAAAATAGAAAGAAAGGGACTTGAGGGACCAAAAGTGCCAAATAGTGAAATAGCTTTGCAATGAAGAAAGCTTTATGTATTAAAACCTGGCTTCTCAAAGTTCCAGGTAATTTGTGAAAGTCGGTTTAGAAAAAGAGATAGAAAATGATGGTAAGGTTGATGATCAATTGGGATGGGATTAGTGTTCCCAATCAAGTAATAAACTAGTATCCTTCATCCTTGTGCAAGTAAGTATCCCTAATTGTATTTAATTTTGAATTGAAGAGTTAGGGTTCATGTACCCAAGTTGGGGGTTTTGGGTAATTGTGGTTTTAAACACTATCTAAAATGTTATAGTGTAATTGGGTGAAACCACCTTTTATTAAATTGAAGCAAATGGGTAAATTGGATATGATCATGTTATGATCATAAGGTGAGGTTAAAAAGAGTTATGGTGATCTTGGGGGAAATCTTATTATGGATAAAAGTTGGATAATTATGGGTTTGGTCATCACATAATCAATATATGGTTATATGATGATTATAGGTTGTTATGTAAGCCAAATGGTTGTGTAAACCATGGTTTTAGTTATTTGATGTCGTTTTAAGTGTACTTTGATTATTATGTTTAAGGATGTTAGCTATGGATGATGTTGGACTTTATTGATGAAGATGATGATAAATTGTGTATGGCTTAGCATGGATTGCTAAGGTAAGTAATCCGATTATTACATGCTTAATGTGGAAATTGTTATATGATGTGTTTATGATTGTTAAAGTAAAAACTTGGTTATAGTTAAGCTAGGGAATTATTGGAATTATATGAGGATTAATGGTGGTTATAGAGTTAATTGCTTAAAGATGTGTTAAGGTATGAGTTATTGCCTTATGTGCTACTTGTGCTATGGTTTGTGTGTTTGCAATGCTTGTGTGAATTATATGATGATAGAAGCATTGCTATGTTTTAGCCGATTACTTACTAAGCGTTATCGCTTACATGTTATAGTTGCCATGCTCTTGTAGGTTCAAGGGTAATGGAAGTTCTATGGCTTGGATTGGGTGTTGGATCATGGAATTATCATTGAAGTTGTTAATATATGGTATTAGGAGCTAGGTAGATACCGAGCTCAAGTGATAAGTTTGTACCCCCGAGAGTCTTTTATAATTTTGTAAATGTATCGTCAATCGACAAATACATGTCATAGTCGTTATAGTATTTTGATTGGTCAAATTCGATGTCATGGTCAATTTAAAAGGGTGTTTGGATTAAAGTGTATTTCTACCCATTTTGGGTTGAATGGGTCAAATAAGTGTTAAGTGCATTAAGGATGGTTTATATACAGTTTGTATGGTCTTGGCTTACTTTGTAAATGTTAAAGTGTTTGAATTGATTGAAATGGGTCAAGTATGGTTGTGCAGTTTTGCTATAAAAAAGTGCAGGTCTGTAGACTTGACGGCGTCACAGTTTAGTGGCGACGGCGTCCGGTTCAACTGAGACGGCGTCGGGTTCTAAAACCCCTGATCCGTCACATGTTAAATCTGAAAATGTGTTTTGGGTTATAGTTAAAAGGTGACGGCGTCGCAGCTTATAAGGCGACGACGTCAGCCCGTTCTACAGCAACGAAAGATGTTTTGTTAGTCATGAGCCATTGATTTGAAAAGTAATCGAGTATATGTTATAATATGAATTGTCAAAGGTCAAATGTTATAGTTTTTGTCATACATAGAAGATTTTAACAAGAAAAAGTAATAGTCAAACGTTTCCGAGTCAAAGTTTTAAAAATCGAGCAATTTCCGGTCAAATCGGGAATCGGGGCGTAACATACGTTGTATTAGGGTATGTTGCAATACGACATAGAAGATTTGAAGACTTGTTTACAAGTCAACCGACATGGATTCTACGGCGTAGACTGCCACTTAGTTCTATGTCGTAGATAATGAAGACTCAGAGGCATTTTTAATTCGAGACGTATACGGCATATCCCTCACTTATCCATACGCCGTAGAGAGATCAAGGGCACACAAAACTATAAATATAAGCCTTAGTTCCGCCATTATGCATCATTCACTTCAAGAGGTCGACTAGGGTTTCATCAAGGATGATTTTTGGTTGTTCCAAACCGCAATCTAAAGGAGAAGGGGGCACAAATCATCGTCATCATTATTATAGTAAATTGGTTTGATTATCTAACATTGTATCTTTCAATACCTTCATTATTAACATTGATTTTGATTGTATGAACATGATTTTCGGCTCAACACTCTATGTGTTAGCCTGTTATAAACCTTTGCTTATTTATGATATGATGTATCAGTTTGGTTGTTGATGTTATTGGATATTCTATATGCTTGTCAATTGATCCTTGCATTTTGGTATTATTTGTGATCACTTAGTTAATAATAGGTTAGTGATTAGGTGACCAACTGAAAACTAAGTTATTATATTGACCAACGTTCGATCAATCCTTCTTAGTTTCCAAGTTAGGACCAATAACTTCGCCTAGGTGATATCAATTGATTGAAAATGCAAGTAAACAATTATTAATGAACACTAATAGGAGTTTAATGATAACAAGCAAGAATGTTAGCATAAGACAAGTCATATAGGATAGTTGGCGTTCTTAAAGACTAAAGCCTAGTTAGTTAATTACTATAATCTTAGGATTAAGTGACTAGGGGTTATAGGCTTAAATCTCAAGGATCAATATTAGGTTTAGGCGACATTAAATCCACTAATAAATGAAACTAGACATTGAAAGTTAAATAGTGTAATAGGTGATAGCGTATCAATATTAATGGGCAAGCCCACTAAATATACGCACGAATCAAACCCATTATCAAGGCTTATCAATAAACATTGGGTCTGGCATAACTGATTAGGCTAAGTTGAGCACATATTATTACTGCTCCTAACTGTCACTAAGGGTTAAGATGTATCATCTGACATTATGCAGTGCGGATGTAAGACAAACACTCCTTTATTCGAGCCAAGCAAGAGAGTACACCTGTCCTCCATGTTTGCTCTTGAGATGATCGACACATGGCTTCCTCATAGCCGTTGATCATCTCTCAAGAGTTTATCTCTAAACCATACTCGCTTCTCTATAAATAGAATGCTTCACACAAAACTTCATAAGTTTTCACACACTTGGACAAATACTATCACACACGCAATCTCAAATGGACTTTGAATAAGTCAAACATGCTATATATATAACATGGCAAAACACCTCTTGTTACAAATAATAATAATAATAATAAAGTGATGTTTATAATAAAATAATAATAATAATAATAATAATAATAATAATAATAATAATTAAAAAAAAGAAAATAAAAAAATAAAAATAAATAATTATTATGAGTTTCTAATAAAGTGATGATAATTATCGCGGCTCTCCACTAACTTCTTGTAATTCCTATGAGTTTCTAATAAAGTGATGATTTATAAAAAAAAAAAAAAAAAAAAAAAAAAAAAAAAAAAAAAAAGTTGCTTGATCTAAAAGTAATTTGTGGTATGAGAATAAGTAAGATGAATTTGCTTAGGTAGTTCCGAAAAATATATGTTTTCGTTTTTAATGTTATATAACAAGTTTTCCTCGTTGTTGTATTCAGTTGATAATAAGCATTTGTTTCTTGCCAAAAAAAGCATTGATGATTACGCAGGTTGATCCAGACGCTTCGCTTCAAAGATAATATATGGAAGAAGATTTTAGCTGCTCACTTTGAGGACTAATACCATTTTCTTGCAAAGTTATTTCTCTGGAACCAACCGAGCTTTATGCTCAAAACGTTGTTGTCTATATGTTCTTTGAGTTTTGAACTTAGAACATCTACAATGTTTAAACTACAAAATACCTTGCTCATTTATTTACAATCAGTTTCTCAATAAATTATTTCTTTCAAAAATCATTTTACAAACTTCCTCTAGTGTATAAAAGCCTTTCAAAAGCTTTTCTCAATTAATTTATATTTAATGAGGGGTGTGAAATAAAAATTCATCAAACTTTCTTTTAATGAAATCACTTGTATTATTTTTTATCGAACGTTTGATGTCTAGCAAGTTATCTTCTTAAAGTCTTTGTCACAATGCTTCAAATCATTCTAATAGCTTTTTAAAACAATGAAAAGTAATTTGTAAACTAATGCATTGCAAATACTCTTAGGAGGCGTTTGGTTCGTAGAATTTAAAATCATGAAATTTCAATTTTTTGTGTAATTTTAAATCCCGTAAATTTAAATTCTTTTATGTGTTTGGTTGTTAAAATTTTTCTCTTTTACATCCTTGACTTTTAGTGAATAAAGATGAAAATTGAAATTTCTCCCTTTTAAGGAATTTGTAATGCCCCCAATTACCATTTTATAAAAAGGAGCAATTCCATATTTCCCTAATAAAAACACTAAAATTCCATATATCCCCAAACATGCATAAAAATCATTGCACAATATGCATTATTCACTTGTAAATTGGGTAAATATGACATTTTAAGGTTTATATTGGGTAAATATGGAATTATCCCTTATAAAAATTAAATATCTACCAATAGACCAATCAAACATACATGACATGAAATTTGAATTTTAAATGCCCTCAAATTCCTCTAATTTCCTCCGACTAACCCCTTTAGTCTCCAGCAGAAAATTCCCAAACCCCACCATTAAACATTTGATATAGATATTATCATACAACAACAGTATATTTTGTATGTTTTTTAATGAGAGTACTACAGTTTTGAAGTGATATTCATTATTAATATTAACTAGCGGGTTAACCCGCGCGTTGCGACGGGAGTGCGTTGCCCTCGATCATTTTATTCACGGGAATGAATTTGCTAATTTTTTTTTTTTTTTTTTTTTTTTTTTTTTTTTTGCGCACTGTTCATGCGCGGTACTGTTCATGCGCGGGGTACTGTTCATCCCCCAATGAGTTTTAGTATATATACTAGCGGGTTAACCCGCGCGTTGCGACGGGAGTGCGTTGCCCTCGATTATTTTATTTACGGGAATGAATTTGCTAAAGTTTTTTTTTTTTTTTGACTAAAAGTACTGTTCATGCGCATGTACTGTTCATGCCCCAATGAGTTTTAGTATATATATATAATATAATTCCCCAAATTGGAAACAAGCCCATGTCTCCATCTTTCCCCAGAGACCAACCACAATCATAGACTTCTGGAACATGACAGGATTATGTAGGGGAGTAGCTAAGGAGTCATAAAAACCCTCAAGTCAAAGTTGGAAATAAGCAAACAAAAAATGCTGCTTTTGAATCAGTCAGCTGAAGATAATGTTCTGCTTTTGACAAAAAAACACACACAGAGAAGTATTCTAATACAACAAATCCAGTCAAACTCATAAAAGGATGAGACGAGTGGTGAGCGGTGACAACAATTCACCTAGAAAGGCTTCTTTTAAAAGGATGACATTTATCTCTACAGTTGACTTTTAACTTCAGTCAAGTAATGGTATTATCAATCTATGTTTTAATATATAGTTGAGTAAAACTTAAATCGTTGCAAAGTTTGAATGCTGTATTGTTTTTGGAATGAGTCAATGAGCATAATTCTTAGGATGACTAGGCAAGCAAAGTTGGACTTGTTATTCAAATGATAATAGAATGTTGACCCAAATAATCAAAAATAATTTGCAACCATAGAAATAGACAAATATATGTAAATTAAGTTCAAGATATTGTAGAAAAAAAAACATGCAATTGTCATGGGAACATTTAGTGCAATTGTCACAGACTCCTTAACACAACAGTTTTTCGGAATAATTTAAACGTTAATGTTACACAATGGATGCATAGCAACATACCAAGAAGCTGAAATGGATCAAAAATTATAAAGTTGCTATGAAAGAAAGTAAATTCACCTAATCTGATAACAAACTCAAAAGCAAGACAAGTTTGCACACCTCTTGTACTTTTCTTATGCATCTTGTGAAGAAGAAGCTTGTCTAACTCTTCGTTGATGGACATCCCAATTGTACACCCGAGCAATCGTAACCTAAATACACAAGTAATAGCCAAAAGGATAAACTTAAATTACTTATAAAGGTGTGAGAGTTGGCTCTTCCATTTGTGTGATTTATGATTATCGTTTAATTGGGCTATGAAGAAAAGAAACATGCAATCAGGTTGGTTTATGCTATAGAGTATAAACAGAATTGAGATGGGGCCATAACTTGAAGAATGAAGATTTGATGAATATGGTATTAACAGGAAGTCAGGAATACAACACAAGTTTTTAAATAATCAACTTTTTAGTCTTTGTTTTTCATATTTGTTGTAAACCAGCTTTTTTTGTGGAATAGCAAAGTTAAAGAAAACTCAAAGGCCGTTTAGTTGGAGAGAAATACTCCATTTTTCCAGAAACTTTTACATATGAAAAGGGAAAAACTGAAAACCCGTTTAGTCGCACTTTTTTCCAATAATTTTCCAAAAATATGAATTTCTCATTTTCCAATTCTTAATAGAAAAAATGAAAATACCATTACTCCCTTCTCACTTTTTTCATTTCTAAAATAATAACCCCATTTTCTCTCACCCCACTCTTATCACGCCCACCTCCGTCCACCTTCCATCGCCGCTCACATCTCCGTCCACCGTCTCCGTTTTAAAAAAAGGAAAAATATAACTCTAACTAAACGGATTTTCAAACTTCTCAACTCTTCTCTAGAGAAGAAAACCCATTCCCTTCTCTAGGAATTTAGAAACAGAAAAACAGGAAAAATTTTCACCAACTAAACGGCCCCTCAACTTTTATAACTATCAATTTTGAAAAATCAAGCAAGTTAAAAAAAAAAAAAAAAAAAAAAAAAAAAAAAGGAACGATTCATTTGTCCAAATTCATTTATTTTTCACAGGATGCAAACAGTTCTATTCTGCATTTCTGTAAGAACATTGAATGGTTTGCAATATATAAGCGGGTGTCTCGGATTACGTTATGAAACTGATTATCTGTCAGTTTTGAGCGTTTGGACCCTCCAAAACGCAGTTTTATTGCGGCAGGTAAGGACCTACTGCTACAAAACGTGGTTTTGCTATCTCCATCAAAATTACACAATTGCCCCTTCTTTGTCAAAGCACACAGATTATCCAATACCATTTCCTTTCTTTCTATACTCCAAAATCACTATACTTTTTCTTCTAAAAAATCCAGTTTATAATCTATCAATCAAACAATTCTTACATATCAAATCTTTGCAACGATGAGGGCATGCGGCAATGGAGGTTCTGACGTTTGTATTTTTTTGGTCATCGTGGTGTTGATGATGTTTGTTGGGAAGGTGTTATGGAACAATAATGTTGTGCATGTTTTTGGAACGACAAGGGTATACGGCGATGAAGTTCATGTGGATGCTAGTAATTTGTAAACAGTTTTACAGTTTATAAATTTATTTATATGTTAAATTTATGACAAAAAATAGATTGTTACATACACCATAATCTGATTTGCTAATAACTGAATAATGCAAATGTCTATTTTGGTCATTTACTTATTACGTAGTATATTAGTACATAATAATCCAATTTGCCAAACACTAAAAAAACTGATTTGATTATTGCGTTATCATACAGCCAAATCAAATTCAAACACTCAGAATCATGATTTGTAACCGCTGATTATCATTATCCGTTCAAAACGCATAAGCATTTTCAATAAGCAAAAACAAAGACCCCCTAAAGGTGTACTGTAAAGTTACTCACTTCGGTGGTCTTATAACTGTTACTGAGATTATAAAATAGCATTTGAGGTACATTACATAATAAATTATGCTTGTTGTTGAGAGACGGTTTTCTTAGTCACTGGAGTATTTGTTATGTGACACATTCCAAATAGAAAAGGTTGGTTCGTAGGGCTGAGCATCGGGTCAAAACTGAACCGAACCAAACCCGATTTGTGGAAGACATGAACCGAGAACCAAACCGAAATGACTCAGTTCGGTTTGGTTTTGTGTCGGTCCGTTCGATTCGGTTTATATGGTTTAGGTGTGTTTTTCTCGGTTTTGGCTCGAACCGAATATGGTCGGTTCGGTTTCAGTCGGACCGGTTTGGCTAGTTTTTCGGTTCATTTCTGTTTTCGGTCTGTTTTGCTCAGCCCTAGTTGGTTGTGTGAGTATATCAAACTTTGGATTTAATTAGTAAGGGTATACTTATAAAGTCAAGAGGTTACACCCTTGCCTCACAGGTCAAGGGTTCGATCCTTACTCCTTGCAAGGCCGGAGGTCCTTTTCTACCTTTGGTAGAACCGGAAGCAGCCTCGCTACCTTAAGTAGGGGTAGGGTTGTCTACACCTCAACCTCCCCCATACACCGTGGAAGACGGTATTGGGACCCATAAGTCATAACCCGTGGAAGACGATATTGGGAGTTACTTTACTTTACTTTTTATACTTATAGAGTCGAAACAATTTGGTTTCTTTAAAGAATAGTACTACTCCACCAAACTTCAGAGATAAATCAGTATGAATTTTACAACAAATCAATAAAGCCATAAAGGACATGAAAGTGGTACCTGGGTAATGGTAACTTGATCTCGTAAGAACTGCAAATCACCAATTAGCACTTCTAAACTAGCTTTTGCATTTTCCAAGTTGTTCCGCAGCAGAGAAGTGGCCTGCATTTGTTCATGTTCAGATGTTAAACAGATTTACCACATGTAGATGAAAGGCAACTAGAGGTGGTTATTTCGACCCTTCTACCTAATTACGCGTTGATTTTGGTTATATTCTAACTCCAAAAATGGGTAGAGTTTAAACTCTCCACATGTTTTGTTAACAAACATGGATTATAATTTTAGAGTATAGTTTATGTGATTACACTTAATAGAGTATTTATCGATATAATTAACTCAGAAGAACAAAAAAACTGGTGACAGGTTGACCTGGGCCAATCCATTTTGACCCGTACCAACCCACCCTTTTTGCCACTTCTACAGCCTAAGAAGTACCTCTTCACATGAGTACTCTAACATAACATTTGCTCCCAACCATAAGCACACCGAATCCGTATTATCAATCTGAGCCCGCGCATAGATACCTTCAGAGACTTCAAAATCTGTAAGCAACACCTGTAATAAACAAATAGGTGATGAACATATACATTCACATAAAAGTTTTGGGGCAAAATTGCTAACACAAACACAGATAACGTATATGCTGTACATTGTGCAAAAGGAGCTCTAACTGGTTACTGCAAAGTCTAAAATATTTGTAACATGTACCAATATGTTTTGAATATGAAAGAGCATTAATCATAATGGGAACACATTTTCTGTATTCAGCTAAAGGTCCCAGAAGTCTCTCTGCTATAACCCTCAACTCACATGAGAAATGTAATGATGTAAGGAAAATTCAGATTATGGGTATCTGTGTGGGACCCACATAGACAGAAATTCCAGATTATGAGCTCGGTATATGGATGTTTTGGCCCTGTTCTTCACTTAGAAGTACAAACCCTTAAAACTGGATATTTTGGTCCGCGCTCTTTGTGTCTAATCCCGCATCCACATGGGTTAATAAAATCCCATGCACTGGGTTCCATTGGTGTCGGCAATGTCCTTCTAAGGGAAGGAGTAGGAGGCTCAACTATGGTCTAAGCTACTAGAGTGAACGGCACACTTGATATGGATAGCACCTAGGGCCAAAATGCACTTGTTACAAAAGCTGAACACAATTTAAGGTAAAAAGAATTTTCATTCTACAGTGTAGGGGGAGAAAAAACAATACGCTTTGTTCATTTGCTCAATGCGACAGCCCTCTCAATATCATATTGAAGCTTTGTAACTAGTGGCCTCCTGTCGGTAGAGCCTTTTCCGAGTGCGCAGAGCCCCAACAAGGAATAGGTTAGTGGTTTATCGTCCATAACTCTAATTTCTCTTTTTGTGATACTCCCATTCCTAGGGTGAGAAGAGGATAAGAAAAATTATGTGTTCTCTTGGTTTCCCCTCCTGTTGCTTCTAAAGACTGCCCTCATCTAAAATCCAAACTATCCTAAACAAATAACTTCTTATTTCCTCTACAATTTCGTCATTCAAAGTCATAAAACGTAGGTTGTTTTTACTATTTTCAACTTAGCAAATTGTGGATTTCCGTTGCTTCTTTTTATTATTATTAGGCCCAAATTGTCCCTTGTGTTTCCTGTTCTTGTATTCCAATGAATATGTGGTGAATAACGTGTGGGTATGGTTAACCCAAAAGGGATGTGGACCTCCGATTAACTTTAACCAAAAGCACCTAATAGGCTAATACAAGGAAGTGGCAGGGAGAAACTAAACCTGGATGGGCAATATGTTTGGAGGACCAACATACCAAGCAACTATGAAGGGCAAATGGGAAAGATGGTTTTTGCATTCAGGATTCTTAAAAAACAAACATCTACAGATACGATGGGAAACTTAAATTAGATGACCTCTGGAACTTTGCTATCTTATCCCTTCCTCTGAGTACTATATATCAGGTTTAATCTCCTCAATGCTGCCACTTCCCATGCCATAAGCATATCTAACACAGAACCCTATGTTGCCTGGCAAACAACTAGAGTAGAAGAAAGCTAGCATTATCAATAATACTGCAGTTACACATCATTTGTGCATCAACTCAAAGAACCTTCTCCAGTCCCTTAAAATTGCTACACACGGATCTGTCTAGTTTCATTTAACCTATAAGACATCTACAAAATTCTGCTTTTGCAATAAAGTTAGCCTTCGGGCTAGGGCAACTCCCTGCATCTGCTGAAGCTAACGTTAGTTACAACTAATATGAGTCTAACATGAGGCTAACGTTAGTTACACATTTCCGTATTACGTGTATAAATTCCAGACGAGGAAGGCAAAAGAAGTATTCTTCAGAAGAAAAAACAATTTTGGTTTGTGATGACCCTAATAAAAAAAAAGGTTCATTTCGGTTGAGGTTGTAGCTTCAATTCTTTTCTCAGCTAATTTTCATCACTTCCCAGAGGCCGTGGAATACCAACATATATACTAGGCTTCCTTGCCTGAGCACACAACTGGCATACAGTGTATGTAACCAAACCATTTCAAAATTTAGATGACCTTCTATCGGTTAATTTCTTAAAGGGCTCATATCCTCATCTACCATTGCATGAACAATTATCCATAGTTGTATATTCTGTAGTTATACGACGTATCTCGGCCAATAATATAATTTAGCCTCCATAATTTAGAATAGTGACCTAATAGGTCCCCAACAATTCCCACTTTTTAAGTTAAAATATATGCTCAATCAAGCAACGTCCGCACATCATATTCCTCTGACCTGAATCGAGATACGTCATATTTTTTGAGTATATGTCAGGAATTCTGTTTCAAACTATAACTAATCTGATCAAATGAAAAAAAGACTACATAACAACAGATTGCTCAATAATGAGAAAAACCTGAACTACCAACCAGATACCAAGTGCCAACAAATGAGTGAAACGGCAACTATTTGCAAAACCAGGCATAAAAGATCATTTCTTAAAGACATTACTATAAAACAAATCAATGGTAGAAGATAAAAGTATAAATAACTAACCTCGCCACTATCCTTCTTAGCTTGTAAAGTAGCAACAACATCTAAGCACTTCTCGATATCTGGAACCTTCGCCTGTTAAGAATAGAGCAAAGATATAAATCTTTTGGTTCAGATGAGAGGAAACTGGTATGCAATATCTATGTTTAGAAATATGGAATCAAGCATAGATAGAAATCTTCTAATCTGCCCTTTTGGTGTCATCTTCTCACATCTATTCATGAAGGAAACAAGATTGAGTTGATTATGGGGTTAATCATAAGTAAAGATGCTTATCGAGAATATGATTATTACAGCAGATCATCATTAAAAATATATGTTAATCATTCAACATATGTCCCTAATATACTGCCCTAGTTATATTCTAGAAGTTCTTTGATGCGGGAGAGGCTTGAGCCTATAGCCAAATCCAATCACACAGCAATTTTCATACATGTTCTCAATGGTTAAAGAACCGGACATGAAACATCCCTTATAATGCCTTGGGGTTAAAACTTAGAAGGCATCACCAAATCCACCCACAGCAACCAGGGTTGATGTGGTTCTTATACACTCCACAAAGAAGTACTTATAATACCACCAAAAGGTCGCACAGAATTCATTTCTCAGTGTGACTTTTTTTTTTTTGGCTGAGGCACCCGAGCCATGTAGAGGAAAGAAAGAGGTCTTTACATTAGGTTATCATTGGCCTTAAAGGGAGCAAAATTTGGTGCAAAAGATAATGGAAGTTTCGATGATCAGAGATAACAACAGTGTAAAATGATCTCTGATTTGGTATCTAAATGTAATGTGTAGCTAACAAACACACGACTACTACTATCAAACCATAAATATTACATGCTTTGACACCTGCAATGGTTCAAAAAGATATACACGTTACTCTTCTATGAAAATGATCCAGCATTTTACATCTTCACTAATCTCAAACTGACGTGACACATTCATATATGATTACAATTGCTTTAACCATGAATAGTTTCCTGCTCTCCTATTATTTTCAAAATTTTTGTAACTTGTACATTTTCATATTTCAGATTCAACATATACATCTAAATTCAGCCAGCAACTTTCAGCATCTTCAGTTCAGATCAGTGGGCCTACTAACAGTGCATTATTACTCATAATGTGATCTTGGAAATCGCTTGGATTATGATATTGACCAAACAACTAGCAAAAGTAATTTATTCTATAAGCAATAATAGGAGAAATCCTTTAGAAGTCAAGACACGTACTACATTAATACCAAATTCACTCATTATGATGTGACAACTGTTTTTCAGTAAATCAAGTCAGCCCCAGTCCACACTAATTTTCAGACAAAAAATGACCAGTTTGGACCATATCAATATGAACTAGCGACAATCATTACTAATTCGGATGACTTTAACTAAAGTAATTGCTCTTCAAAATATGGCGTACTCAATTTATGTTCATTTGAGTTTAGAGTTCATTCAATACGAATAGTACCTGAAGATCTCTCTGCTGAGCAAGAAGTTTCATCTCAACCACTTTGTATTGCTGAAGCCTGCACATACAATAAAAAACGTCAAAAAAAAAATAAATCTAAAAAAAGGACGCACGTTGACTTTTTCAGGGTCACAAGAATACTTTGAAACTGAGATGAATCAACTTAAGTTTGAACATCAGACAGTATTATTTGGTACACCAAGCAAACAATTAAACATTTTTAAGAATGCATACATCTATAAATCTATAATTGTTTCATGAATCACTATTAGCAACAACAAATGGTCTCTCAGACCAGCTGTATTACCCTATGCTAAAAGCATACAGATCAATCCACAAACATATTCATAAATCATACTTTACAAAACATTTACATCCCTAAAACAGACTAATCAGATACTATATCCTAACACGCACCACACATATCGGGCTTCAAGTTTCACCTTTCCATCTACTATGCTGCCTATATCTGAATTAGAGACTTGACGAATATAACAAAACGATGCAAAACAACATATCCATCATCAAAGATGCAAGTACTTAGGGGGTGTTTGTTTAAGCTTATATGTGGCATTTGAGCTTGTTTGTGTTTCGGCTTATATATCATAAGCCCCAATTTTCTGGCTTATTTTGAGACTTGTGGGCTTATATTTATTATAATATGATAAACTTATATAAGCCCAAAAGTCTTAAAATAAGCCGAAAAATTAAAGCTCATAAACAAACACCCCCTTAATAGTAAAACCTAATGTGACAAGTATTTTACAAATGATGGTCATAAAGACAAGAAATGTAATAAGAATAATACCTTTCTTGAAGGAAGTTGAGAGTGGAGTTAACATCAAGACCCAATTGATTCAAATAAGCTTCCACGTCTTTTACAAATGATGCTCCTGGTATCCCCCTCCTTTCCCCCGCCGCCACTTCTGACTGCGCTGATGATGATGATGATGTTGCAGCCATTGCTGATTCACTAATTGTACAAAACAAAGAGGCTGCTGCTGGTTGGGTTTTCGATTGATCAGAATGAGAGTCTAGTGACTGTTGTATTTACTTCCCCTTTTTTTTATTCTTCAACTTAAGTAGAGGAAAAGTTTTTATTTTCTACTTACTAGAAAAATACTAGGTTACGTATTTGGATTAAAGCTAAGTTATTTAGCCGGCTTATGTGCTTATTTGATTTTGGAAAAGCCCATAACCTCACTTTTTAAAGCTTATTAACTTTAGCTTATTGGCTTAAGCGATGAAGGGTATGTTTGGCATAGAGTGGTATGTAGCTTTTTGGAGCGATGAGCGGTGAACAATGAGCATTTTGATTTTTATTAGTCGTTTGGCAAAGGAGCGGTGAGCTTTCCTATTTTTTAGGAATGCTCAATTTCTCAATGCTTCTTTAAAAAGCTATGAGCGGTGAGCAGTGAGCTGCACAGCTATTGCTCACAGCTACTGCTCACTACTACAGCTCACAGCTACTTTTGCCAAACACACCCGAAGTTGATAAGGTCATAAGCTTTAATAAGTGAGCTTATCGGCTTTTTCAAAGTCAAATAAGCCCATAAGCCGGCTAAATAAGCTGATCCAAACACCCCATTAAACAGGTTTGTGTGTCTAACATGTTTAAGTTTTTATTTAAATAAAATAATTCTATTTTTAATTTATTAAATCTATTATATGGGTTAATGTTAAGAGGAGAGTTGTTTTGCAAACCAAACAATACTTACCTACTAAAAGACACATCTCACGCGTCCATCTATATTTCATCTAACGGCTCAGATTTAAAAAAAAAAAAAAAAAAAAAAAAAAAAAGAAGGTAGAACCGTCATTCACACACACAAACATCTACCCCTCCCCACCCCGCCCCACCAAAAAATACTCCCGCTACTCACACAACTTCAAATCATTACTTTCTCTCACCAAACACACTCCTGACACAAAACCGATCAAATCCATAGTAAACTATGCCCTAGATCTAACCGTAAAAATGGAAGAAAAAGACGTTGGCGATGCTATTCTCAAACAATACATGACGGAGGAGGGAGACAGTGAAACTCCGACTAAAAAAACGGATCAAAAAACCGGTTTGATGTATAATAATCAAGTTTTGTTTCCATTAACAGCTTTTTTCTACTCGTCGTTACTGTTTTTTATGATTCTATAATGATATGAGTATTGTTTATATAGTTTATGTTGAAGATATTATGATATATTCAGAGAGTGTGTGATAAATAGTTAGGTTTGAATGTTTAATGAGTTTTTGTTGATGTTGTTGTGATTTTACTAAAAAAAATGTGATTATAAGTTAGGTTTTCAGTGTTTACAGAGATTTTGTTGATGTTATTGTGATTTTAGTGAAGAAAAGTGTGATAAAAAGTTAGATTTCAGATATAGAAAGTTTAAGTTGATGTTATTCTATTTTTAGTAAACAAATGTGTGATTAGAATTTAGATGTTTGGCTTAAATGAAGACATAGCCTTCGGTTATGCCTTCGTCTAAGCCACTGTGGCCATATATATGACTAATATTTTAGTGAAACGTCATATGTAATTAAATGAAGGCTTAGTCGTAGACAAACACATAGCATGCACATAGATGTTTGACTTAAATGAAGGCACAGCCTTCGGCTTAGACTTCTGGTAGCTGTAATATTTTAGTGAAACATCATATGTGACTAAATGGAAGATTTGAATTGACGGCTAAACCTCAACTTAAACGAAGCCTCCGGCTTAGAAAATGGCAAAGCCTAATGGCTAAGCCTTCACCTAAACGTAACGCTAAAAATTGTCTTAAAAAATTTTGTGTTATTAAAACATCACATATGATAATTAAAATTTTATGTGTGTATAAATTGAAATAAAGAAGAAAATGTGAATGACAGTGATGTCAAAGAAGCTTTCAAAACTACTTCTGTCATTGTCGTTCCTAATAACTACAGTAGGTCACAAGCAACTAAGGTAAATTTTGTGTTATGCTATATCACATGTGACATAACATATGAAAACTTACTATTATATTATGATAATGTTGACAATATTAAGTTACATATGATAGTATAATAGAGTATACATATTTCAATACAGAAAGAAAGAAAAAGACGGTGGCTAAAAGAATTGCGGATACATAAAAGAGAGAAGAAAGGAAAGAAAAAAAAAGTGAAAAAAAACAACGAAAGAAAAAATAAAATAAAGCAACTAAAGCCAAGGAAGCAAAAAAAGCAACTAAAGCCGAGGAAGTAAAGAAAGTTGTTGAAGAAGCAAGAAAAGCAGCTGAAGAAACAAGAAAATTGAAGAGCAAAGAAAGTTGCTGATGCAAAGGAAGAAAAACCAGATGTTAAAGGAAAAACAAAAATGGATGAAGCAAAAGGTAAAAAGAGAACAAAACAGATATGCACATCAACAAAGAAACAAATTATTAAAAGGAAAAAAGTTGACGAATCACCCACAAGGGTTACAAGAAGTAGTTCTCTAAAAAGAAATGTACCTGAAGATACTGATGAAGAAAGTGTATGTAGAAAACTAGAAGGGGGTTGAATAGTTTACTAATTAAAAACTTTGTTTTGAAACTTATTGAAAGATCAATTGATATTGATCTTTGGATATGTTGATGAAATATGCAAGTAATATGTAAAGAGTAAAAAAGGAAAGAAATGATGAAACCACAACAAGTTGTTTATAGTGGTTCGGTCTACAAGGACTCTATTTTCTTGCCCTACTCCACTCCCCGAGTCTCACACTCGAGAGTTTAACTTCACTAGTCAACAAGCTCCTTTCACCGGCGGAGAAAACCTTTACACTTCGCTTACACTATTTCCGACACTAAGCTAGATGTCGAGTTCTTTCCAAGGTACAACTACTCCCACACACAATGTATTTTGAGGACTAAAATACTAACCACTCACACTCACAAGATTATGATGGTTTAATACAACAATGAAGTATGAATCAACACTAGATCATACAACACTAAACAAACAAGACTTCCAACTTCTCGTTGAAGCTTGAATGTGACTTGATCTTCTTTGCTACAAAAGAGATCACTAATATGATATGAAACTGAGTTAGAAAGGTTAGAGAGAAGATATGTATGAGAGTAGGGGTGTCATTCGGGTCGGGTCAGTCGGGTTCGGGTCAATCGGGTCGGGTCGAAGTCGGGTCAAGCCAAAAAATAATATACCCGAACCCGACCCTATTTGAACTCGGGTTGGTCGGGTTCGGGTCAAATCGGGTCGGGTCAAGTCGGGTCGGGTCAAGTCGGGTTCGGGTCAAGTCCATTTATATAATTCTAGAATTTAATTTCTTAAATTTAGTAACCAAACGTTATGAATATAATGTCTATTGGTTTTTAAAAGGTTATTATATTCATACCAGTAGAGTAATGCACTAATACATGCATTTTATAGTTGGATTTACACATTTTCTTTTTGTAATGCATTTTGTTTTCAATTTGAGGTCAATTATATAGAATGAAAATGAATATAAAACCAAATATATGAAGCAATATATGTTCATGCACTAATTTGGGCCTTTCAATTAAATAAAGATTGGAAAAAGTTAAAAAAAAAAAAAAAAAAAAATTAAGTCGGGTTAGTCGGGTCGACCCGAACCCGAATTTTCAAATATTTTGAACCCGATACCCGACCCTAGTTCGTACTCGGGTTAATCGGGTTGACCCGATTGACCCGAATTGGATTTTAGACCCGAGTAACCCGACCCGAATTTCCTTCGTCGGGTTCGGGTCCGGGTCGGGTCGGGAAAATATGACACCCCTATATGAGAGTATAATAGGAAGGGATGAGAAAACTACTTGGCTTAGCATTGCTATTTATAGCCAAAATGGACAGGAGCGTCCACGGACCGCGGAACCCTTAAAAGGGTTCCGCCCGTGTACCAATTTGGTACCGCCGGGTCTGACAGCCAAGATATCAAATCTTGCCAAAGTCAACTCTATCTAAGTGAGATTGTGCAAGATATGAAGAGTACAAATCTACACAAAATATCTAATGAAATCTTCAAATGATTTCCATGATGCATCACATGGTGTCATGTGTTGTATTTCTATTATTAGAAATATGTAAGTACTTAAGTAGTGTTTAGTTTTAAGAACCTAACACATTCTAAAAACTACTATCATAGATGTCACTAATCATAAATGTAAATGCTTGAATGATGAATATATTGTTTGAAAAAGCTTGTTTTAATATCTATTAAACTTGACAAGCTTTAAGCTTTTATACAAATTAAATTTACTTTTGTCGTTAACAAAACTTAGGTAAAGATCAAAAATATAAATAACGTTTAATGACGATATTTGTATTAACAATCTCCCCCTTTTTGTTGAGGACAAAATATAAATTTTATTTTTATAAAAGATACAAAGTTTGTGCAAGAGTTATAAAAATATTAGTTTTAGAACTTGAAAAGAGAATGATAATGCAAGTGTATGATGTTTGACTTTTTATGAAAGTCAAAGTATTCACTAGTTGATGCATGATGTTGACTTTTTCAGAAAGTCAAAGTATGCAGTTGACTTTTTAAGAAAGGTCAAGTATTACCAATGAAGTATCCTGTTTGACTTTTTCAGAAAGTCAATGTCAGTTTGACTTTTTCAGAAAAGTCAAAATATAATCAAGTTCTATATTTTCTCCCCCTTTTTGTCTCAACAAAAAGATGAGGCGATGCGGAATGTAATGAGCCCGAGCCATTATCTCCCCCTTGATCAAAGCTCCCCCTAAATTGGGTGCTTAATGGGAAGATACATGGATTGTGAAAATAAAGCTACAAAAAAAATGTTAGTAATAATGAGCATTCACAAGCATTTCCAAACATTATGTAAAAGTACCAACACTATAATAAAAACACCATTCATTAGTTAAAATTTTCATGAATAAAGATCATGAAAGGAGAACACAATGATGTATTTTAGTACAATAAAAAGAGAAAAATCCTAAGAAAAGAAGGACTAAAAATGCTAATCTATGACCATCCTAGTTAGATGGTGGATGAGAAAGAGCGTTGAGGCGCTCTAGGATATGATTGAGGATGAACCTTATTTCCTCTTGGAAGTCATGGACCATAACCCGGGTCCTTTCCACGGTTTGGGCCGTTTGCTCACAAGTTGAGCAACCATGCCTAGGAGGGTAGAATGTTTGGGGAGGTTGTGGTGGTGGAATGGTAGATGTGTTGGGGATATTTGGGGTGGTCATGATGGATGCAAGCAAAGCATTTTGCATTTGCATAGTCTCACTTAAGTGAGAATCCACCATGCCTTTGAATTGGTGGAGGTTGTGGAGTTCCGCTTGAATCTCTTCTCTAGTGGGATTGGCATCCCACATACACTCCTCAATGTCCTTAAGATGAGAGGACATTGATGGGGAGAGTGGATGGTCCCCATACAAAGGACCATGAATGTCTTTGTGAATGGGGTGGAAGAGAAGAGGTTTAGGCCCTAATGGGGCGTTTGGGTCAAAAGATGACCGAGGTGACTCATGAGCAATCCGCTCAATTGTGCCAAATGATAGCAATGGTGGTGGATGATTTGGCCTAGGAGGCAAGTCATCCAAGTCCTCCAAGAAAGGATTTGGTGAAGTTGGTGGAGTGGAAAATAACTCCATAGGAATGAGAGTTGGAGACCTTGGTGGAGAAGGTGGTGAGGGTGTTTTGGATGTTTGGATGGGTGTCGGTGGAGGTGAAGTAGGTGTTTTTGTAGGTGGTGGAGTGGTGATCACAATGTGTGATTGATTTGGTGTAGCCAAGGTAAGACTTGTGTCATCTCGGATGGGAGATGAGATTGTGAGTGGAGAAGACTCGGATGATGAGCTAAGGTTAACGAAGTAACAAGGCCTCACACTAATTCTAGCGGTCTTCTTGCAAGGTTTTGGAGATGATTTTGTCATTTTTGACTTTGGTTTTTCTTTGCTAGATGATAGTAAGAATGAGGAAGGTGTGAGGATGATCATGGTAAAACCTCTTAATTTATAGAAGTGAAAGATTATGGAGAAATGTGTTTGATTTGATGTTAAACCATTAAAGAGATGAGGTTCCTAATGATTTGGAAGTGGGTTGAATGCTAGTCATATCACCCAAGTCAATCCATACAAGAGAGATGGAGTGAAGAAGAAAAGATTTGCAATAAATGTGTTCTAATGAGTGGAATTTCCTAACAATCAGATTACCCACGGATTTGAAGGTACCGAAAATTTGGTTCCTTCCTTTATGCCAAAGGGCTCCTTGGGTGGATTTTTCAAATTTTTGAATTTTGGTGGGAAATGGATTTCTTATATACCTAAGTGAATTATACTAGTTCTAATAAGAGTATAAACTAGTTAAGATTGATTTATAAGTAATGGATGGTAATTTGGAATCACGAAAGAGTCGAAATTCAGAAAATTACCTAGAGGATCCACGACACCAAAATCATACACGGCCGGAACCCTAAAAAGGGTGTCGTCTGGTCCGCCTGTACAGGTACGACGGTACCAATTTACATAACAGACGGTACCAAAATTATGGTGCCGTCTGATCCGTGAAGTGCAGAAAAATGGACAGAGTTCGTTTTTAGGTGTCGGGGATATTTCCGAAACCTGAAATTTTTCTCAAAAGTTGTTACACTAAACATTTCTAGTTAGGAAAAGTAAATAACATATGTATAAACATAGTGGAACATAGATTTGGAGCAAGGCTTATTGATTTTCACATTATAGTGAAAATGGGTAAAATTTGATAGCATACTTGTACTATCCCCCTGCATGAGATTTTTAGCATACAACATTGTTTCAAGTTATATTATCATCCTACATAATAAAAACAACTAAATAGTATCAAACATTAGTGATAATGTATTGTTCCAAACACTCCTTAGAGTACCCTCATTTGTCCAACTTCTTGTAAATCTTGTTCATCATCCTACCAAGGCACTTGAACATTCCCTTAGTATGCTTGAATTCCGCTGATTCATTTTCAATCTCGGGAAGAGACGCATAATACTCATGAGGTGGGAGACGAGAGCTTGGAAGACCATCCTCGGAGCTATTTGATGATGATGATGATGGAGTTGGAGGTTTTGCTCTCTTGCCTTTTGTCTTGGCAACTCGTTCATCACTCAAAGGTACAAAGATGTGAGGGATGAGTTCATAGTGAAGGTGCATCCCTTTTGGGGTTGGTGGAATTGGTGCAAAGTTTCTATAGAGACGGGTGAGAAGCATCCCGTATGGAAGAGCAACCGGTCCTTGAGTTGGAATATCAATCATTCTCCTAGCTATGTAGTAGGCTAAATTGAATGGTTGACGGGTGGACAAGTTGTAGAGCATGTGACAAAGGCAAGCGTTTATGTGATCCCTATTTCCTATGGTGCTAATGACGTTGGCTCTAAGTAGCTCCTCCCATTTCTTAAATTCGGGCTTAAGTTCATTTAGCTCCATTCCATATGGATCTCGGTTTACCTCCTTTCCCTTTCGGGTAACCCGGGTTGTATCGCTTTTTGGGTTAAAAAGGTGTTCACAGATGGCATCCTTATTGGCCAAACGGGTTAGGTAGGGAGAAGTGCGGTCATTGATTGCATCAAGAGCGGTGAGTGACCACTTATCCGTGTAGACACAAGTTCCTCGGTTGGGAATTCCTAGCACTTGAGCAAAGTCGCTTAAGGTGATGGTGTAGTCATTTTGATTGATTCTAAACCTAAGACAAAATTCATCATCGTCTTCATCACTAAAGCCGTTCACACTAGCATAGAATTCTAACACGAACCTAGGACAAATTGGTTCATCGATGTCAAGAAGACAATCGAATTTAATGGCGGCTAGTTCTTCACGAAGATTGGTATGTTCAAGGAAGGATGAGTGAATGGTTCTACCCTCATGGAAATACCTTGATTCTAGACCCTTAAATATTTCTACTTGTTCCTTGGTAAGTCCTTTGGTTTTGTGGTGTTTGGGAATGTAGTTAAGTGTGTCTTTGTGATCATAAAATCTTGCGGCTACCATGGTTATTCCTAAGGACAAGAATTAATATGTTAAAAATGAGAATAAATTTTAACGTTTTTGGTTCTAGTGTGTGCCTATATGAAAACAATTTGGAGTTGCGGTTATTTCGACTCATTTTATGCACAAAATGGTTTTAGTGGGGTGTTTGGCAAATACCATGAGATAACCCAAATGCTCCTAATTGAATGTGGCTTCATTTGAATATACACGGGAATGCATATTAGTTATGCGATACCTTTAGTATTCAAGAGCATGCAAGTGATGAAAATTTAACGTTTCTATTTGTATTAGCAATGAAAAAAGAAAAATTGTTTTCCTACAAGTGAGAAGCTTTTCAAAACTTTTGACATGGGGTGTTTGGTTGTTTGAATAAGGCCTTATATTCATTATCTATCAATTAGTGGGAAGCATGATTTGTTTATGCAATATGATAATGTAGTACCTAATTTCAATGACTAGTTATGCATTTTGCCAATTGAATTCATATTTGGCATAAAAGCATACATAAAACCCCATGTAATGATTTGTGATAGTTTTGTGCATAAATAAGAATCCTAGACTCAGAATTAAGAGATAAAATGTAGTTAGGATACTTACAATGATGTTATCTTCAGTGATTAGTAAGTGGGAAGGTGACAATAATGAGCTTGGTTTAAGTTTTACACGTTTTGGTAAAGTGTGTTTTGAGGAAGAGGATGATTTGTATATAGCAGTTTTGCTTCTGTAGACACCACGGACCAGACGGCACCAAATATTTGGTTCCGTCTGTGTTGTCGTTTGGCACCGTGGATACAGTAGCAGGTACAAGACAAAATTGTTTTGTTTTGACTATTCTAATGTTTTGGGCTATGTTTATCCTACATGTTTGGTTCCATTAACCCTAAACCAAGTCTAAGAAGATTAAAAGGTTCTCGTTTAAGAGGCTTAGTTAAGATGTCGGCAATGTTGTCTTCGGAGGATACTTTCTCGATTGAAATGTTTCCTTTTTGAACATTGTCGCGAAGAAAGTGATGGCGGATTTCAATATGCTTTGTACGAGCATGTTGAACGGGATTCTTGCTGAGATCGATGGCTCCTTTGTTGTCGCAAAGTATCACAATGTCGTTGAGATGAATTCCGTAATCTACGAGAGCTTGCTTCATCCAAAGAGCTTGTTGACATGCTTTTCCGGCAGAGACGTACTCGGCTTCAGTAGTTGAGAGGGCTAAAGCCGTTTGCTTCTTTGCAAACCATGAGGTGAGACAATGTCTAACAAAAGTGCAAATACCACTTGTACTTTTTTTATCGACATAATCACCGGCATGATCCGAGTCGGCATACACTATGGTTTCTATACCCGTTCCTTTGGGATACCATAATCCTAACCATGTTGTTCCCTTAATGTATCTAAAAATCCTTTTTAAGGCTTCTAAGTGTGATGCCTTTGGGTTTTCTTGAAAGCGAGCACATAGATAAACACTAAACATAATGTCGGGTCTACTAGCCGTAAGATAGATTAGGCTACCAATCATTCCTCTATATTTAGTTTTATCTACGGATTCACCTTCTTCGTCCTTGGTGAGTTTAGTGTCCGAGGACATGGGTGTTTTAGTTGGTTTGGAATCTTCAAGACCAAATTTCTTAAGCATGTCTTTTATATATTTAGATTGGTTAAAGAAAATGCCATCTTCTAGTTGTTTAATTTGAAGTCCTAGAAAGAAGTTTAATTCACCCATCATACTCATTTCAAACTCGTCGTGCATAATTTTAGAGAAATCATCACATAATTCTTGACAAGTTGATCCGAATATAATGTCATAAACATATATTTGAACAATGATAATTTGTGATTCTTTTTTCTTGGTAAAAAGAGTATTATCTACTAGTCTCATAGTGTAATTGTTATCAATAAGAAAAGTCTTAAGTCGGTCGTACCAAGCTTTAGGTGCTTGTTTAAGGCCGTATAATGCTTTCTTGAGTTTGAAGACATGATGTGGTTTCTCAAAGTCGGTAAAACCGGGAGGTTGAGCAACATACACTTCTTCATTAATAAACCCATTAAGGAAAGCACTCTTAACATCCATTTGAAATAATTTAAAGTCATAAGCACATACATAAGCAAGTAATATTCTAATAGATTCAAGTCTAGCTACCGGTGCATAAGTTTCATCATAGTCAATCCCCTCTTGTTGATTATAACCTTGTGCAACAAGCCTAGCTTTATTTCTAGATACTACACCATTTTCGTCCATTTTATTTCGAAAGACCCATTTTGTTCCAATTATAGTTTGGTCTTTAGGTTTTGGAACTAATTTCCAAACATCATTTCTAACAAATTGGTTTAATTCTTCTTGCATGGCAATTACCCATGATTCATCTTTTATGGCTTCATTTATGGTTTTCGGTTCAATGGTGGATACAAAGCAAAAATAATTACTTTGATTTTGGGCTTGTGACCTTAAGGTTCTTTGATTAAGTTGTCCTATGACCTTTTCTAAAGGATGACTTTTGGATTCTTTGATGTTTATAATTTCCTTATTTAATGGTTCATCTTCCTTGTTATTATTAATTTGACTTTCTATTATTTGACTTTCAACTAAGTCATCATCTACCAAAGGTGATGTCTTAGAGGGAGGTGGACTTTCGTCGAATGTTATGTTCAACGATTCCTAGACTATCATTGTTTCTTTGTTTAGGACAATATAAGCTTTACTAGTTTGAGAATAACCAAGAAATACACCTTCATAAGACTTTGGGTCAAATTTGGTGAGATAATCCTTAGTATTAAGAATAAAGCATTTACAACCAAAGACTCTAAAATATCCTAACGTTGGCTTTTTACCTTTATAAAGTTCATATGGTGTTTTGTTTAAGAAGGGACGTATTAAGACTCTATTTAAGATATATGTAGAAGTGTCAACGGCGTTACACCAAAACTTTTGAGGAATGTTTTGTTCATTAAGCATTGTTCTACTCATTTCTTGAATTGTTATATTTTTACGTTCTACTACTCCATTTGATTGAGGTGTTCGTGGAGCGAAAAAGTTATGTGTTATACCATTTGTATCACAAAAGTTTCCAAATTAAGTTTCGTTGTCAAATTCACGACCATGATCCGTTCGGATCGACACAATTTTGACTCCTAGAAGATTTTGAATTTTCTTGCTAAGAATTTCAAATTTATCAAAAGCTTCATTTTTAGTTTTCAAAAACAATGTCCAAGTAAACCTTGAGTAATCATCTACTATGACCAAAGTGTATAAGTTGCCTCCGTAGCTTCTTATAGCGGATGGTCCAAACAAGTCCATATGTAGTAATTCTAGACACTTAGATGTGGACACCATATTTTTAGATTTGTGACTACTATGGGTTTGTTTACCAATTTTGCAAGCATCGCAAAAGTGTTGGTCACATTTTAGTTTTGGTAAATTCCTAACTAACTCTTTTGAAGATAGGTTTTGTATAAGTCTCATATTAGCGTGACCTAAGCGTCTATGCCAAAGAGATGAGCTATCGTCTAATGTTGTTAGGCAAAGTTTGTCATTATATGTTTTATCTATTTTCATGACGTATATGTTATTTTTCCTAACTCCTTTAGCTATGGTGATACCGTCTTTTAGTATTTTACTACCATTTTCATCAAATAGTACTTTATACTTTTTATCACATAATTGGCTAATACTAAGTAGATTAAATCCTAACCTATCCACATGAGCAACATTTTCAATAGTTAGGGAGTTATGAGCAATCGTACCTTTGCCAATAATTTTGCTTTTGAGATTGCTACCAAAAGTGACATTACCTCCGTCATACTCTTGGTAAGATGAGAAGAGACTTTTGTTGCCCGTCATGTGTCGTGAGCATCCACTATCTTTTATCCATTCATCAGGTTCCAATCCAACTTTCAAGCATACCTAAGAAGCAAATAACTCAAACATTTGGTCCCCAATATCTCATGGGTCCGTTTGGGTTAAACATACCATTTATTTGATTCATGTATGGAAACGATGGGTAAGAGTTCCATGGCATGTAATCTGGAGTTTGATATGGTCTAGGAAAGTTTTGATTCCAACCGTTGTGTTGGTAGTTGGGTTTTACGTTGTGGTTGCTCTTAGGAAAGTGGCGTTTGGCAAAAGGAGTTTTATATCGTTGTTGAGTAGTTTTTGATCTAAATACATTTTTGACAAGTCCTACTCCTGATGTAACAGCTGGTTTTAGTTTAATACTATCATTGGTTTTCTTTGTTACTTTAACAAATTCAGTACGGTCCGTATTGCGAACATTCTGTTCTGCTGAAGTACCCACGGCACCATTTTGCACAACGGACGGAACCCTTATTTTGGTTCCGTCTGGTCCGTGCTGTACTGCAGCAATTTTGACAGAATGTTTGTCCTTTTCGGCCGTTTTGTTTTGACTCTTTGGAATTAATACTTCATTAAAACCTAGCCCATTCATGTCTCCTGGTGTTTTATGGATTTTAACTATTTCATCGGCAAGAGCGATGTTTTTGTTAAACCTTTTAAACTTAGAATTATTTTCGATTAGAACCTCTTGTGTGAGCTTTAGTTTTTCTATTTCAAGATTAAGCTCTTGACATGATTTACAATCATCGTCATTTGCTTTTCCTTTTTCAAGTTATTTTGCTTTTTCTTTCAACTCATATACTTCATTTTCCAAAAATTCCTTTTTGGTTTTTAAAATTTTATTTTTAGTTATGATTTTTAGACTTAGCTCACACAATTGATTATATTTTTTTTGCAAAGTGTCATCATCTATAGAAGAATAAGAAGAGTCGGAAAGTACCTCGTTTGACTCATGTGCCATTAGAGCGATCTCTTCCTTGCTTGATTCTTCATCGTCTTCGCTATCACTCCAAGCACCACTTACAAAAGCTCGTTGAGTTTTGCTTTTAGGTGGCTTGGGACATTCTCTTATGAGATGACTTGCATCACCATATATAAAGCACTTTCTTTCACCTTTGCCCTTTTTGTCATCCCGATCTTTTCGGAATGGCTTCTTTTCTTCTCGAGGTTGTCTTACAAACTTTCCTCTTCTTCTAAAGAACTTCTTAAAATCTCTAACGGCCATGGCATATTCCTCATCTTCAATGCCGGAGCAAGATTCATCGTCATCGCTTGATTCCGCCTTTGCTTTTAGAGCAAAGGATTTGATCTTCTCCCTTCTTCCTTTGATGATCTCCGAATCTTTCTCCATTACCATTTCGTGAACTTTGAGGTTGCCAATTAGCTCATCTAGTGACATTTTTGAGAGATCTTTTGATTCTTCAATAGCGGTCACTTTAGCTCTCCATTTTGGATGAAGTGCTCTAAGAAATTTCCTGACAAAGTTCTTACTACGAAAAGATTCATCAAGTGCTTTAAGTGATGTAATAATAGTGTTGAAGCGAGCAAAGCCACAATCAATGGTTTCATCTTCAGGGATAACAAATTGTTCATATTGTTGAACAAGAAGATCAATTTTGTTATCCTTGACTTGTGAATTACCTTGATGTGTAACAATTAAAGATTCCCAAATATCTTTGGCGGTTTCACACATAAAAATTCTTTCATATTCTTTTCTAGGTAAAGCATTATAAAGCATCATTATTTTTAGCAACTAATTTCTTTTGTTCATCAACGGAAATATCCTTTGTTGTAGAACTAAAATCCCCTTTAACAATAATAAACCAAAGATCTATATCTTTTGATTTTACATATGTTTCAAAACGGTTTTTCCAATAGATAAATCCATTGGTTTCAAAGAGTGGTGGTCTTTGCATAGATTGCCCTTCTTTAAAGTTTTCAGAATCCATGGATCGTTTCAAGTTTATAAAATACAAGTTATTTTAGAAATTCTTGAGCAACGAGGCTCTGGTACCAATTGTAGAAAACTAGAAGGGGGGTTGAATAGTTTACCAATTAAAAACTTTGTTTTGAAACTTATTGAAAGATCAATTGATATTGATCTTTGGATATGTTGATGAAATATGCAAGTAATATGTAAAGAGTAAATAAGGAAAGAAATGATCAAACCACAACAAGTTGTTTATAGTGGTTTGGTCTACAAGGACTCTATTTCCTTGCCCTACTCCACTCCCCGAGTCTCACACTCGAGAGTTTAACTTCACTAGTCAACAAGCTCCTTTCACCGGCGGAGAAAACCTTTACACTTCGCTTACACTATTTCCGACACTAAGCTAGATGTCGAGTTCTTTCCAAGGGTACAACTACTCCCACACACAATGTATTTTGAGGACTAAAATACTAACCACTCACACTCACAAGATTATGATGGGTTAATACAACAATGAAGTATGAATCAACACTAGATCATACAACACTAAACAAACAAGACTTCCAACTTCTCGTTGAAGCTTGAATGTGACTTGATCTTCTTTGCTACAAAAGAGATCACTAATATGATATGAAACTGAGTTAGAAAGGTTAGAGAGAAGATATGTATGAGAGTATAATAGGAAGGGATGAGAAAACTATTTGGCTTAGCATTGCTATTTGTAGCCAAAATGGACAGGAGCGTCCACGGACCGCGGAACCCTTAAAAGGGTTCCGCCCGTGTACCAATTTGGTACCGCCGGGTCTGACAGCCAAGATATCAAATCTTGCCAAAGTCAACTCTATCTAAGTGATATTGTGCAAGATATGAAGAGTACAAATCTACACAAAATATCTAATGAAATCTTCAAATGATTTCCATGATGCATCACATGATGTCATGTGTTGTATTTTTATTATTAGAAATATGTAAGTACTTAAGTAGTGTTTGGTTTTAAGAACCTAACACATTCTAAAAACTACTATCATAGATGTCACTAATCATAAATGTAAATGCTTGAATGATGAATATATTGTTTGAAAAAGCTTGATTTAATATCTATTAAACTTGACAAGCTTTAAGCTTTTATACAAATTAAATTTACTTTTGTCGTTAACAAAACTTAGGTAAAGATCAAAAATATAAATAACGTTTAATGACGATATTTGTATTAACAGTGTAGAAGAGACTGATAAAGAAAAAAGAGTTTATGAAGATGTAGATGAAGTAATAATGGAAGAAAAAGAGAAGAATGCCAAAACATAAAAATCACCAAAAAAGCAAAAACCAAAACCATTGTAGATAAACAGCAGAGTAAGATACAATAAACAGTAGAGTAAGAATGAGGAGTTAGAAGATGAACAGCAAAGTGAGAATGAGAAGTCACATGATGTATAGGAAGAAAAACCAAAACAAACAAAAAAACCGAAAAAAAAACAGTGAAACAACCCAAATATCCTACATGTCGAACAAGATCTTCCCCCAAGCTATTGTATGATGCAATGAGCTACTAATCTAGTGAAAGGAAGCGGTTCTAAAAGAGATGGGGTTCAAAATAATGATTAACTTCCCGATAATCGAAGTTCCTGATTCTTTAGGATATTATGTGGTTGACCATTTCCATTCACCAAGAATGGAACTAAGGTTAGAAAGAGGGTCAATAAAGATAACAAGACCATTTCCATTCACCAAGCATGAAACTAAGTTCATGAAATGCTTGGTGTTCCAATGGGAAAGAGAAAGTTGCAGGAACTAGAACCAAGAGAATTTGATGATGAATTCATTTTAGAATGGGAAGACTAGTATGTTTATATGGGAAAGGCTACGCCAGCTGAAATAGCTTTGGAGATAAACAGCACCAGCAATGTTTATTTCATGTTTAAGATAAGTTTGTTGATGCTATTTGCAAGCACAATGGCAAAAATTGATAGTAGTGGAAAATGCTCGTCCATGGTAATGAAAAATGTAAAAAAGGATGATGATATATTAGACATCGACTGGTGTGGCTACATAGTTTATTGCTTAAAGTAACTAAGCTAAAATGGGAGAATGTGAAAAAAGGCACAAACTACTATTATGGCCCACTAACGTTCCTTAATGTAAGTTATTTTTCATGTTTCTATAAATTTATTTAGTTTATCACATACTAGCTTATAAACATATGGAATCACGGGGATTTTTAGCGGAATTGTTCATTAAGAGGTTACGTATGTGAATAAAGTAACAAACAACAACGAACGTAAACAAGTTCATTGTTTTTTGAAAGGAATAATAAGTAATGTGTAACACCCCAACCCGACACGGGTCAAAATGTCACATTATTGTGTCATAACAAGCGGAAATACCAACAAAAGTATAAGCATGTTAGTCACATGTATCAGGTAAGAATACTGAACAAACATATTAATTAAATGAAGTGGATGAACAAGAATATAGCATGACAACTAAACAAGTCAAATAAATAGATGACATAAGTTAAACCAAATTCCATCATTAAACAGTAGCATGAACATGAGTGTAAGTATTGCAAATCAACAAGTCTGGTAAACATCAATTACTATGTCAAACCACTATCATGAGCAACGGAAAATACCAAACAGAAGTTCAAGCATGATAGACACAAATAGCAGATATAAACATTGAATGATAATCAAAGCCCACGAAAATAATTGAACGAAGGTATAACATGGTAAACGGATGAGTCAAATAATTATATACTAGCATGGCAATCGGATGAATCAAATAGTCACATAATAGCATGGTAAACGGATAATCACATATTAGCATGGTAACCGATGAATCATGTAGTCATATATCAGCATGGTAACAGATGAATCGAATAATCACATAATAGTATAGTAAATAGATGAATCCAATAATCATATATAGCACGGTAAACGGATGAGGTGGTAATCTGAAGTATAATCTTGGTAGCCAACCGAAATAGAATGAGAGTATAGCAAATCAAATGAACTGGAGTATAATATTTGTTAATACAAATAAACCATAAAAACGTTTATTCATATTTAGTGATCTCATTATGTTTTGTTGATAACAATTATAAAGTTATCATAAGTAAAATTATAAGAATACATGTTATTTTGCAAAGTATATACATTTGGTCATTTACATAAAATGTTGTAATAATTTAATTGTTGTAATAGTTTATGTAATAGGATGGGTAATATCTAAGACCCATAACCCATACCCATGGAGTTAATCCATAACCCATGACCCATTGCATGACATCATGCATGAAATCATGTTGGGTATTATCCATGACCCATACCCATACCCATAGAGTTAATCCATAACCGTGGTTCTTGCAACCCTATTCAACGAAAGTGAACAAATACACTTTCGTGTGTTTTATTGTTAACTGTTGTTTGCAGGAACATCGGACGGTTGCAGCTGATCGTAATTGAGAAGTCACTCCATAACCACATGCTCACACATCACACTCACGTTTAAATAAATCATGATAAGTGCGCTTCTACACTCTTTTGCTCTGATATCATCAATCTATGCTTCCGCTACGCTGATGCTAATATCATGATCCAACAAAGCTTCCGCGACTCTGATGAAAAGATGTCATGATCCAAAACTGTGAGCATGTTGGTCCAAATGTCACTAACAACACATGAAATACAAAAAAGGATGAGTCAAGAGATTTAATGTGGCTGATGATCTCGAAGAAAGCTCAAAGATCACCAAGTCATGGATCAGTTAAAGACCTCCACTTAAAGTACAAAGCATGCAGACTTTGAAGAATCAAATATTACGAGCTACAGAGTTAAGAACGTATAATAGAATGCTAGAACTCAAATTGTAATATCCATTTGTAATTGAGATGACCTCCCTTAGGGGGAGATTGTTAGGATTTATAAAATTCGTAAGTTGAAGACTCGGTCACCTCAAGTATGTGTAAGCATTAGAAAGCTCGTAGTCTTAGTCGTTTAGTTATTATTAGTAGTTAGTTAAGTAACACCGTGGAGGACGGACGGGTCTCTACCCACTGTATACCTGATCCACAGCCCGTAGGTGGCGTATTTGTAAGATACTATAAATACCATTTGCCTCCCAAGGCAAAGGGTGGAGCTTCATAATATAACATCATTTTCTCTCACTAGAAGTTCCCATTCTCTCCATCTTTCTCTCCCTACTCTCTTGAATTCGAACTATCTTATTTGTGTTTGTGTGCTTATGATAACCATTATGTTACAATTGGTATCAAGAGCCATGGTTTGATCATCTACTTTGTGTGTTTTTGGATTCTTGATTGGTTATTCATAAGTTTTGGTTTGAATGAGTTTAGAGGCTTTTTCACTCTTTTGATCTTATTTAGTGGTAAAGTTTGGATTTTGATTGTACTTTTGTGTTTAGGATCATCATATTAGTTTAGCTTTGGGTTTGGATGGATTGATTCATCTTGGTTGGGGTATTTTTGATTGAAAAAGTAAGTTTTTTGGTAAAGTTCTTGAGTGTGATTTGACCTTCGGACTTGATTTCTTGACTGCGATTTGTTAGTATTTGACTGCGTCTTGAGTTGGAAAGGACAAAAGGACAAGTAGTGGTTGTACTATTTAAAGTGACTTGTGCACTGCGTTTTGATCTTATGCGTTTTGACAGGTTGCATTTTGGTTAATACTGCTTTTTTTCTAAGGTTGTGTTTTGTTCATACGTTTTGTCAATTACTGCAACTTGTGCCTCTGCGTTTTGACAGGGTGCGTTTTGAGTTGATTGCAATTTGTGTCTCTGCGTTTTGTTAAGCTGCGTTTTGACAGGGTGCGTTTTGAGTTGATTACGACTTGTGCCTCTGCATTTTGGTTAAGTTGCGTTTTGTCAAGGTGCGATTTGGAGTCTTTAAGACTTGAGTTACTGCGTTTTGAATTCTCTGCGATTTGGCTTGGCTGTTGCGTTTGTCAATTGAGATTTGACACTTGTGATTTGGGTTTTACGGTTTCCTCTTGATTTAGAATTTAAACATCTTATTATTATATATCTGAAATGTTATCAAAAGTTGATTATGTGCCAATAGGTCACTTGATCTACTTCTTTACATATCTTGGAGTGTGTTGGATCTTGGATTAATAGCATATACTCAATAAAATTCGAATAAGTATCGAGTTCAGTCTTTATGAGCTATAAAAACAACCTCTTCAGCCACACTCACATTTTAAGAATGGAACTGCCGTGTTCAGGGACGGACCCACATAAGAGTTAAGTGTGGCACAAGTCACACCCGATTCTAGGTCACGATATATATATGGTAAAGATCAAATAAAAATACAAATTTCCGTAAAAAGATAAAAAGTTTTTTTTTTTCTTTTTAAGTTCTCGAAAAATTTCAAAATAATTCCACAAGATCAGGTACGTTGGTGCATAAAAAAGTTGTGAAGAAAAATGGATATTTTTTCCGAAAAAAATTATGAAAAAAATACTTTTGTGCATTAAATCGTTTTTTTGCACCAAAAATTCGTTTTTGCACCCATCTTATTTGACTTTTTTTTTTATCAAAATAACATTGGGCACCTAACAAATACAAGTTGAAAATTTTGTGCATCAAAATTTGTTTGCGCAATCAAAATTCGTTTTTTGTGCATTAAAAAAAACGTATAAAAACTCAAAATTAGAAAAACTTCTTTCACAAAAGTTTTATGCACCAACATACACGATCTTGTGGAATTTTTTTTGGAATTTTTTGAGAACTTTTTAAAAAAATATATATATATATATATTTTTTTATTCTTTTTACGAATATTTGTCTTTTTATTTTAACAAACACACACACACACACACATACACACACACAAGTGTGTGTGTGTGTGTGTGTGTGTGTGTTAAAATAGAAAGATAAATATCCGTAAAAAAAATAAAAAGAAATTTTAAAAAAAAAGTTCTCGAAAAATTCCAAAAAAAAAATCCACAAGATCGGGTATGTCAGTGCATAAAACTTTTGTGAAAGAAGTTTTTATAATTTTGAGTTTTTATACGTTTTTTTAATGCACAAAAAACGATTTTTGATTGCGCAAAAAAATTTTGATGCACAAAATTTTCAACTTGTATTAATTAGATGCGCAATATTATTTTGATAAAAAAAAGTCAAAATAAGTTAGCACCAAAAACGAATTTTTTGTGCACAAAAAAACGGTTTAATACACAAACGTATTTTTTCATAATTTTTTTTCGGAAAAAATATCCATTTTAGAAAAACTTTCCTCACAATTTTTTCATGCACCAACATACCTGATCTTGTGGAATTATTTTGAATTTTTCAAGAACTTAAATAATAATTAAAAAAAAAATCTTTTTATATTTTCACGAAAATTTGTATTTATATATATATATATATATATATATATATATATATATATATATATTGTGACCTTTAATCGGGTGTGAGTTGTGCCACACTTAATTCTTATGTGGGTCCGTCTCTGAACACGGCAGTTCCATTCTTAAAATGTGAGTGTTGCCAAAGAGGTTGTTTTTATAGCTCATAAAGACTGAACCCGATACTTATTCGAATTTATTGAGTATATGCTATTAATCCAAGATCCAACACACTCCAAGATATGTAAAGAAGTAGATCAAGTGACCTTTTGGCATATAATCAACTTTAGGTAACATTTCAGATAAATAATAATAAGATGTTTAAATTCTATGCAATTGTGAAGTTGAGAGAAGTTGATTAACAAACATAAGTTGAGAACATTGGACTAAACAAACATTGAAACATAGGTTTCGAGTTTTCTTGCTTTTGCCCGAGCTTCTCATGTTGTGGAAGTTTATCATATAGTTTGCTTTTTAATTCTTTTAGAATTTGACCACTTCTCAATAAAATATGTACTAGTACTCCCTCCATCACAAAATAATAGTCCACATTTTCTTTTCAGGATGTTTTAAAATAATTGTTCACTTTCATTTTTAAGTAAAAACTACATAATTTAGTGGCAGATTATTTTATTTAAGTGGTTAAAAACTAAAGTGGTTCTACTTTTATTAAACTATGTGATTCTTGTCTTCTGACAATGATTTTAAAACAGAAGATGAAGTAATATTTTTGGGCATTTTTTTAGCTTTGATCACTTCTCAAGAAAATATGTGATATTTTTATGTATTTTCATGCAACCAGACTCTTTTACTGTATTCTTAAGTTTTAAAACAAAAGAAGAAAAATAAATAAAAATATGAGAAGAAATAAAAAAGTAAATAAAGAGTTGATTAATATATTCTTAAAAAGTAAATAATAAATCTCTCTTTTCTTCTCCTCTAGTTTTATGGTATGTTCAGCAAAAGACACCCCACCCCTACGCCCTAGTTACCAAAGTGTCTATTTCTCCCTTGAACTTGTCATCAATTTCTAGCAAGAAACTAATATCTCGTTCCATGCTGCTTGGAAAGATAGTCTCTGCAACTTGTTGCAGCCTATACAAAATGGGAATTGATATGTACACGGATCATTTTGATCGGTGCACATAACAGTGTTGTAAATAGTCAATTTTGCCTTATACCTTTAACCCTTTAATAATAATTTAACCTTCTTCCCACAAATTTTGAAACCAGCCCCCTTCCTACTATTTTTTTTTACTTGCCATCCTTTTTCCCAGGAGAGTAACCGAGTTTAAATTTAAACAAAAAATGGCTCTGCCTAAAATAAGCTCTAATTTTAATTCCATTCCATAATCCGTCTTCAAAATTCCATCTTTCTAAGTTTTTAATGTGAACCAACCACGCTTCAATTCAAGTTTCCTTAATGAAATCCACTATGGTAAATTAGTAGCAGAAGCAAAGTTTCAACCCTCACCATAGGATTATGAAGCCGCCATTAAAGCAAATAATATTAGTTCGGTAATACCAAGAAATACTACAAAGTTGATTACTATATTTAATTTAAAAAATCAATTAAGTAGCACAGTCACGACACCCTTTCTGCTTGATAGTTGCATCGGTTAGCTTCATTACTCTTCTACATGTTTTCATGATGTTTTTGAATCTTATCCGACATGATTACTTATGCTTTTACCATATGCTTACCCCGGTGTATTTGTTTATAATTCAATGTAGTGACAAGTTGGGTTTAAGCCTTGAACTGGGTAGCTTTGTTGTTGGAGTGATGATATCAATGACTGATCATGCTTAGCATACTCTTGAACAAGTAATATCAACTTATGTATCGGCATAATAATTACTCTGGTATTTCATGATCTTTTCACAAATATGTCTGGTATCCTATTTTGTAAAAGATCATATGGCAAAGAGTTGGCACTTGAGTCAACCTTGTAAAAGAAGTCTTAACCTGTACAATACATCTCATATTTGACCCAAACATGTTTTAATCTGCTAACCTGCCATGTCTGACCTGATCATTTTGGGTTTTTTTTGGTATAGTTTTGGCATCCCATGACACTATTCCATCAATCCTATTTTTTGTGTTTTTGTTAAAATTTTTGGCAGCTCGTGGAGCGACCAAGGTTACTCAAAATGTGTTCCCTAAAAGATAATGGGAGAGATTTATTCACACTTTTACCCAAAAGAAATAAAACAAAAAAGATATTTATTCACACAGATGGTGGTAAGGTAAATACGAGTATATGTTCAGTTAAATTGGCAAGATATTTATTCACACAGATGGGTTGAAAATGTCATTTTTCAAATGGGCTGGTTAAGTGATTAACCGCAAACCTTTTTTTTTTTTTTTTTTTTTTTTTTTTTTTTTTTTTTTTTTTTGTCATTGTTTTTTCTTCTAGGAGTGTTTGGGTAAGCTAATAATTTAGTGGCATCAAGTCATCAACAACTTAATCATATTTAAACCGACAGTTGATGAGTTTTTTTATACACTTTAAACTTATGTCAAAACATGACTTATTTGCAGGTGCTTTCATCAATAGAGCACTAAGAGTTGTGAATCTGAGTCCATACATGACTTGTTTGCAGGTGCTTTCATTAATAATAGTCTTTTTCCAATCAATTTTTTTTCTCTGCACATATGTGATCTTTTACTCAACTTGTAATTCTCACATTGTCAATCTCGAGGTTGTGTCATGGTTGGTTCAAGCCCAAAAACTCACCCGTGTGAAGTCGGTAATTTTCTTACTTTACTTAATTACAGATCATGAAATCACCACCTAAAAGGAATATAAATGAACAAATTAATTACAGACCATGAGATGATTCCAAATAACGTATCTTAGTTTTCCTCAATGGTTGTGGCCCTAACTCAAAAAACCAGTTAGATACTAGAAAACAATTGATTAACACCATGGCTTTCAGCCCACTTCTGATTTTTATATAACATTTTCAACTTTTGACTTATTTGACCCGTTGTAGTAGAAATATCCAAATAAACCATTTAAAGGTAATTTGATTGAAATTGTAACCTCTAAGTTACTAAAGCTGCATTCTTATACAGTATCATTAGAAAATCTAAATGTTATCCCTCTAAATGTTAATGTAATACTTATGTTTCTGTTTTCAAAAAAACTTGGTTAGTCTACGACAATGAGTGGTTTAAAATCTTTTATTAGTTCGAGGCAATGTAATGTTATTATCATGTCTTTTGCAATGGTTCATGATGCAGTAAACCAACACCGTAGACATGTTAGAAGAGGCTGTTGAGTAAGTTAAATTTCTGCAAGAGAAAAATTCAGGTATATGTTGTCACTCCAATGTCGTTCATTTTCTTTTATTAATCATAAAGTCAGATTCCTATTTGTTTCATGCAGAGTTGGCTAAATTGGCAGGAATTCTTTGTTGGGTGATGGGTGGCTTTTTCCCAGCTCAAAATGTTTTGGTCGTTTTCAGTTGACCCGACACTTACTTTTCCAGAAGTGTATTTTTTTCCTTTATGATACTAGGAAGTTATTATAATTTCAGTAATAGTGTTAACACATTTTCAACAGCCTTCAACCCGTAGGCTAATTTTTTTTACATTTTACCCGCTTACCTGATTGAGATATAACATGCCAACTCATGTTGACATATGTATTAGTTAATGGTTAAAAATTTCTCCCTTTTATTTCGAGCAAGTTTTGTGTAGTAGTTTACTTGACTTTGCAATCAACGTAATCTCTAATTTGATTCAATAACACCCACGACCCTCCAAATGCAGTAACTTAGGGAGTATCGGGACAAATCACATGCTTGGTTAAGGTTTGATCACATGAAAGAAGTCGTGAGTTCTATATACAAACAAGAAATCAGCAGTCTTCATCTTATCAAGACCTCCTTCAAGCTATGGTTCTTTTAAATATGAGATCAAATTGTATTTTGTTTCAATGACAGGACAGGAGTGGAAAGCACGAGCCGGAAACATATGTGTGGCATCATTTGACTAGACTTGCAGTGGGATTTGTTGGTCTCTAGACAAGATTAAGGAAGTCTATAGACAATGTGTACTTTCTGATAACGTTGTTTGGTCGATGTACATAAATTACATGTACACTTTTCATGCTTCTTTTTATACAAATTATATGAAAAATTTTCTTTTTTGTTCCCAATTTTTGTGTCTAATATTATGAAGCTAGCCCGCCCATCCGGGCGGGCTATGAAGCTAGTATGTATATATATATATATATATATATATATATATATATATATATATATATATATATATATATATATATATATATATATTTTAATATGTGTGTGCTTGCGAAAGACCTTCAAGGTGCCAATATAGCGTATGGTAATCAATAATGATTTTATTTGTATGTTAATCAATTCATGATTTTACAGTTTGGAAAGATGATAATCTACATGAGTTAGTGTAAGCAACAAGACCGAACAAACAACGGAAAATTCTTATCCAGCGTAATTTGTTGGCGAGCCTGTAGCTATATATTATTTCCGATGGGTGAACCAAGACTCAATTAATAATTTCCAACTTGAACCATATAATTGGAGGTTTAAAAAATCAAAATATAAGTTTCATTGTTTACTTGGTAGGAGCAGTTCTAATTTGCAATGATTAATGATGCTATGTATGTTCGCTCAATTGCACTACTAAACATTAATGTGACAATTAATTTATAAGGAGGAAATGAAAGAAAACAGAGGCAGAAATAGTCAAACATGATAGGGGTAGAATAAAGGAGTTATAAATGTATAAGGGCATAATACTCCATACACTTCAAATCCATGAATGAATAAAAAACACCCGTATTTGCCATACAAAATACAATACCATTAACAACATCAAAACACTTGAATTGAAAGATGTATTTTTATGTTACATAATTTTATTTTATTTTTCTTTTTGCAAAACAGAATTTATATTAAATAATATGAAACTTTAACAATATTGAAGTGCAAACTAAAAACACTTTACCACATACCTTTAACTCAACTACAATACTTATCTGCGTTTGGTTTGGCGCTATGAATCATAATAGGTATGGGTGTTGGTATATAGTTGAATGATAATGGAGGGTATGAAAAAACCACCCACACACTTAATGTATGAGGAAACCTTTACATTTGGGTACCTTCATTCCATTGTGATGGGGCCCATAACCAACCAAACAACATTAATGACTTTCAAAGTCATAGACCCATACACATACACCCCTACCAAACGGGCCTTAAATGTAATATTGTAAAGCATGACACATGTTACATACATGATCCATTCCTTCTTGTTAAAGTTGGTGTGCTTTTAAATAGTATTGATTCAACACTTGGAGAAGTTGGAGGTCCTATACTCCTATATACTTTAAGTATGAATTTCATATCTCTCGTACTTTCATGAATAATTTCATAGTATATAGGAGTACCAAAGTATTAGCACTCTAAGGCTGCGTTTCTTTTAAACTTAATAGCCTATATGGGAAGGGAAGTGGGTCCAAAAAAATTTAATAATGTTTAGTTTTGAGATAGGGCCTACTCATTTCCTTATTTCATCTGTAACCACAAGGCTTCAAAATATGCTCTCTCCCCATTTAGACGTTGCAACAGACATGGACCCACATATATGACTCACATATATACAAGCCACTTAATGAAGTAAACAGGCCCTAAATCTCACTTCAAACCAATTAATTTCAAAATCTTCCCTGCTACTTTTATATCATAAATCTATTCCAACTCTATAAAGAGATAACATCCCCCAATATATATTATCTACCTCACTTAATTTTTTCATTCAAAGACCCCTTAATCATTCTCAAACTTTCAACAAGTTAACAAATCCTACATGTTTCAAAAAATTTCAGTTACATGATCACAATGCTAAAACGACCAGTCGACCATAGTTCTAAAAGAGATGCTCACAAACTAATAACCAGCTGTCAAAGTTTAATCTTAAATAAAGTCTAATGGGCCAAACAAAGTTTAATGACAAGTGAAGTAAAGATCTAAAAATTGTCTTTTGTTAGAAACCGTACAATAGAGAGTACTAGTAAAAATCATACGAGTATATGTATATTATAAGGAGAGAAACATGCTTGAAGCTCATGTCCATGGTGAGTTATCAAAATAAAACTAAGAAAACCATCATTACCGCTACCATATGACGTGAACTATCAAGTGATTGTCATATCTTAGTGAGTAGTTTGACCATAGGATGTCGTCGAATGCATTCCCATTTCATGTGTATGGAGGTATTGAGGAACAAGAATTGCCTCAAATACATATTCGTCTTCGAGGTTACACTCAACCAACAATTAGGTGATTTTTACCTAAGTTGTTCGCAAAGTGAGGTTAAGGATAATGACGATATGAAGAAAGCCCAAGATTTGTATATAAAAGCTAGACGAACACTTAATGACGATGTATGGAATAACATTAAGTGGTTGCCTAAACCTCAAATTTCAAAGACCCCAAAATTTTGTAGTGCACTTAGGAATTTTTTACCATACATTGTCATTAAGTGTTCTTCTAGATTAATTATCCTTAACCTCACTTGGCGAACGGCTTAGGTAAAATCACCTAATTGCAGGGTGAGTGTGACTTTCAAGACGAATCTGCATTTTAGGCAAGAGACGGAACTACAGTCGTGATCTCTAGCATATTTCACGTTATCCAAAGCTAAACTCCATAGTCGTTTCTTTGAGTATATTTTTCCTGAAATAAACAAACGGACATCAATTGCATAACTATTGGTTTCATAGCTAATCTTTTTTTCGAAACTTTAATAGAATTGATATCACAAAAGAAGCCCATCTAGTTAGCCACTAGACAAGCATGAAAAGAAAATTAAAATACACCAAAAGCTTATAAAATTAAAATTCGAACATAAGACTAAATCAAAAATTTAATAATATGTATTTAGACCCAATATTCTTCACCGAAATCATTTGAAATCGATTAAATTTGTGTACGTTTTGGTTCCAATTGAGTAGCACAAGAAATTAATCCCAGGTTAGACACTCACTTAATAGCTAACAACTGAACTTTGAACTCCATCAGTCATCTTAGTTCATTTGTTTTTTTTTCTGGACAACCATATTCTAGAACCCGATTTCTTTTATATACTTTTATACATAAGAGAAATGGATGCCATATGCAAGACGGGTTACTTCATGTTCATAACATACCATGACTAACACAAACACTATAGACAGATTCTAAACACGCAACTCACAGACCAAAGCTAAGCGGTAGAGAAAAACATAGAATAATGTAAAAAACAAATGCATACCAAAAGTTGTTGAGACACCAACTATAAACATTGGTGAGTAAAGTAACATAGAAAAATATTTTCAGTTTCATCTCCATTGCCAACCATTTCTTGTACCTGGATAATATGAAGCAAACATGAAAACGAGATTTAAAAAAAAAAAAAAAAAAAAAAAAAAAAAAAAAAAAGGTTCAATTTAAAGTTAAGATCTTGAAAGTGCTACCATTAGAAAGCTTTCATTGAGTTAAGAAAATTCTACGTGTTTCAAATCCAGATGTCAAATTTTAAAAGAAATATTATTGGGCCAAACAAAGTTCAATGAGACATGTAGTACAGATCTATAAAAAAAATCATTTTGTTAAGCCTACGGAAAACTTATTATCATATGAGTGAAGACTAGATTATAAAAAAAGAGAAACATACATGAAACTCATGTACATGGTGAGTTATCATAATAAAACTAAGAAAAACATCGTGAGTGCTACCATTAGAAATTTTATAAGAGTGGAGCCAGAAGAAATCAAACGCCATTGAAGACGGCGGATGGGGTGTTACTGTGGTTATAGAAAGGTGAGAGAGGGTTTTGAGTGGTATTGGTAGGTGAGGAGAGACTGGAAAGGAGTACAAAATTTATTTGCATGTACTGAATTTCTTTTTTTTTTTACATTGTTAGTCCACAACATTAAGCCAAATTGTGGATAGAGTCCTTTTATACAGCTAGGGTTTTCGTTAGTTCCTAACATGACGTTTCCTCTTTTTTAAGGTCCAAAAACCTTAACGTTCGTGAAAAATCTCGTTAAACGTAAGGGCGTTTTGGTCTTTTCAAAAATTCTTGTCCAAACACCATTTTTCTTCCTCATTTTCTCTCACTAGAAACTAAATACCATAAACCAGATACCAATCTTATTCAACCTCTCAACCACAACTGCCGCCACCCCTAACCTACACGACCACCGTGTTCGTTGCATTCGGTCATCTCGTTGTTGTTTCTCCTTAATTTCTCACAACCACCGCACCCCACTGTCGTACCCACCACCTCGTTGACAAGGGAAAATTGTCTGTGCATCACTGCGATGTGCAATTGCTTAGAGTCATCGAGACGACATTAATTTACGTTTTGTTGTGGGCTTTATATATTCTTATACGCGCAAGAGTTACAGAATACAAATGAGCATACATAATTTTTTCATATATGTAAGAAATATCCACGATAATTGTTGTCACACAATGCATAGCTATACCAAAAACATATGAAGTTGGTATACCGTAATTCTACCCTCAGATAGAACTTTTGAAACAAAGGGTTGCCAAGACTCACCAATTATATAATTTTGGCTACTAAAACAAGGTGGTTCTTCGAAATCAAGACCCTTTAGAAGTTCTCTAAATTGAAATTTAAGGACCTATCTTAAAATTATATCAAAAACCACCTTATATCTAGGTAAGTAATTGAGGTCTAAGAAAGACAATTAAGCAAATGAGGAAATGCTAGAACTTGAAAATGTGAGATTCTTGCTTTAATAAAGATCTTAGAGGGTTTTCTTCAGGTAGAGGATTTATACCCAGTTAATTATATTAAAAAAAACAGAATGTTAGTTACATTGTAGAGTGGTATTAAATCACTCTAAATTTAGCAAAAGCAAACTATATGATTCGAACAAGCTCAAAAATACTTCAGCTAACAAACACTTAAAGACCAAAAACTATAAGACATGACATGTTTTAATCAAACCGAAAGTCATCCATGAGGCCCACTCGAGTTTTCACATGAGATCTTCCACAACTTATTTATATGTCTATCTATCAATACTTGTTAGTGGTTTTATGTTCATTTATTCTTTATCTCTTTGCATTACTTATTTATATGTCTATCTATCAATATCCAACACACGATCTAAATGGATTGACATAAGTCGATCTAAATACTTTAAAACAAAGTTTTAATCGGCAAAACTATTCAACCCCCTTATAGTTTTCTACACATTGATCAACAAAACACTTTTCATATTATATCCCACTTCATTGGTAACTTGATACATGGCTCATACTCTATTTTAAAAACCATTTGTTTGAAAATAAGAGACACGCAGCTCTGATGCCAATTGTGGAAACCGTATAGGGGGTGAATACTTTTCAGTTTAAAACTTAAAATTTTTGTATCAAATTGGCCGATCAAGTTTGACGTAATATGAAATGTGGTAATAATACTTCAACAATAAGTATAATAGAGAGCATGAAGTAATACATTGCCACAACCCAAACATAAACATCAAGCCACAACACAATCATAAACATAATGTAAAGATAAAGCGATAAGTAAAAGAGATTACAAACCGAAACGGTGATATATAGCGGTTTGGTCACGAAGCTCCTCTTTGACATACTCCACTCCCCGAGTACCCAACTCGAGAGTTACTTCACTAGTTCGAGGTAAGAACCAACCTAACGTCTCTTACACTGTCACAATTCTCAATTTCCGGTCATTTTGCAAACTTTAAAAATTTTTACTATTCATCTCGGAAATTTACTATTCATCAGTTACTATTCATCATTTTACTATTCATCGTTTTTGAAGTCGATTTGATATTTTGAGAGGTTATTTCAAAATTTTACTATTCACAAAACACTATTCATTCCCGGAGAAAAATTTATATTCACGATTATTATTCATCATTTTTGTAAACTAGGTTTACGAGTATCAAATTCGCGTAACCGTAAGGGTTTAGCCGCGTATTCATGGAACATCATTGAGAACATTTCATATAAACTAGAGTTAGTCTGTACATCATCAGTAACATCATTTCATATTAGTTCATGCATGGGTTTGCATATTTCATTAACGTATATTTTTCTATTAAATAAACGCTATCGCACGATCTATTTTGAATAATTGATCCGACACTTCCCACAATTGTCCTGATATATTTTATACTCATTTTAAGACTATAAAAATTATGTTATTAGTTTACCCGATGTTTTGAATTTATTTTGGTATATAAATTGTTATATATATATATATATATATATATATATATATATATATATATATATATATATATATATATATATATATATATATATATATATATATATATATATATATATATATATACGACGTTTTTCGTAAATTATAATCGACAATTATTTATTCACTCAATACTTGCGAGAAATGCATTTTTATAATTTTTATGACTTCGATATATTTTATTTTGTTCCGTTAAAATCGATTTCTAGCTAACGCTACACTTAATACCTAATCATATGTACAAAATATACATATTACATAACATTATATACATTTAAATCATCAAAATACAAAACCTATTTACCCAAAAACCCCCTTGCCGACCCCCCCCCCTAGTCACCATTTTTACTAAATATCTTTACCAAATAATTGGACACATACTGTTAGGAATTGGAAATTCCATGTTAAAGTGTCGGTCACCCCAATTATAGTCTAGCATAAGTTAGCTCGTAGACTTGTCGTTAGTTACGTTATTTAGTAGTTAATTAGTTAGTTTGTAGCGTAGTATAGTTTAGTGTAACACCGTGGAGGAAGGACGGGTCTTTACCCACTGTATACCTGATCCACAGGCCGTCAGGAGGTCGTTATGTCTGTAACTATAAATACCCCTTCCATCCATGGAAGGGGTGGTGCTTCTTTAAATCTAATATTTCACATTTGTGCTACAAGTCTCTACCAAGAACACCCTCTCACTCTTTCTCTCTCTAAAACATGGCTTTCTTGTATCACCACCATCCAAGGCCACCCGAATCATCAAACACAATAAATATAAGATCCTAACAATTGGTACCAGAGCCATGGTTATTGTGTTTTGATGATATGTTATGGTTTTGATTCTTGTTAAAACTGTTTTTTGATACTTTTTGTAGGTCAGAAAATTTTTTCCGTGTATTTGGGTAAACAATTTTTTTACATGTTTGTGTATCCTTATTTTTGGTCCAAAACTGTCCTGGTCTATCACTGTTGACATATCTGTTTTGGGTTAACTTTTTGTCCAAACAGTCTTGTGTCTCATCTTTTTAGTGATTGTTTTGTTCCATATCCGTGAAGCTACAAGTGGTCATATGGTCAGTTTTTTCTTGGTTAAAAAGTGGTCAAACTGATATGTTTCTCATGGTCAAAAAGGTTAAAATGATGCTATTTCTGCTGTTGTTTCTAGGTTATGTATGAATATGGTCGGAAAATGGTCGGAAACATTGCCGGAAAAAATTAAAATGGTCAAATCTTGTTGTTTTTCTTGTTAGCGAGTTGTCAAAAGTTGTTTCTATATGGCGAGTTGTTGACTATTGAGTCAACAGCTGTAGCGACTTGTAATGAAGCTGGTATAGCGACTTGGTTAAAAAATCTTGCTAGCGACTTGTTAACTGAAAAAAAGGAAGCGACTTGTCATTTTTTAATGACAAGCGAGTTGTGTTTTAAAAAGTCATAAGCGACTTGCTATGGTTTTATCTGAAGCGATTTGTTTTGACAAATTGCTTATTAGTAGCGACTTGCTATGGTTTTATCCGTTGACTGAGTCAATAGCGGACCTAGCGACTTGACAGAAAGGAAGAAGGAATGACTCTCGACCATATACCATATACAAAAACTACGACTCTATGACCTCAGTTTCAACATACACATCATTAGTCCAAGTGATAAAAATACCAACAACAAAATCCAACATCCACGACCCAAACTATCTAACTGATCCGAAACCAACAACTCTATCTCAAATTCTCAACTCCTTTACTTATCAAAACTATAAAAGATCAAACAAAAACTAATCTCATATTCGGTTCTATTTTTTCTAATCTTCTAAATATTTTTCAAATAAACCATCAATCTTCATCGACACTTTTGGAAACCTAGTTTCCTTATTATTCGAACATATAGAAGAGGAAAATAACTATATGTTATTCCCTTTTTCTTTCTCGTTCATTTGACCAATCTCAGAAACAAATATCACATAAAAACCCTACCTGAGACTATCTTTTATGATCTTGAAGCCACTTTCTTTGAAGACATAACGTATGGAAATCTGTGATTGAAAGTTATATGGGTGTGAGTCGCTTGGTTTGATTGAGATTCGTTTGAAGAATGAGTTTAGATGAATGGATTTGAGATTAGTTTGATGTGAGTTTGTAAGACTTGTGACTGTTTTTGAGATGAGATGAAGAGTTTGGTGGCTGAGGAGATTATCAGGAAGTGAGAGGCGTAATATTGAGATTAGGTTTCACAATGTGAGAACTTTTAGGTCTTAACCTGTTATATGGTATACTCAAAGGGATTTGGGCCGTGTGTTTTAACTTGTGATGAGCTCACATGGTTTTGTTGAGCTAATATCAATGTGACATTGGATCGGGCCGTGTTTATTGCATCTGTTGGACGTGGACTGCATGACTAATTGTGAGTTGACTTTGATCAAATATTGTATACGAATATTTTGGCTTAATGATGTTAGTCAAAAAAAAATTTTGTAATTAATATTTGGTTTAAAGTGTGGTATTTATTGGTATGGTATATTTTCACGGAGGATACAAAATTCACGGCTTGTGCAAAAAAGTGAAAAATGACTACGGGGTTTTTGTACGGTATTATTGATGCAAAATTGAAGTGATGTTAACTCCATCTGTGGTCATTACTTTTAGCCGATGAATAAATGGAGGTTCAATTTCAGCAATTCCCATGGGATATTCGACGCCACAAAATGTCAATGATACTTCACAGTCTAAGCAAAATCATTCAGCGTCAGTCATGATTTTTCAAGATGTTTGCTTATGACAAGAACTTCTCGTGCAAATGGTCGTACACGTGATGATGCTTCCGAAAGTTCGAAACCATCATGGGGGAGAACGTGTACTTTGATGTGTTACGGTCAACCTCCAGGGGAAAGTAGTGTATACTACTCTACCTTAAGTATGGTTTGTGGAGTACTCTACATATGGTGGAGAAGAATTATTGATGAACCGCTGCACGTTCCCCTAAAAAAGATATTCACCGAAACCAATGTTGTCATAACACGCTCAAACTAACATTGTTTACAGTTTTGTCTTGATTTTGTAAAATTCCGCGAAAGAATCTATTTATCGGTTTAAATCATAGACTTGTAAAATCCCGTGAAAATGGAAACATCCTGGTAATAGTAAAGTGCTTTTCCGGATCTATCTTACGGTTTATTCTTGGTTTTGTAAAATCCTGCGAAAGAAACTATTTCTCGGTTTAACCCATAGAATTGTAAAATCCCGTAATGATGGAACCATCTTGGAGAAAGGAAAGTGTATTTCGAGGTCTTATTTGATGCTGGTACTACACTTTCTACTTCGAAGAAGGGATAAAAGGGTGTACTTCATGAATTGGATGTGTGTTTGGATATTCGTCATGGCAGTTTGGTTATTACATGGTTTTACGGGGTTATGTGCTTCTAACCATGGTCGGGATGAAACCATTATCAAAGTTCACTTTTAAGGTCAAAGGAGGCTAGATTTGAGCTTTTAACAAGATGTGACAACGGGGTTAATTCACTATTATTTATTTGAGGTTGAAGTGAAATATCACGGGCAAGTGTACTTAGTATCTGAAGGTATCGGGGATGGTTGGATGAAGATTCTTCAAGATTCTTGTTCAAGCTTATTATAAAAAACGAAGACATGGAAATCTAGTTATTGTTGGGTGACTTTTTTCCTTTTCTTTTACCACTTGGGGGAATTGGGCTCGTACCACCACAAAATAACTATCACTTTAAGGAGTTACGTTGTAGTGCTCAGTGTCACATTCAATTGTGGATTTTCTAGAGGTGATGTACGTCTTATACTTGATGGTTGGTTGGATGAAGAGTATAGAGTACTTAGAGATTCAATGGACGATGAAGTCTCGACACCGCTCTTTGTTACATATGTGCAAGTTTAAGTCACGAGTTCGGGTTGTTTTACTTCAGGGTCAAATTCATCATATTGGGTTTTCTCCATCAGCTGTCACGACAAAGATCCTACTAAATGATAATGGGGTTGATTACAAGTTTTGCCAAGAGATGATGAAAAGAGAGAGATTATGACGTTTGAACACAACAGTTCAAGCCTCGTTCTCTAAAGAAAAGAAAAGTGTACGTTTCAGTGTGCTTTATCTTCCGAAGAAGAGAAATCTTCTAATGACGTTTGAACAAAACAGTTCAAGCCTCGTACTCTAAAGAAAAGAAAAGTGTACGTGTCGGTGCGCTTTATCTTTTGAAGAAGAGAAATCTTCTCTATTATGACCATTCTCATCAACATGCTTCATGCTTTTTCCATGTGCTTTCGATTATCAAGTGAACCGGGCTACCGTTGATTGTTTTCTTATTCCACTTGCTCAACTATAATGACGATGACGACATCATGTGCTAATTTTGCGGGGGAGAAGTGTGAATAGACTACATTTGAATGATTTCACTTATTCAATCAAGAATGACATCTTCGTATGCAATTCTTGAGGGGGAGAAGAAGTATGATAATTCTGCATGGTTGATTGTTATTAGAGAATAAATGGTCAAACGGCTCCAAACTCATGTAAGAACCGAGCTTCTTCTTATCGGGTCATTTCTACATGGAGTTTCTTCTAAGAGCCGTTGGTTAACATCTTCACGGGCTGATATGATTAAATGACAAAGTGCTTCCAGTTGCGGGGCTGATTTCCTTGATGAACATCTTTCTGTTCTTGTTTGATTGGGAGGGATTTGAGTTAAGGGGATTTGCTATTTGTAAGTTAACGGGAATGCATTTGGCGAGTCGAAGATGTTGACTTTCTATTCCCCATTCGGACAATCTTGAAAAAGGTCGAGTCTACAGTCGGTTCTACATTCTCTGCTACATGTTAGAAGACTAAAGACGAGTTGCATTTGATTATCTAAAGACTTCTTCTTAATCTGGGCATTTATCAAACAGATTGTCGGTTTAGGGGAGAGCACTAATTGGGGGAGAGTGAAATGTCGAATTTAATCCCCAATTAGACTTGCTCACATTCTTCAGCAAGTTGATTCTCACAAGATTTCTAATGTTCTTCTCAACAAATTTCTATTATACGGGCGTATAATGTGTTGCTGATTCTGAAGCATCAAAACCAGCACGGGGGAAGGAGACACGTATCTAAACGCGAGTAATCTTGATGAGCTTAATACTTCTAAGTGATTGAAGATATCTCGGGAAGACTATTGTCATTACCGCAGAGAAACTCAAGGTTTGACTCATGGCGTTTAGTGTTCTTATTCCAACTATGTGGGGGAAGAGATGGAAGAGTTAGTTTCTGAAGATGAAAGAGGTACACAAGTGTGTGATGATTTTGATGTTATCGCAGTCATCAAGGGAGAGAGATTGTGTACATTGGGGATGCTCAGCTGTTTTACTTGAGGGCTTAATCAGTGATTCAGAGATATAATCACTTATTCCGGAGTGGACATCCGCAGAGATAATCAGTGATTCGGCCTGTTTCTTCAATGTAATCGGTTATTCTCTCTTTGGGCATTCGGGTTCTTGAGCTTCATATACTTTCTTCAGGGGGAGAGAAAAGTATACATCGGGGTTATTCTTTGGCTATTGGACTTAATCTGCTACTTCGATGGTATAAGTTTCTCTGTCTTCGAGTATATGTGTATTCGGATTCGTGAGCTCTAGTCTAAGAGACTGACTGCATCAACTCATCTACTTGGTGGAAATTGTTCTCTTGACAACTTTTTGGTATGGATTGCTTCTAACTTTAGTGGAATGAAATTTGAGAAGAGTTATTTATGTGTGGGATGATACGTTGCTGTTCTTTTGGATGATATAACCTCGAACGAAGAATCATGGTGATTATTCTTAAAAGGAGCAGCAAGATCGATGATAATGGTGTGCTTCTTTGTGCACCTGGCTATGGAAAGCTTGAAATAGAACTTCGAATCTGCTCATCTAACGGATTTTCGGTTTGGGGGGAAGTTGCCAAAGTCTCTCTTTCTCAAAGGCTCATGTTTTATCTTCTATTCTGGAGCCTTGGAAGCTTTGGTGGTGAAAGTTTAAGAGATGGCGATTTCTATCTTCTACAACGGGGCTGTTCGATATCCTTATCTCGGTATTCGTATCATCATCTTTCTTAAACTATATCATCTACTCTATCTTTGTATATATTTATCAAAAAAACAAAATACAAAATTATAAAACCAACAAAAAGAAAATAGAAAAATATAAAACCTTCAAAAAAAAAATCAGAAAATTTGAAAATACCAAAAATATTGTTTTTCAAGACATGTCTTCTGGTATCGATAACATCTGCGGTCTTAGAAATGTCATTCAACAATGGCACGGGACCATAGATGAAGTTCGAGCAGAAGGTGTAAATATTCTTTTCTAAACATGTCACAAAATATGGCTTGCAGTTGCTTCAGACTGTGACCCGCGCTTAAACCATGGTTTGCTATTATTTCTGATAGCAACCCGCTCTTCAAGAAAGGAAAGTGTTGAGCTAAACCAATTTTTAAAATATTCCGTGCACTTATCCCAAAACAAAATGAGGAAAGTATGTCGAATGACTGCTGTTCCTACTCAAATATTTTTTCTTAAAAAATTCTTCAGAAAAATATTTGTTTTAACAAAATGGTGGTAAATGAGTTGCTTTAAAAACAATCAGATTCAGAGTTTTTATAAAATTTGCAAACTCAATCAATGACTTCAGCGCTTTTAAAGTTTTCAAAAAATAAGTCATTGATTGAGGGGGAGAATGTTTTCAAATTTATATCATCTATCGGACTTATCTAATTATCCTAAATGCTTAACTGATAAATGATATTAACCTACGTTAAAGGACTAGGTGCCTAGGATAAGATTGTTAGGATTAGATGATTATAGTTTGATGAACACATTATTCCCATACTTTATATGAATTGATTGATATGTTGAATTGACTTTTATTAGTCGATTGTTGTTTGGGTGATGTCGACCACCATATATCTGTATGTGTGTTCACTAACGTATGCAGGTATTGGTATATAAGAATGTTCCCGATCTGGATCCCACAATTTAAGATGATTGGATGCCGAAAGGAAAGGGTAACTATATCTTGGGTTGACAAATGAAGAAACGGAGCTTAATTGGACTTCTATGGAGAGTTGGCATGGAAAAATGCAACGTAAGAGGTCTCACTGCATCAGCAGATGGTTTTCTTCATCAGCTAATGAAGAAATAGAGCTTAATTTGACCTCAGTTGGCATTAAAATGCAACATAAGAAGTCTCACTGCATCAGAAGACGATTTTTCTTCCAAACACTATAGCAACAACAACAAAAGCGGCTCAACCACCTAACGTATCTTTGTGCAGGATACCATTTTTAAACAATTTTGAAAAAATTTGAGTAAATTGTTTGAAAATGGAAAAATATTGTTTTGAAAATAAATCGGATTCGAAGTTTTGAAATCAACCGGACTTTATTTTGTCAAATCTTAAGTGATTTCAAATTAAATATTTTCAAACGATATTTCATCAAAAAGTCCGTTTTGTATGATAATAGGTGGTGATCTAAAGATTTAATGTTATGTCATGGTATGATTTTTCTCTTGAATCAAGGTCTTTCAAAATGAGATTTTTTCTATTCTTGTTTGATTGTGAAACTGTTTTATTTTACTTAAAGATCTCTTAAAACAATCATACCTGACACTAACAATCTTTAATGTCTTAAAATGGTTCTTATCTGTCATTTTTCAAAATCAAATCTTGCCACGTGTTTCCCAAAATTTTCTAAATGATTTAAATCTTTTGGGATCACAAATCTCAAATGGTTTGAAATTTTTGATCGGGGGAGAGATCGTGATTTAAATCTCTTATCTGTTTAAATGGAATTGGTTTTAGTCCTTTAAAGGCACTCCTGCCTCCATGTGCCAAACGATTTCAATATACATAATGCACATGTTGAGGGGGAGCATTTATCCAAAAACTAGATGAGTTTTTAAATTAGGCACATTTTCTCTCATGTTTTCTAAACCTTATTAAATCACTCGGGATCCAAAATCTCAAAGGGTTTGATATTTTTGATCGGGGGAAAATTTGTGATTTAATAATGAAATTTGATAAAAGGTGATCGTTTTGATTCAATTGTGCAGGCTGCTCTCTCATATGTGCTAAACGCTTTCGAACTCGAAGCACATATTGAGGGGGAGCATTTCAAAAGAAAACAAACTTTCAAGGTACAAAGATTTCTATGTTTCAAGAAAAAGTACCTTGACTGATTTTCTAATGGTTTCTTAATGGATTTTGTGATCGTGGATGTACTTCAAAAGAACTCTTTCCTTTATGTGATAAAATGATTTCAAATATCCTATGCACATTTTGAGGGGGAGAATTTACCAAGAAAATCAAATGGCTTTTCCTACGGAAATTATGATCAAGAAATTATTTCAAAGAACTCTTGCCTCCATGTGCTAAACAAATTCAAAATCATATGCTCATGTTGAGGGGGAGCATTTCTAAATGATCAAAACTATTGAGGTACAAAATGCTTTGATTTTATATCATAAGTACCTTGATTGTTTTTTCAAATGATCTTTCAATTGGTTTCAAGAAGGAAAGAACTGTACCAAAAGACCGACCATTTTATTTTATGCATGGAGTTATAAGGATGGTGAGGTTTGGTATTAGTTCCCACGATCTGCCAGAACCGGAGGGATCTACCCAGGGACAATCCACTAGATAGTGTAGAGTCCTTAGGTATGATGAAAAAAGGAGAAAAGTGAGATATGGGAAGAGTGCGGACTGAGACAGAGCTAGTACTGGAATAAACCCAACAAGGTTCTAGTTATGAAGTCTCGGTAAGCACTGAAGGGGTTGAAGAATGAAAAAGAATTGAATGTGAAAAAGGGTGAAAAGAAATAGCCCTCCAATAATTCAACCTTAGGGCAGAAACCGGGTTCAATACATATGCTACTGGCTGTTACTAAGGTAACACTGGTATTGAAGACAAGACGTCATGGACCCAGTGACGCACTACACTAAACTTCCCAAGCTACTCAAGTTCCTCTTAAAAGGGCTTGTTTTATTCTCACGGGGAACCGACATTATATATCGACTTTCTCTTAGAGATTGTTGATATTAAAAAAGGAGACCCTCTCCCTAGTCTCCGGCATAGGAAACCAAAATGCACAATTGAGTCTAGAGCCAAGAGATCATCTACAATATCTCATTAGGACACAAAGTTAATGAAGACTTGCTGTTTCACACAATGTGGAAAGTAAGAATATATTAAGAGTCCTACGCTTTATCCTTGTGGTATTTCCAGAACATCCGAGTGATATGTAAAAATATTCACGATGAAGATGGAAATCCTTCTAGAGCCAACATCAAACAAGCTCTTGGTGGGTGACATGTGAGATCTTTTCTAAAGATTAAGCTTGTGACAACTGGATAGAAACGATGGGGCGATTCACTCGTGAATCAACCTTGGTCCAGGAAATGGATTGACGGATACCTTTGAAAAACCGGTTGGTGTGCTCAAACTCTTTTTTATTGCACATCGACTGTGTATTAAGTTTTCAAAATTAAAAGGGTATTTTTGATTGAAAATTGATCTTTCTCATAAAACCATCGTCGTATTGCAAAACTCTTTCTTCTAATCAGTGATTCTCAATTCGCTGGTTCACTCACTCCGTGTTGTCTTCTTTGAGACGTTCCAGTTTGAGAACAGCTAGAACAGCTGCGAAACCCTGTCAAGGAGATTCTTAGGAATCCTACCTGATCACAGGCAGTACTTGTTTTGATCAACGGGGAACTGTGGGCCGTGTACCTCAATTCAACGAAAGTGATCAAAGACACTTTCGTGTGTTTTATTGCTAACTGTTGTTTGCAGGTACATTTGGACGGTTGCAACTGATCAAAATTGAGGAGTCAATCCAAAGCCACATGCTCACAGCATCCACACTTAATTAAAGAAATCATGACAAGTGCTTATCTACATAACCTGGCTCTGATAGCTGCAAATATCATGAACCAGTAAAGCTTCCACTACTCTGATAAAAAGATATCATGATCCAAAAGTGTGAGCATGTCGGTCCGAAAGTCACAACATCACATGAAGGCAACACTACAATGGGTGATCCAGAGATTTACTGTGGCTGATGATCTCAAAGAAAGCTCGAAGATCATCAAAGATGTGGATCAGTTAAAGGCCTCCACTAAAAGTACAAATCAATGCGGCCTTTGAAGAATCGCTACTAAAGCACAAAGATTGCAGAATTGAAGAATTGAAGTCTACGAGCTCAAGAACAAAGTCAAGAATAGAATGCTAGGATGCAAAATGTATTTCATGGGGTGACCTCCCTTAGGGGGAGATTTTTAGGAATTGGAAATTCCATGTTAAAGTATCGGTCACCCCAATTATAGTCTAGCATAAGTTTTGATGCGCTCCAGAACAGTCAAGGATTCTCACACAAGCCTGCCACTTGTGAATGGCAGACCGTAAGAACCTTAAAACGGCTCAGGAGCGAACTCAATGAAGATCTGAGGAGTATAGAGTTTCCCCGGGTCGTTATGTCCCAGCGAGCTATGCAATGGATTATCAAACGTGTAGTGATCGAGGAATTTGAATGGAAGAGGGGTTGTGATGATATTATAACTACAGAAAAAGCCAACAAATTACAACGGCTTAAATGCAAATTAAAGGAAATTAAAAAGATAAAAACTATTAAATAAACGCTATCACTATAATTAAAATGATGTTTTTGTTTTTATGTTTTTACGAAACTGAAATTAAAAACTACGCGACGTACAAATAAAAACGTGAAACTTACACAATATAAACCCTAAAAATATGAAAAATACATTTTTACAATCCTAATGATAAAAGAAAATATTTAGAAAAAGAAAATTATTTTTATAACTAATTATCTAATTAAAAACTATTTTTAACTATTAAATAATTACCTAAAATACAAGAAAATGTGAAATAAAGCTAGAAAAATAAAATTAAAACTTAGAAAAATCTAAAATATCAAAATAGAATTTTCAAAACTATTTTTGTAATTTTCTGATTAATTTCCTATTTTCTACTAATTTAATACTATTTAAATCTAATTTAAATTATGAAAAATACCAAATAAAAGGAGAAAAACAAGGAAAAATCTTTTTTATGCTTTTTATATTTATCTTAAACTATTAAAATTGAAAAGTTATTTTTTGGAACTTTTTCTTAATTATTTGCAATAAAAGCTATTTAAAAATGCCTAAAAACTAATTTAAATTAAGAAAAATAGCAAATCAACTTAGAAAAATCTGAAAAATTCAGGAAAACTCTAAAATAATATTAAGAAGCTAGGAAAATTGGAAAAACAGTAGGTTGTGTGGAGAAAAATGGAACTGCTATGAACTGAGCTTAGAAATAAGCACTTGAATAAGCCAAATAAGCACAAACAAGAACCACACTGGAACAGAAGTTCGAAACTGCTAAAAGTACTGAAATGTAACTAAAAACAACAAGCTCTAAACACTGGAATGCAAGATACAAAGATTTGATGATTTTGATTAAAGTACTAAAACAGTTTTTAAGTACCTACTTGCAGTCAACAAATAAGTACTCAAATAAGCTAGAAATCCAAAACCAAATATTAAGACCTAAATTAGACCTGGCTAACAACTAGCAAACCAAAAAGCAACTCTAGACAAGCTCTATTAAGCCCTGAGACAAGCCTGCAAGATCTTGAGAAAAACTCAGTGTAAGCTAAGCTTGGAGCAGGGCAACTAGGACCTGACTTAGAGCTTATGCACAAGCCTATTTAGCAAGCAAAAGCTAAAACCAGATAAATGGTTCTCAAGACCACCAAGAAGGCTACAACTAGACCAAGAATCAGACCCTAACCATTTGAAATGACTACTGTGCAATGCTTTCAAGTTCTGCACAAACTGGTTATTTCTACAGTTTTGACTTTTTGAGACAGATTGAAAACTTGACTTTCTTGAGATTTGAATACAATATAAGGACTGATGCTAATGTTATATGATGTAATGAACACAAAGTAAGCAATGTATAAGACTTTTAAACACAAGTCCAGAGATTTCAAATCCAAAAATCCAACAGATTAACAGTGAGACAGATTTCACTAATGTTTGACTTTTTGAGCTAGCAGGCAAAAGAACTAAGACTGATATGAGTTAATTGGAGTCATACAAACATAAACCAACAATAATTATACACTGAACAAGCCTTTTAAACAGGTTATGCTATAAACCAAACACCCCTTATATGGACTGATTTGCACACTAAATCTGTACCAATGCCTGAACAAGCATAAATTTTGATCAAACTCTACTCACTTAACTTAATTACTACTAATCCAACAGGTTTTAACTACTAGAGACTAATAAAACAGATAATGATATGACTAATGAAAAGCACTTACAAAATGTCCTTTAGCCACTATGGCTTGAAAACAGAACCAATGAACCACTACCTATTTTAAACAACCCATTGCTTCCAAATCAACCTATTTCCATTCCTGAATCAACCCATATCATCCCTGCATCATTTTTGCTCCAAATTTGACTTTTGTTGACCAGTAACTCAAATTGTTTAAAAATGAAATACAAGCTTATAAAAAGCTATTATAAGCTGATATAAACTTGTTTTAGATTGAAACTGAACTGCTAGAGATTTGATCATAACCAATTGAACCTTCAAAATTGCAATAGTGGACAAAAATTATGAAAAGTAAACTACACTTGAATTGAAACTTGGTAAGAGCTTTAATACAAAGAAACTACTGAGTCTGATACAAAATCAACTTGAAACTACAATTTAGAACTATTTAAGACAAGTTAAGATTAAAACGACATACACTTAAACTAAAAATAAACTAACTACTACTCTTTGCCTTCCTTCTTGGTCTTTTTATACTCCCATCTGCTTCTCTCACCTTTCTGAGTGGATCCCAGCAACAAAATGGGCCATTGGATTTCTTTAGAAGCATCTTGGCCGTTTGATGGTTTTGGCGCCAAATTTCTGTTTTGATATTAGAGACAGGGAAGGGGCGCATTTAATGCGATGGGTAGGTAGGTGAGGAGGGGGGAGACAAAGGGTGGAGTAGGGGTGGACTGGTAGGTGGCTGGAGGGGGGAGGTTGCAGACATTTTGGTCGGGGAGGACAGGTTTTAGGGGGGCGGGGTAATATATTTTAAACGTTGGGTTTGGTAGTGGATCGGGTTGGATAACGGGTTAAGGATTTGGGCCAAGGGGTTTATGTTTGGGCTTAGATAATAATTAGGTCCGTTTGGTTTAGGATTAGTAATAACATAAGGACCAAATGTGTAATATTTGAAATTCTAGGGACCAAACATGTAAATTATGAAGATGTAGTCAAAGGGTTGGTCTTGCCAAACTTTAATAGACCAAGGTCTAGTTTTGACACTTTTGAAATTTCCAAGGACTAAACACGACCATTTCTAAAATCCAAGGACCAAAATTGAAATTTCTCAAAACTTTTAGGTTTTCCACCAAAGGACTAAATATGACAACATATGATTTCAAAGGGACATTTGGTGACTTTTCTTTTAAAATAAATGCCTAGGGACTGATTTTGCCATTTTCTGAAAGTTGGGGGACTGAAACTGCCAATTATGCAAACTTTGCTCGTTTTTCATCTGATTTTGAACATTTTGCATCTGAAACATATAAAATGCATTTTTAAGATATTTTCAGTGTTTTGATGCATTTCTGAGCATTTTTAACCGTTTTGCAGTTCAGAATTAACCAAAAATGATGAGTATTTACACACTCATCAATCCCCCACACTAAACTATTGCTAGTCCCTAGCAATCTTTTGAGAAAAACTAATGGATTTCAATCTCTTTACCAAAAGCCATTACTTCTGGAGTAGCCAAATGTTTCAGTTCAAGCAAGAACCATGGTACACTGATAACCATGTGATTTTGAGCAAACCACCAGCTTCCAACGGATTTGATTTGTCTTTACCAGAAGCCGTTTGCTCTGGACTAGCCAACTCTTAGATAAATTATCAATATTATCTTTGGTGAGCTGATTACCAATTATGGTTTTTCCACTGCCTTTACCACAAGCCATAATCTTGCGGGCTAGCCAACTATTCACTTTTAAGGATATGGTGAGCTGAATACCATACAATTTTGGGCAAATTGCAAGCCGTCAACGGATTTGAGATATCTTTACCAAGAGCCGTTTGCTCCTGGATTAGCCAATCCTTTTGTCTTACAGACATGGCGGACTGATAACCAAGATGAGTAAGTGTAGAACACTTACTCCAAAAAAAAAATTTTGGCCAAAAACGGGGGAATTGGGCGATATAATTACATGATAAAATTCGTGAGAATCCCCCCCCCCCACACTAGAGATGAATATTGCCAGCGGTTATGCCGAAACAAAGAACGTAAAAGGGAAATACTACGGCCATTATTTAGAAAGAAGATTTTTTTTTAGATATATATATATATATATATATATATATATATATATATATATATATATATATATATATATATATATATATATATATATATATATATATATATATATATATATATATATATATATATATATATAACATGTGGGGCATCACCCCCACACTTAGGTGGTAGAAAGGGGTAAGAAGTCAGAAATATGGGTGAAAACCCATATGGTGTATGCTACTGTTTTTGATTACCGAGTCGCTAGCTTGACTCGACCCCGAATTAATTGGTTCATGGGGAAGCAAAGTGGAAGAAACAATCTCCATCGGACTTTCATTCAAGATGTTTGGACAAACATTTGAAGCACGTGAAAGTTCCACACCGATGAGATATACATAGAACCGGCTCACAAATGGTACATGAAAATTCCGGGGTCAAAGATAATGTCTTCATTCCCGAAGGAGTGAAGAACAGGAGAAGTGACAGAATATATGAAGAAAAGAAAGAAAATCATGATAGAAATCATGACTAACTCTTCATCCTCAATAGGAGAATTCATAGTCTCATGAATCTCATCAGTTAAGCTTGCTTGATCAAGACATATTATGAGAGTGTCTAGATCAAAGTAGAATTTATCATACTCCCGCGGAGATATGATATGAGTGAGTTCATCTGAGAACTCCATGAAGGTGAATGAATCATATTCAGAATTGATATGAGTGGGTTCACTGGTGAACTCCTCCAATGTACATGATTCATAATCGGGGAGAGAATTATGAGAATGAAAAGTGGTACTGCCACTTATCTTCTCTCCCATACTATCAAAACAGGAGGCTTTCATTTCCGGATTAGAATCATCGGAAGGAATGTCACTACCCTTAATGGGCGTAGGAGATGAAATAGGTTTCTCTTTGAAAGCCTCGATTTTAGAAATGAGAAGACTGACATTCAATAATGTTGCTCGAAGAGCTTCATCTTTGATTTCAGTGTCAGTAACTTCATCATTCTCTTCTTCTAAGCTAACAAGCTCAGAAGGTGAATCTTCCACATAAATGATGTCTCCACAAGATAACGAATCATCATCATCAGAATCGGAGAACATCTCAACATGATCATTTTGGAAGACAAGAGGAGGAGGGATATCACACATATGATCAAGAATTCCCTGTGACTCTCTTGGGATTGGGACAAGGTCCTCAACACTAGACTTTATGAATTCGTCCGATTCCTTTTCAGGAACAGTGTCGAGATGCTCGTCCCCCATGTTCAGAGAGTGAGTGGGAGCCTCGGGTGTGATAGAAGTTGTTTGAGATGGAATCTCAACTGCAGGGATTTCAACTGACTGAGGGAGTTGAGAAGTATTATCTTTAAAAGGATAAAAACTCTCCTCGTCATCATCATATAGAGCTGCCTTGAGAAATTGGGAACGCCTTAGAGCTGCATGCTCTAGGATTAATAATTCTTCCCTAGATTTGCGAGCCTCTCGTTCTTCTCGCTCTTCGGCCAGCAATTCTCCTATGGTTTTTTCACCACTCACTTGATTCTTAAAGTTACTAATCATATCATCAAGTGTTTTCATTGTGGTTTCAAAATCTTGGGAGATTTCTTGAGATAACGGCTCAGGTGGAGTTTGAACCGTATAGTGCTGTGGAGGTTGGAAATTATCAAACATGTAAGAGTCATGATTGTTACAAGGAACTGGGTTCCCTATTTGACAATCAGAGCTGAAGTGGGGACCTCCACAGTACTCACAACAGTAAAATTGTTGAGTCTGGACTGGTGAATCATATGGATTTTGGTCATAACCAAAGTTCTGAGCATCACTGGAAAACTGTTCATAGACGAACGTGTTTCCGGATTGACACTCAAAACCTTGGTGAGGACCTCCACAAAATTCACAGCAGAAGTGTTGATTATATGAAGATAAGTCGGGCTGTGGTGGGTAATTAGAAAAATTAGAGGAGTCGTTAAATGAGTTCGGATTAGGATCATAATCAAATGAATTCCTCGAACCACAAAACAAACAACTCCCGTTATGAATATCATTACCACATTGTACACACGTACACCAACGACAGGGTGAACCAAAGAGAGGCTCACCACAACCGACACAAGGAATAAACGATTGCATTTGAGAGTTATGAAGAGGAATCGGTTTATTCAAAGAATCTTCAAAACCAACATGGTGATCCGAATGACTATCAAGTCTCGAAGAACATTCAGAAAAATCAGGAGGTGGGACAAGTGGTGTGCTCTGAGAGCTAGCAATTTCCACCACTTCCGTTATGGTCTCCGGTTCTTGAACGGGTTCATCGAGTTGTGGCGGATGGTCGGAAAAACTTGGAGAATCATCGAGAGAGTTATCAGATAATTCGCACCAATAACAATATTTGCTTGCACCCATCCTTCCATATTGCTTGCATAAACAATCCGGATTCTGACAATCGAGCTGATCCTCTTCCATACTGCTTTTGCAGTGGAAACAACGAGGATAATCGATCGTCTCCATGAGAATTAAACATGTAGAGGGTTAAAGAAATAGAATTAAACGGTTTTGAGGTTAAAGAAGAGTAGAATCAAACGGTACGAGGGGGTAAGAGAAATAGAATCATACGGATAAGAGGAATGAGAAGAGTATTTTTGGTATTTTTGAAAAACATGATGTAAAAACAAAGAATGAAAATCTTTTTGGGTTTTTGATTTTTAAAAGAAAATATAAACACAAACAGATGGTATAAACAAAGAGTGAGGATCCAAATCACTAGTAAGATTATCAGCACAGCTCCCCGGCAGCGGCGCCAAAAATTTGATGCGCTCCAGAACAGTCAAGGATTCTCACACAAGCCTGCCACTTGTGAATGGCAGACCGTAAGAACCTTAAAACGGCTCAGGAGCGAACTCAATGAAGATCTGAGGAGTATAGAGTTTCCCCGGGTCGTTATGTCCCAGCGAGCTATGCAATGGATTATCAAACGTGTAGTGATCGAGGAATTTGAATGGAAGAGGGGTTGTGATGATATTATAACTACAGAAAAAGCCAACAAATTACAACGGCTTAAATGCAAATTAAAGGAAATTAAAAAGATAAAAACTATTAAATAAACGCTATCACTATAATTAAAATGATGTTTTTGTTTTTATGTTTTTACGAAACTGAAATTAAAAACTACGCGACGTACAAATAAAAACGTGAAACTTACACAATATAAACCCTAAAAATATGAAAAATACATTTTTACAATCCTAATGATAAAAGAAAATATTTAGAAAAAGAAAATTATTTTTATAACTAATTATCTAATTAAAAACTATTTTTAACTATTAAATAATTACCTAAAATACAAGAAAATGTGAAATAAAGCTAGAAAAATAAAATTAAAACTTAGAAAAATCTAAAATATCAAAATAGAATTTTCAAAACTATTTTTGTAATTTTCTGATTAATTTCCTATTTTCTACTAATTTAATACTATTTAAATCTAATTTAAATTATGAAAAATACCAAATAAAAGGAGAAAAATAAGGAAAAATCTTTTTTATGCTTTTTATATTTATCTTAAACTATTAAAATTGAAAAATTATTTTTTGGAACTTTTTCTTAATTATTTGCAATAAAAGCTATTTAAAAATGCCTAAAAACTAATTTAAATTAAGAAAAATAGCAAATCAACTTAGAAAAATCTGAAAAATTCAGGAAAACTCTAAAATAATATTAAGAAGCTAGGAAAATTGGAAAAACAGTAGGTTGTGTGGAGAAAAATGGAACTGCTATGAACTGAGCTTAGAAATAAGCACTTGAATAAGCCAAATAAGCACAAACAAGCACCACACTGGAACATAAGTTCTAAAATGCTAAAAGTACTGAAATGTAACTAAAAACAACAAGCTCTAAACACTGGAATGCAAGATACAAAGATTTGATGATTTTGATTAAAGTACTAAAACAGTTTTTAAGTACCTACTTGCAGTCAACAAATAAGTACTCAAATAAGCTAGAAATCCAAAACCAAATATTAAGACCTAAATTAGACCTGGCTAACAACTAGCAAACCAAAAAGCAACTCTAGACAAGCTCTATTAAGCCCTTAGACAAGCCTGCAAGATCTTGAGAAAAACTCAGTGTAAGCTAAGCTTGGAGCAGGGCAACTAGGACCTGACTTAGAGCTTATGCACAAGCCTATTTAGCAAGCAAAAGCTAAAACCAGATAAATGGTTCTCAAGACCACCAAGAAGGCTACAACTAGACCAAGAATCAGACCCTAACCATTTGAAATGACTACTGTGCAATGCTTTCAAGTTCTGCACAAACTGGTTATTTCTACAGTTTTGACTTTTTGAGACAGATTGAAAACTTGACTTTCTTGAGATTTGAATACAATATAAGGACTGATGCTAATGTTATATGATGTAATGAACACAAAGTAAGCAATGTATAAGACTTTTAAACACAAGTCCAGAGATTTCAAATCCAAAAATCCAACAGATTAACAGTGAGACAGATTTCACTAATGTTTGACTTTTTGAGCTAGCAGGCAAAAGAACTAAGACTGATATGAGTTAATTGGACACTGATTTGCACACTAAATCTGTACCAATGCCTGAACAATAATTATACACTGAACAAGCCTTTTAAACAGGTTATGCTATAAACCAAACACCCCTTATATGGACTGATTTGCACACTAAATCTGTACCAATGCCTGAACAAGCATAAATTTTGATCAAACTCTACTCACTTAACTTAATTACTACTAATCCAACAGGTTTTAACTACTAGAGACTAATAAAACAGATAATGATATGACTAATGAAAAGCACTTACAAAATGTCCTTTAGCCACTATGGCTTGAAAACAGAACCAATGAACCACTACCTATTTTAAATCAACCTATTTCCATTCCTGAATCAACCCATATCATCCCTGCATCATTTTTGCTCCAAATTTGACTTTTGTTGACCAGTAACTCAAATTGTTTAAAAATGAAATACAAGCTTATAAAAAGCTATTATAAGCTGATATAAACTTGTTTTAGATTGAAACTGAACTGCTAGAGATTTGATCATAACCAATTGAACCTTCAAAATTGCAACAGTGGACAAAAATTATGAAAAGTAAACTACACTTGAATTGAAACTTGGTAAGAGCTTTAATACAAAGAAACTACTGAGTCTGATACAAAATCAACTTGAAACTACAATTTAGAACTATTTAAGACAAGTTAAGATTAAAACGACATACACTTAAACTAAAAATAAACTAACTACTACTCTTTGCCTTCCTTCTTGGTCTTTTTATACTCCCATCTGCTTCTCTCACCTTTCTGAGTGGATCCCAGCAACAAAATGGGCCATTGGATTTCTTTAGAAGCATCTTGGCCGTTTGATGGTTTTGGCGCCAAATTTCTGTTTTGATATTAGAGACAGGGAAGGGGCGCATTTAATGCGATGGGTAGGTAGGTGAGGAGGGGGGAGACAAAGGGTGGAGTAGGGGTGGACTGGTAGGTGGCTGGAGGGGGGAGGTTGCAGACATTTTGGTCGGGGAGGACAGGTTTTAGGGGGGCGGGGTAATATATTTTAAACGTTGGGTTTGGTAGTGGATCGGGTTGGATAACGGGTTAAGGATTTGGGCCAAGGGGTTTATGTTTGGGCTTAGATAATAATTAGGTCCGTTTGGTTTAGGATTAGTAATAACATAAGGACCAAATGTGTAATATTTGAAATTCCAGGGACCAAACATGTAAATTATGAAGATGTAGTCAAAGGGTTGGTCTTGCCAAACTTTAATAGACCAAGGTCTAGTTTTGACACTTTTGAAATTTCCAAGGACTAAACACGACCATTTCTAAAATCCAAGGACCAAAATTGAAATTTCTCAAAACTTTTAGGTTTTCCACCAAAGGACTAAATATGACAACATATGATTTCAAAGGGACATTTGGTGACTTTTCTTTTAAAATAAATGCCTAGGGACTGATTTTGCCATTTTCTGAAAGTTGGGGGACTGAAACTGCCAATTAAGCAAACTTTGCTCGTTTTTCATCTGATTTTGAACATTTTGCATCTGAAACATATAAAATGCATTTTTAAGATATTTTCAGTGTTTTGATGCATTTCTGAGCATTTTTAACCGTTTTGCAGTTCAGAATTAACCAAAAATGATGAGTATTTACACACTCATCAAGTTAGCTCATAGACTTGTCGTTAGTTATGTTATTTAGTAGTTAATTAGTTAGTTTGTAGCGTAGTATAGTTTAGTGTAACACCATGGAGGAAGGACGGTTCTTTACCCATTGTATACCTGATCTACAGGCCGTCAGGAGGTCGTTATGTCTGTAACTATAAATACCCCTTCCATCCATGGAAGGGGTGGTGCTTCTTTCAATCTAATCTTTCACATTTGTACTACAAGTCTCTACCAAGAACACCCTCTCACTTTTTCTCTCTCTAAAACATGGCTTTCTTGTATCACCACCATCCAAGGCCACCCGAATCATCAAACACAATAAATATAAGATCCTAACACATACTCATTTTGTAACTAGATATTTGTAATATACAATTAATATACTAAATGAAAACACATAGATACACTTATCCAAAAGTGAAAACAACTAGCAAATACTCTCCTTCCCTTTGTGATATTCGGCCATGGCATGATCAAGAAGAAGAATCCATAATTTTTCAAGCTCAAGTATTTTTCTAGTTCTATTAGTGATCTATTTCAAGGTTTTGAAATAAAAACCTAAAGATTAATTAAGTTTCTAGTTCCAAAACTCTTCAATCGCTCAAGTAAGTTCTAAATAATTTTTCTTACTCTTTTATAATCATATTTGATCTATTTTTAATATGCTAGTACAAAAATATGCAAGTATTATATGTATTCATACCACTTTTACTTGTTTTTATTACTTATTATTACTATAAACTATCCTATAATTATTCCCATAAAACCTATTATTGTTGATGAAGTTTAGGAACCCATGACACCCTAAGAAGGTGTATGGTAGGTTTAGAATAGTTTTGGTGTTGATTGGAAGAGTTTAGAACAAGTATTACACTAGAAAAATCATTTTCGACAACTTCTAATTAAGGCAGTCCATTTTTGAAAAATCTGGAAATTTTGACAGGTCATGGATTATTTTGGTTTATAATTTTAGAAAATAGACTTTAAAACGAAACCGTGGTCGCTTGAACGGGTTAAAACGGATTTATAACGAAGAAGTTACGCTATTTTCAAGTCTAACGACGAAAACTAATTTTCTGAAAATATACAAGCTGTCAAGGATTTTTCAAGGGGAAAAATCGAGTTTTAAACATAATATAAATGAGTCAATTTATCAAAAATATATTAGTATACATTAACACGAAATCAAGGATATATAAAACGTAGAAAACGGACTTATAACAACTAAGTTATATGCATTTTAAATATGAGTATTGTGACTATTTTACACAAGTATTAACACTTATATATTTCATACTAGACCAAAATGCGCAAGTGACCATGTTTGGAGCCATTTTTCTTATCGATAGAGTACTTTTGAGAAAATAATGTCTGTAAGTAAAAGTGAGTTCACCTGGTCTATTTTCCAAAATGTTCAACCGTTCGTCAAACGAAGTTGTAACGAGTAATATACGATCTCTCAAACTTTTCCGAAAACTACTCATAAACTATAATTTCTTGATAAATCACTAAGCAACTATTGTAGGATGTCGTTTCAACGTAAGTACTTGTAAAGTATTTTATAACATGACGAGATGTCATAAACGTGTATTTCGACGACAAACTTCATTTTCAAAAATGTACAAGTGGTATGGATATCATATGAGTTTGCATGCACATCATTATTTCATGACTTATATTAGAGCATATCATTCTGTTAGGAATTAGAAAATTCAGTCATTAAAGTATCGGTCACCTTAAGTATATGTAATCGTTAGAAAGCTCGTAGTCGTAGTCATTTAATATTATTTAGTATTTAGTTAAGAACACCGTGGAGGACGGACGGGTCTTTACCCACTGTATGCCTGATCCACAGCCCGTAGGAGGCGAGTCTTGTAAGAATACTATAAATACCCTCTACCTCCCAAGGTAGAGGGTTGGAGCTTCAATACCATTTTTCTTTGTTTCACATGGTTCCAAACTCTCTTCCCTTTCTCTCTCTAGAACTTTCTCTCTCTAGACATTGTATACGCCTCTTATGATTATGGTTTGATGTGTTTGTGAAATCCTATATCTTACAATTGGTATCAAGAGCCATGGTTTGATCACTCATCTTTCATGCTCTTTGTTTTGGTGGATTTCATAAGGTTTTTGGGGTTATAAGTGTTTAGGAGTGTTTGAATCATTTGGTCAATTTCTAGTGTTAAAGTTTGAATTTTGATTGTACTTTTGTGTTTAGGATCATCATATGTGTTTAGGTTTTGAATTGGAAGGCTTAAATCATTGTGGTTTGGTTGTTTTTGAAAAGTGTACGAAGCGAGTTGAGCCTCGGAGTTGCATTTCTTGGAAGCGAGTTGCTTTGTTACTGGAAGTGAGTTGCTTTGTTATTGAAAGCGAGTTGGTTTATACGACTTGGCTATTTAGCTAGTTGATTTTTTAAGCGACTTGAGTTCTAAAGCGACTTGGCTATTAAGCGAGTTGTATTGGCAACGAGTTGGTTTATGCGACTTGGTTGTTAAGCGAGTTGTCTCTGTATGCGACTTGGCTATTTAGCGAGTTGACTCTTTAAGCGACTTGAGTTTTAAGCGACTTGTCTCTTAAGTGAGTTGATTGTTTAGCGAGTTGATACCAAAGCGAGTTGACTGTTTAACTACTTGTCTATTGAGACTTGTCACTTCTTTGTGCTACATTTTTACGGTTGTTCTTTTGGTTTAGTAAAATCCCGTGAAAGAATCAATTTCCCGGTTTAATCAAAGAATAGTAAAATCTCGTAGAACTTGTAATCATGTCTAACAACGTACCTACTATCGTTTCTACTGTAGCTGAGGACGTTCAAGCAGCTGGATCAGACACTCGTCCACCTATGCTTGACATAACTGATTATGACTCATGGGCTCAACGAATTAGGTTGTACTGTTTGGGAAAGGAAAATGGGGTCAACATTCTAAAATCAATTGATGAAGGACCTTATCAGATTGAGACTATAAGGGACATACTTGAAACTGCTGCGGATGGAACAGTGATCTTAGGATTGGAAAAACCAAAGACGTATAAATGTATGATGAGCTCAGTGATAAGGAGAAAAAGAGATACGATGCTGATATCAGGGCTTCAAACATTATACTTTAGGGTCTTCCAAAAGATATCTACAAGTTGATCAATCACAACACTGAAGCCAAGGCAGTGTGGGATAATGTCAAAATGCTTCTCTCAGGTTCTGAATTAACTAAGGAAGATAGAGAATCACAACTGTATGATGAATTTGAGCACTTTAAGATGAAACCAAAAGGAAGTGTCTATGAATATTACGTGAGATTCCACAAGCTTGTGAATGACATGAGGAATATCAAGATGACCATGCCAAATATTCAGCTGAACTCAAAGTTTGTGAACAATATGAATCCCGAATGGCACAAATTTGTCACCTTTGTGAAGCTAACCAAAGGATTAAAGAACACCAACTATGAGCAACTGTATGCCTTCCTTCTTCAGAATGAGAGACATGCTATGTTTGAACGAATGATTCTTGAACAGTTCCAATCTAAACAGGGAGAAACAAGTTTGTCAAATGATTCAACAGCCTTTTACACCAATGTTGGAATTACCACCAAAGCTTCTCAAGTCATACCCACAGGTAATGGTAATTACAAGCTCATTCCTGATCCAGCATATAAGCCTCCAGACTCTAACACTCTCATGGAAAACTTCATCAATCAACTGTCTCTCATGGTTAGTCAAAATATGAATTCCACTCCACACACCAACAATAACCTCAGAACAGCATCCAATCCACACAATCAAGCTACTGTCAGAGATGGAAAGGTTATGGTGCAACCTGTTCAAGAAAGGCAATATGAACAGGGAAGATGTGAAGTGGGTGGAGGGTATGTGGCAAATTAGAATCATGGAAGGAATGAAAATCAAAGACAAGCAAAGCCAATCAAATGCTATAACTGTGGTGGTGAGGGACATATTGCAAGGAACTGTACATCTCCAAAACGTCCACAGAATGCAGAATACTTCAGAGACAAGATGTTGCTTGTGCAAGCTCAAGATAATGGAGCAGCTTTGGATGAAGAAGAGTTGTTGTTTCTTGCTGAGTGAAATGCCAAAACCTATGATGCTGATGTTGATGAGCAGCCAATTCAGGAAATAGGTCACAATCATCAAAATGCAATTCAAGTTGCTGACTGTGATGCATTTGACTCTGATGTCGATGATGAACCTACTGCCCAGACAATATTCATGGCTAGCATTTCACCAATGGTCTCTCCAAAGGTCTCGTCACCACAACAGGCTGGTCCATCCAAGGAATCAATCATTTCAGAGGTATTAAAATTATACGATGAAGTTGATGAGCAAAAGATTCATAACGAAGTACAATCCCATAAAACTTATGAATCAGATATTGATAATGTGGATAATAGTAATATTGTCTCATATGATCAATATGTGATGCAAAGTGAAAGTGAAATTGTACCAAGTGATGCATCTTCTGCAGTCAATGATGACTATGTCTTTGATGAATACACTGCATGTTCCCCTGATGATTCTGTTATCTCTGAGTTGAATGCCTATAAAGAACAAGTTGCTATTTATGAACAACGTGCTAAGTTCGAGTTAACTACCCGTGAGCAGGAAATGGATGACCAAATGCGTACAATTATTAGAAAAAGTAATTTTAGAGAAGAAATGTTAAAACAAGAGTTAAACTCCTTACATGAAAAGCTTTCTAAAACTGTTAAGCAAAAGCAAGAGCTTCAAGATAATGTTAAAGTGCTTAAACAAGAATTTAATGCTAAGGAATCAAAACTTTTGAATGACTTTTCTAATCTAAAAACTTTGAAAAACAAGCTTGAAAATAAGTTGTACGTACAAGGGAATACCATTCAGACTGCTCACATGATCACTAAGCATAGAATTCTCAGCGATAAGCATAGCATTCCTATAGTTAAGGAACCCAATCATGAATATGGTAAAGTAGCTAGAGAAGCTCAGAAAGTAATTTATGATGGTAATGAAATCCTTAAGCCTAGGCAGAAACCTAGTTGCGCTAAGTGCACTGAGGAAGATATGCATTTTGAAGAAGTCAATAGGGAGAAAATGGATAAGAAGTTAAAAGATCCTGAGTGTAAAAAGCAAAACATAACGTTCAAACCCCATGATTACACTAAAGAAAATTGGATCTCCCTGAACAGGTTTAAGCCTCAAACTCAATTAACCCCTGAACAAATTTTTTGGAAGAAAGATATGGATAAGCAAAAAGCAAGTGAACTTGTTGAAACAAACCCTCCCCTTAGGAAAGTGCCTGCAGCTACTGTGTACCCTCCTAATACACCAATGCACTTAGTTCCGAGAACTATTTCCACTAATAGCAAGACCTTAATCAGCCTGTATGTTGTTTATCAACTATTTGTTGATTTTGAGAAAACATGTAAGAAAAGGATCACACCCACTGGGATAACTGAAGGGAAAGGGGTTTTGAGCAAACTAAAGAATGTTATTTAACTGAGGTCATGCCTTTCTTTAAACAATTAAAAGGTCAATTTGAGAGTCTTCAAAAAGGGATTAACTCAGATATCAAAGAAATGGAAAAGGAATTTGATGCAATGATAGTTGAGGTAAATGATTATGAACGAGAACTCAAATATAATGAAATTGAAAGGAAGAATCTGCATATCTTAAATGAGAACTTAGTGTTAAGTTGTGTGGCTCAAGATGTGTTTTATACTGTTACTAAGCATTCTATTACTGCTTCTCAATTTCATGAATTAACTGTTGCCTTGAAAGTTTCCTATGATCGTGTCATTGAGCTTGAAAACAAAAACTCAGAACTAAATGAGAAAATTGATCAGGATGATCACGATAATTTGGTAAAACATTTTTCTAAGCTAGAAGTTGAACATTTTGATTTGCAACTAAAATATCAACATCTCAAAGAAAATGTCAAAACCTCAAACATCAAGACATCCTCAAATGTTCCAGAGTTTGATGCACTTTTTGAAATAAACAAACGTGACGAACAGATTCAAGCTCACTGTAACACGATCAGAAAGTTGAAAACCCAAATTTCACAATTAAAGGGTGAAAAGAACAATGTGACTGGCTCCCAAATGCCTCCTCCTTTAGATTCTCAGTGTTCTCAAAATTTTCATCTTCAAAACTTGGTTAATGCTTTACAAAAGGAAAATGAGAGTTTTCTAGAAGAAAATGAAAAAGTTAAACGACACTTTAAAGAGTTATATGATTCAATGAAAGTCACTCGTGACAAGAACAACAAAAAAATAACGTCTTTGCAAAAGGAAATTGAGAATCTGAGGAGTCAGGTAAAAGGGAAAATGTCACTTGTCTTCAATGAGAATGTTGCATCAAAGTCATTTGCAGACTCCAAATATACTGTGACTGTTAAATACATTCCTCCTCATCTTAGGAGTAACGAACTTGTGTTTCATAACTATTTCGCTCACCTTAAGGATAGTCTAGAATGTCTCCGTGAGATTGTAGAAGAGGATTTCATAAATAAGCCACTTGATAGAGAAATTAGATTTGCTTGCATTCAGGCCAAACGATCTCAGGAACTGTTAGAATGCTTAAGAGCAACTTGCCCAAAACCCGTTGGTAAGAAGGATAAAATAGTTGTGCCTTGTTCAATGATTGACTTTAAGACTGCCAATCTTGATATGCCTCACTCAGTGCCTAAAGTTAAGCATGTAATCTTCAATGTGCCTTCAAGTAGTTTAGATCCCAGCACTTCTAAACCTGAAAAGCAAAAAGTAGCAATACCAACTAATGTTCTCATTCCCTCTGTAGGAGTAAAAAGTGACACCAAAGCAAGCAGGTCAAAGCCTCAAGGCAACACAAAGAATGATAGGACCTTGCAAGCTAGGAATGTTCAGTGGAAGGAAGTAGAAGACCACCCTAGGAACTTTAAGTTTGAGTTGAATAAAACGAATCGTGTTGATTCTAGTATTAGCTATAAGTGTACTGTAATTAATTCGAATTCTGCTACTTTTGACAAAACATGTAATGATGAGTGCTTGATTTCTGTTGCTAATCATGAATGTGGTGTGAATGGTTTGATTAATGCTGTTAAATACCCAGTTAAAACTGTTAATGCCAAAATTCAAGCTAAGAAGGCTAGAAAGCAAAGGCGGAAGAAGGGTAGAAAACAGTGGAAACCCACAGGAAGAAAACTCAGTAATGTAGGTTATCAGTGGATACCTATTGGACTCAAATTTAATCTTAATGAGTTGTGCCTTAGATTATCTAGACCAATGCCCATTAGGAAATGGATGTCTACTGGTAGAACTATTCCTGTAAGAAGTGAACATACTTTGATTAGGACTAATGCATACACTAGCACTGCATCAATACCTGATGATTCCATTGTTTCTACTTCCGATGTGGGTGGTCCAATTATTGTTACTAACCAAATGGAACCCATTCCTGCATGGGGATCCCAATTATCCAGTTATCCATTCTTGTATGTGTTCAACTGCAGATCGTTCAAATCATTTTGTGGTACCTGGACTCAGGCTGTTCCAAGCATATGACTAGAGACCGGTCGCGGCTCATGAACTTCGTGAGTAAATTCATCGGGACTGTTAGATTCGGGAATGATCATTTCGGTGCAATTATGGGTTATAGAGACTATGTCGTTGGTGATAGTGTAATCTCCAGGGTATATTACGTTGAAGGTATTGGTCATAACTTATTCTCTGTCGGTCAATTCTGTGATTCTGATCTAGAAGTGGCCTTCAGAAAACATACTTGGTTCGTTAGAGAACTTGACGGTGTAGAACTTTTAAGAGGAACACGTGGTTCAAACCTATACACCATCTCTATCGAAGATATGATGAAGTCTTCTCCAATTTTCTTGTTGTCAAAGGCTTCAAAAATAAAGTCATGGTTATGGCATCGTCGTCTCAATCACTTGAACTTCGGCACCATAAATGATCTTTCCAGAAAGGACTTAGTAATAGGCTTACCTAGACTAAAGTATGAAAAGGATCATCTTTGTTCAGTATGCCAATTGGGAAAAAGCAAGACGTATGCCCACAAACCCAAACCTACAAACTCAGTTATGGAAGTTCTTCATACCATTCACATGGATTTACGTGGACCCATGAGAGTGTAGAATATTTTCGAGAAGAAATATGTGTTAGTTGTGGTTGATGATTACTCTCGATTTACTTGGGTAAAGTTCTTAAGGACAAAGGATGAAACTCCATATATCATCATTAAACTTATCAAACAGCTGCAGGTTTGACTTAACAAAACTGTCAGAATCATTCGAACAGACAATGGAACTGAGTTTGTTAATAAAGAACTTAGTGAGTTCTATGAAAGTGTTGGAATCAGTCTTCAAAGAAGTGTTCCACGAACTCCTCAACAGAACGGTGTAGTTGAAAGACAAAATCGAACTCTTGTGGAAGCCGCAATAACAATGCTGATTTACTCAAAGGTTCCAATGTTTCTCTGGGCTGAAGCCATTGCCACTGCATGCTACACTCAAAACTGATCTCTAATTCACACTTCTCATGGAAAAACTCCATATGAACTTGTCCATAATCGAAAACCTAATCTTTCATTCCTTCGTGTATTTGGTGCATTGTGTTATCCAACCAATAAGGGTCAAGACTTAGGCAAACTTAAAGCTAAAGCAGACATTGGAGTATTTGTAGGATATGCACCAAGCAGAAAAGGATACCGAATCTACAACAAAAGAACCCGAAATATCATGGAAACAATTCACGTTACGTTCGATGAGCTGACCGGTCAGATGGCTCCAAGACAAACCAGTTCTGGACCCGCATCTCAACCTTCATCAAGTAGTCCCATTAGTTCTTCTCTTGTACAAAATCTCTCACCAGCAACTCCTTATGTACCTCATTCAGAAGATGATTTGAAGAAATTGTTTGATCCAATGTTTGATGAACACTATGATCCAATTGCTAATGATATGTCAAATCCATCAACAGAGGCTGCTCCTATCCCTGTCAATGAAGTTAACCCTTCAGTTTCTATGTCATTAAGTCAAGAAGCGCCTGCTGCTGATCACTCTGTCTCATCGAAAAATCTTTAATCATCAAGTGTACATCATGGAATTGTTTCTGGCACCTATGATGGAGATAACCCCTTTGCTACTCCCGATAATGCTCCCTTTGAAAATATATTTGCTCCTGAATCATCATCAGAACCATCTTCATCAGGAGAAATCGACTCTGCTACTTCAGTTCCTCAGAAAATGGACACATGATCATCCACATGAACACCTCAGAAAATGGACACATGATCATCCATTGGAGAACATCATTGGAAACCTTTCTCGTCCACTATCCACTCGTAAACAACTTGCAACTGATGCCTTATGGTGCTTCTTCAACTCCGTACTCTCTAAGATCGAACCAAAAGACGTTAAAACTGCCATAAATGAAGACAGCTGGTTCAATGCCATGCAAGAAGAAATTCATGAGTTTGATCAACTAGATGTATGGGAATTAGTGCCTGCTCCTGATTGTGCTATGATCATTGCTCTAAAGTGGATCTTCAAAGTAAAACTTGATGAGCATGGTGATGTGTTAAAGAACAAGGCTCGATTGGTTGCAAAAGGATATCGTCAAGAGGAGGGTATTGACTTTGAAGAATCATTTGCTCCAGTTGCACGTATCGAGGCAATCAGAATCTTCCTGGCTAATGCTGCAAGTAAGAACATGGTTGTCTATCAGATGGATGTAAAGACGGTTTTTCTTAATGGAGATCTTAAAGAAGTCGTATACGTCAGTCAACCAGAAGGTTTTGTGAATCCAGAGCATCCTACTCATGTCTATCGCTTTAAGAAGGATCTTTACGGTTTGAAGCAAGCTCCAAGGGCATGGTATGATACGCTATCAACGTTTCTTCTATCTACTGGATTCAGCAAAGGAGCAGTTGATCCGAAATTGTTCACCAGATAGTCAGGCAAACATTTAATTCACGTTCAAATCTATGTTAATGATATTATTTTTGCCTCGACTGACCCCAATGAATGTGACCGTTTTTCGAATGAGATGGGTTCCAAATTTCAAACGTCTATGATGGGACAAATGTCATTTTTCTTGGGATTACAAATTTTACAAAGTCCCGGAGGCATTTTTATCAATCAATCTAAATATGCTAATGAAATTTTAAAGAAATTTGGATTTGATACTTGTGACACCGTTGACACTCCTATGGTAGAACGTACCAAACTGGATGAGGACCACTCAGGGATCATGGTAGATCAAACAAAATATCGTAGTATGATTGGATCCCTGATGTACCTTACTGCCAGTAGACCAGATATTCTGTTCGTTGTATGCATGTGTGCTAGATACCAGGCTAAGCCTACTAAAAAGCACCTTGAAGCAGTTAAACGGGTCTTTCGGTATCTCCAAGGAACCATCAACATGGGACATTGGTACCCGAAAGACACCGATATGTCACTAACAGCCTATGCAGATGCTGACCATGCAGGATGTCAAGATACACGTCGAAGTACGTCTGGAGGTGCTCAGTTTTTGGGTGATAAGCTTGTGAGCTGGTCTTCAAAGAAACAAATGAGTACTTCTATATCCTCTACAGAGGCTGAATACATAGCCATGTCATCTTGTTGTGCTCAAATCCTATGGATGAGATCACAATTATCTGACAATGGCTTTGAATTCAACAAAATCCCTCTGTATTATGATAACAAAAGTGCCATTGCTCTCTCTTGCAACAATGTTCAACATTCAAGAGCAAAGCACATCGACATTCGACATCATTTCATTCGGGGAACAAGTGGAAAAATGTGTGGTAGAACTCTATTTTGTAATGTCTGAATACCAGTTAGCAGACATCTTCACCAAAGCTCTTCCTAGAGAACGTTTTGAGTTTATCCTCCCACGACTTGGTCTAAAGAGCCTACAACAGGAAACACTCAGACGTTTTCAAGAGGAAGACGAGGAGTAAATGGTTTTTCTTCATCTATCTCTTGTATATATTTATTTAAATAAAAAATAAAAAAATAAACCCACAAAAGAAAATAGAAAAATATAAAATTTTCAAAAACCATAAAAATTAGAAAATCTTGAAAATTCCCAAAAATATTGTTATTTTGTCAAGTTTTTCTTTATTCGATATCATCTACGGACTTTGTGTTGACATTCAAAGAATGTTACGGGTTTTTAGATGGTCTTCGAATGTATATAAATTGTTAAAAAAAAATAAAAAATAAAAAATAGACGGAGAAAAATAGTGGTTTATTGTCATTTCACGCAGTAACCCGTTTTAAAAGGTAAGAACAGAGCCATGCTTAATCTTATTTTTCAAATCTCATGCTCTGATTCTTAAAACAAATGTTTGTCACCAAAAAGACAAATGTTTTTCTTTCCAAATATTTTTCCGTCTAATGATTCTTCTGAAAAATATTTGTCATCTTATGAAAACAAAATTGCTTTGAAAATACCTCGGACTCTATTTTTTAAAATCATCCGGACTTATCTTTGTCAAAATCTTTATCTCTCAATCAACAACCTATGTCATTGATTGAGGGGGAGAATGATTTCAATCGAATCAAAAAGTGTATTTTTCAATCAATTGGCACTTAAACAAGCAAGTTCTACTTTTAGACGATCAAAATGAACAATGTTTTATACAAATGGTTCAAGACCTTGGCTATTGTTATGTTTTTCAAAAGATATTTATGCATGATTGATCAATGGAGTTTAAAGTCTCAAAATCCGATCCTTATCAGTTAAAATGTTTTTTCAAAAGCAAGTCACTATTCTCCTCAAAAGTTCTCAAAATTTAATTTAAATCAATAGAGATCTCAAACCTCAAAGGATTTGAAAATTGTGATTGGGGGAGAATTTGTGATTTAAATTGGATTTAAACTGATAATTTGATAAATGGTGTTATACGTGATTAACAAGCTCTCCTCCCTGCATGTGCCAAACGATTTCAAATTTTCCATGCACATGTTAAGGGGGAGCATTTATATCAAACCAAAATAGATTGAAACGTGATTATTTGTCTCTAAGTGCAGGTTTTCCCTAATATGTGCTAAACAATTTCAAAATATGATGCACATGTTGAGGGGGAGCCGTTTTCTAAAAATATCAAAAACAATTCAGGTACAAAATGTTTTGATCATGTATCACAAGTACTTGGATTGATTTTCAAATGGTTTTCATTTGGTTCCAAAGGCTGATGAACAATACCAAAAAGACCGACCAAAGTTACTTTATGTATGGTGATATAAGGATGGTTAGGTTAGGTATTTGTTCCCACAATCCCGCCAGAGCCGGAGGAATCTACCCAGGGACAATCCACTAGATAGTGTAGAGTCCTTAGGTATGATGAAAAAAGGAGAAAAGTGAGATATGGAAAGAGTGCGGACTGAGATAGAGCTAGAACTGGAATAAACCCAACAAGGCTCTAGTAATGAAATCTCGGTAAGCACTGAAGGGGTTGAAGAATGAAAAAGAAATAAATGTGAAAAGGGTGAAAATAAATAGCCCTTCAATATTTCAACCTTAGGGCAGAAACCGGGTTCAACTCATATGCTACTGGTTATTACTAAGGTAACACCGGTATTGAAGACAAGACGTCATGGACCCAGTGACGCACTGCACTACAACTTCCCAAGCCACTCAAGTTCCTCATAAAAGGACTTGTTTCATTCTCACAGGGGAACCTACATTATCTATCAACTCTCTGTTAGAGATGGTTGATATTGAAGAAGGAGACCCTCTCCCAGTCTTCGGCATAGGAACCAAATGTGCACAATTGAGTCTAGAGCCACGAGATCATCAATAAATTTCTTTAGGACACTGTCAATGAAGACTCTCTGTTTCACACAATGTGGAAAGAGAGAATATATTTTAAGAGTCCTACGCATTATCCTTGTGGTATTGCCAGAACATCTGAGTGATATGCAAACATATTCACAATGAAGATGGAAAACCTTCTAGAGCCAACATCAAACAAGCTCTTGGTAGGTGGCATGTGAGATCTATCTAATAGATCAACCATGTGACAACTGAATATAAACAATGGGGCGATTCATAATTTTGAATTAATCCTGGTTCAGGATATGGATTGACGGATATCTTTGAAAAACTGGTCGTTGTGCTTAAAATTCTTTTCTCTAGCACATCGACTGTGTATTAATATTTCAAAATTAAAAGGTGCTTATGATTGATAATTGATTTTCCTTAAAACCTTCGTTGTATTGCAAAAACACTTTATTTTCATCAATCAGTGAATCTCAAATTCGCTGGTTCACTCACTCCGTGTTGTCTTCTTTGAGACGTTCCGGTCTGAGAACGGCTAGAGCAGCTGCGAAACCCTGTCAAGGAGATTCTTCGGAATTATACCTGATCACAGGCAGTACTTGTAATGATCAATGGGGAACCGTGGGCCGTGTACCTGAATTCAACGAAAGTAATCAAAGAAACTTCTGTGTGCTTTATTGCTAACTGTTGTATGCAGGTACACCCAACGTTTGCAGCTGATCAGAATGGAGAGGTCAATCCATAGCCGCATGCTCACACATCATATTCACTTCAAAAGAAATCATGATTAGTGCATCAATGACTCTGATATTCGCACTCCATGCTTCTGCTACGCTGCTGCAACTATCATGAATCAACTAAAGCTTCCGCTACTCTGATGAGAAGAAATCATGATAAAAATGTGAGCATGTCGGTCCACTATCACAACATCACATAATGTCAACACTACAATGGAAGAGTCAGAGATTTATGCAGGCTGATGATCTCAAAGCTGACTCAAAACTCATCATCACGTGGATCAGTTAAAGACCTCCACTTGAATTATCCAAACATGCAAAACATGAAGAATCAAAGACTACGAGCTACAGAGCAATGAACTTAAACAAGAATCCAAGAACTATCTTAATGTAATATCTGTTTATATTCTGTGTAATTTGAGGTGACCTCCCTTAGGGGAAGATTGTTAGGAATTAGAAAATTCAGTCATTAAAGTATCGATCACCTCAAGTATATGTAATCGTTAGAAAGCTCGTAGTCGTAGTCATTTAATATTAGTTAGTATTTAGTTAAGTAACACCGTGGAGGACGGACGGGTCTTTACCCAATGTATGCCTGATCCACAGCCCGTAGGAGGCGAGTCTTGTAAGAATACTATAAATACCCTCTACCTCCCAAGGTAGAGGGTTGGAGCTTCAATACCATTTTTCTTTGTTTCACATAGTTCCCAACTCTCTTCCCTTTCTCTCTCTAAACATTGTATACACATCTTATGATTATGGTTTGATGTGTTTGTGAAATCCTATATCTTACACATTCATATTAGGTTGCAGATAGAGATCGCACCTCATTTCAGTGTATCTACTTTTATCACCATAATCATTGCATCAGGTGAGTTCGTAGCCCCACTTTTACTCGTTTAATTGTTTTATAAACTCTTCGGGTGAGATACATGCTCAACTACTTGCTTTTACTTTACACTTATATGAACTTAAATAACTGTTGTTTCATTACTTATGTTAATAAGTAGATTATGCCCGAACTAAATTGATTTCTATGTTATGAACACTATTATTTGAACCACTTTCCTTGATTTTGAACCCTTCGACATATATATTTGAACTCTTTTAAATTGATTTGGACCTTTTAACATATATTTGAACCCTTTGACTATTTTGAACCTTTTGATATGTTTTGAGCTCTTTGACTGTTTTGAACTTTTGAACTCGACTTAAACTCTTGAACTTAATTACGAACTTTTGAATGGAACACTTGAACTTAATTACGAACTTATGACTTGTTTGAACTTATTGAACCGTACGTGCTATGACCTAAAAGTCTCACCGTTTTGGTGGAGCGTTCTTGACCTAAAGTCTCGCCTTATTGGTGGAGCGTGCAAAGTCTCCCATGGTCGGAGCATCCTAAAGTCTCCCCTGTTCGGAGCAGTGCAAATTCTCCCATGTTCGGAGTGTTCTTAATTGTATAGAATAGTTGTATGATGTACCGTTCGTACATTCACATTGTTAGTCTCCTATCAGTAGGTAGTATGGATAGCGCTATTAGAGGTCAGCCAACCTCTCGTTCACTATGTTACGGGACGCATATTATTTATTCTAGGGGCTTTGCCTGGCATACATTATTATATACGTGGTGATATACTATGAACTATTATGACAACGTATACTTGACTACTAGACATACTACTTTTGGCAGTGGGTTATGAACACAAAGGTTGCAAGTTTTGTATGGGCGGAACTTGGAACTGAGTGGATTTACAATGCCTTTGCTTTGTGGACTATTCTCAATGACCAAAAACTTTGCCTTTGCTGCATGAACGTTCTTTAAAGGCTTTTCATGATAAACCAAACTCTATGAACTCACTCAACCATTGTGTTGACACTTTTTAGCATGTTTTATCTCAGGTATCTAAGGCATTCACTTCATGGCATGCATGTGGACTTATCATAGAGTCGCGGTGTCGACGCGTCTCACATATATTTTATGCACTTAACTATCGTTTGATTGTAACAAACTCATTTTGGTACATTGGAAATCTTTTGGGACCTATGTTTTGTAAACTCTGATTATTTTACTTAATCAAACGATATTTTCAAAACGACACTTTAGGTCGTTCGATATAACTGTAACTTTGATGCTATGACAGTCATCCCCCAGGTATTCCATTCCGCTGCAAAACAGGTAATTTGGGGGTGTGACAGATTGGTATCAGAGCAACGGTTATAGAGAACTAGGTTGCATCATTGACCCTAGACTATAACTACATCATCATAGCATCTCATCATATCATTATAAGTGCATACTCATTATACATGCGGTTTTATACACACATTATGTAAGTTATTTACTTTCATTTCACATAGATGTCTTCAGATACCCATTCCGTTATCCTTTCTTCAGACTCCAACGTGGAGGATACCTTGACATCCCCTATCACAATTTTAACATCAGTTGACTCAACACCAAACATCATATGAGTCGATTAGTCCAAGCATTGCATAGTTATTCCTAAATTATACATAGCCTGATCACCTATGTCTAATACAGGAAGAATCATGCAATGAAGGGAGTATCAGTCTTATATGTGTAAGCAATTCCATAATTGAGCCAAATTTTTAAAAGACTTTCTTCAAAACCACTTGTTTCCTAGCTTGATTCTAGTGACAGTTCTTGTCTGATGAGTTGCGAAAATCAAGCTAAGAGTCAAGTTGTTACTCAAACCGATTTAGCCTAATCTCATGACAGTTCTTGTTTGATGAGTTGTGGATTAAGTAAAAATCGGTTACCTAAAAGTCTTTTGAGGGTTTTGCTCGAGAATGGGAAAGCTTGCCTCAACAAACCTAACCATAAGAGAGCATGTCTTTAGAATGGGAAATGGTCACGATGGCACAAGAACGTACCTAGTTAGATGAGGAACCCATATACATGAGCATTGACATCATCACTTAGACTATTCACACGAGCATGAACTTTTAGAACCCTTGTCGAGGTTCAGACTATAGTTATCAATAATTGAATCACGAGGACGTGATTCCTCTAACAGGGGAAGAATGTCACAATTCTCAATTTCCGGTCATTTTGCAAACTTTAAAAAAATTTACTATTCATCTCAGAAATTTACTATTCATCAGTTACTATTCATCATTTTACTATTCATCGTTTTTGAAGTCGATTTGATATTTTGAGGGGTTATTTCAAAATTTTACTATTCACAAAACACTATTCATTCCCGGAGAAAAATTTATATTCACGATTATTATTCATCATTTTTGTAAACAAGGTTTACGAGTATCAAATTCGCGTAACCGTAAGGGTTTAGCCGCGTATTCATGGAACATCATTGAGAACATTTCATATAGACTAGAGTTAGTCTGTACATCATCAGTAACATCATTTCATATTAGTTCATGCATGGGTTTGCATATTTCATTAACGTATATTTTTTCTATTAAATAAACGCTATCGCACGATCATTTATTTTGAATAATTGATCCGACACTTCCCACAATTGTCAAGACATGTGTGATGATTTCTCTAAAATCATGCATGACGAGTTTGAGATGAGTATGATGGGAGAACTTAGTTTCTTTCTTGGTCTAGAAATCAAACAAGTAGAATATGGTATCTTCTTTAATCAATCTAAATACATAAAAGAGATGTTAAAGAAATTCGGTTTAGAAGAGTCAAAACCAATTAGAACACCTATGTCATCCGACACTAAACTCACAAAAGACGAAGACGGCGAATCCGTTGATAACACAAAATATCGTGGCATGATTGGTAGTCTTCTCTACCTCACGGCTAGTAGACCGGATATCATGTTTAGTGTATGTCTATGTGCTAGGTTTCAAGAAGACCCTAAAACATCACATCTAGAAGCCGTCAAAAGGACATTTAGATACATTAAGGGTACAACACAATTAGGATTATGGTATCCTAAGGGTACGGGAGTAGAAACAATTGTATATGTAGATTCTGACCATGCAGATGATTATGTTGACCGAAAAAATACAAGTGGGGTATGTACTTTTATGGGATGTTGTTTAACATCTTGGTTTTCTAAGAAACAAACGACATTAGCAATTTCAACCACCGAAGCCGAATATGTCTCCGCCGGCAAAGCATGCCAACAAGCACTATGGATGAAACAAGTGTTAGTTGACTACGACATTCATCTAAGTGACATAGCCATTCTATGTGACAACAAAGGTGCCATCGACTTAAGCAAGAATCCAGTATTACATTCTCGCACAAAGCATATAGAGATTCGTCATCACTTCTTAAGAGACAATGTTCAAAAGAGGAACATCTCTATTGAGAAGGTAGCGTCCGAAGACAACATAGCCGACGTCCTCACCAAACCGTTGAAGCGAGAACAATTCACCCTACTTCGTCTTGGTCTTGGTCTCATGGAACAATCGTCGTAATTTAACTCTTAACTCTACAAGGTATGTAAACACTTCTTTCTGAGTCTAGGATCTCTATTTCACGCACAACTCACAAGCAATACGGGAATTTTCAAAACCCAAGATAAGTTTTTTTTTTTTTACTTATAACTCATAATTCTTCTTATTTTCTTTCAAAATAATTACAAGTTGCAAACATATAATTACATACACATGGTTGTTGGGTCTTCTTCTTTAAAAAAATCAGAGACCTCCAAGCCTCCATAACAAATCGAGAACCTGAGCCATGCTTTCTAATTTTCGTTTCCCAGTTGCTTTTTTGTTTTTATTCCTTCTTCTTTTGAGCCTAAGGTGGTTCCCAGCCTAGTTTCAAGGTAGGTCCTAATTTTTTTCTATACATAGCTTATAAATGGTCTCGATCTTTAAGTTGGTTCCCGAGAACCACCTTGCTACATTGTAGGTCCGCCCCTGTTTACAACATGAATTCTCGCATAGAATTATTAATTTTTTAGACGGGTAATCGGATCGTTCTATTGAACCAATCATAATCGAATCGCAATCGGTCGCAGTGTAGAAACCGTTAGGTGAGAACGAGTCCCGTTTCTTTATCACGTGACCCTCACTTCGCATATTGGATCACAACATCTTCAATTTCATTATGGTCGAAATCTGGTGTGCATGAAAACAAACGAGACTGGTCTCATCTTGATCGGAACGAGATGACGGTGAACCTGATGTAATTTCCGGGAAGAATGGATGTGCTTTCAAGAAGACATGGCCGATTATGTGACGTTGGGGTGTGGTAGTCTATTAAATAAAATAATAAATAAATGAGAAATATGTGCGCAACTGATGCAAAAGGATAAACTCGGCAAAATGTAATTTAGTGTCTTAGTTTTAGCAATATGCCACAAAGTTGAATCAAGTAGAAACTAAATATGTTCGATGTCAGTTTTGCAAATTTCTCAAAGATTATTAGGAACATACACTAGACAAAGTCGTACAAATAATTCTTAAGTGAAAAGCAAACAATTCATACAAAGTCTTGTAAATAGGTAACATCCATAATGCTCTATGTTTCTGCATCGACTAGCTCTCAAACCTCATTCCGTACAAGTTCATTTCTCGTCACAATCATTATCAAGATTTGCACCAACTACTCATGTACTTTTCTTTTCTTTTCTCATCAGCTCCACGAAATGATCAAATACTGCACTCAGATACAAAGTTGGTTAGGTGGATGGAATAATATAGCATAACCAGAGTATCGAATAAAACAAAGAAAGAAAGGTGTATTAACTATTAACCAATCAAAATTCAAAATTCACAAACAATGCCCAAATAAAGAAGACTCCCCCAAATGTCAAGATACACCATAATCAAGAAAATGTCTTGTGCAACAACATTAATATGATCCACATGTCGTAAGATTGTTGATAAGCAAACAGGTCACATTAGAAGTTCATAATTTGTTGTTTTTATATACGGGAACAATCCAGAAAGCATGTGTGTTGCTTCTATGGCAAGAATAGGATATTGTATTTCAAATCCATTACGCAACCTTTGAGAGCATGCAGCTACCATTACACATACACATTTAGATGCATAGTACAGAACATCTATGCATACGGCCACTTTACTATGAAGATATTTTTCTGGTTACTATACCTAATGGTCAAACCACCCTTTTCAAGAGCTTTTTTACCCAACCACAGACCTGACATTTTCAAGCTTAGCAAGTGATCCCAACCTGAGATAGTCTGATTTACGAAAAACACATTTACCAATTTATTTGTATGACAAAAACCACAAACAAGTCATTTTAAGTCAGAAACTATCCAGAAATGGGATTATTGCATCTGTCACAGGAGATCATAAAAAAGATGGTGCGTTTAGTTAAAAGAAAGCATCTTTGTTTTTCACAAAATGTTTAGAACAACCATATATTGCGTTCAAATTAAAAAGTTTCTATCAAATTCTTCACAAATTAGAAAATTTGCATTTTCTAATTTAACAAGGGAAACTACAAAACACATTTTTTATGTTTTCTAGTTTCCCTTGTAACCTAAAACCCCCTCCTTTTCTTCAAAATAGCAAACAAATTCGTTCGAACGCGCTTTCTATGTTATGTGGAAATTTTAACCCCCTCCTTTCTACAAAACTAAAGATAGAAAATTAAGAATTTTGTTTCCCAAACTAAACACGGCCTAGGTGTTGCCTCATCATTGAATGCAAAGAAATATGTCCTAGACTCCTGGGATTAGCATGTCTAAGACCATGTGATAGGCTTGTGATTGTTTCACGTGGAATATGTAAGTTACAGAGATTATAAACAGCACACAAAAGAAGACGATTATTGATTACCTAGGTCTGAGTCATGGGGTCCAGGAGAGGCTTCAGGATGGTACTGAAGAGACATGAGCTTCTGTTGAGGAAAGGCAAGACCTGCACAGCTTCCATCATTCAAATTCACATGAGTTACTTCCACCCCATCGGGAAGTGACTCCGGGTCAACCGCATAATTGTGATTCTGCAACATATAAAAATAATCTAAGATGGCAACATACATAAACACGTAATATATTTAAAGGATGATATTAGTTGATAGTACACCTGTGCACTAATCTCAACACTGCCATTTCGAAGGTTACGAACAGGATGGTTTCCTCCATGATGACCGAACTTCATTTTATATGTTTTCCCGCCCAAGGCCTGGCCAAGTAACTGATGTCCCATACAAATTCCAAAAATAGGAACTTGGCCAATAATCTCTTTAACCGTCTCAACAGCGTAAGGAACCGCAGATGGGTCACCTGGGCCATTGCTGAAAAGAACTCCATCTGGTTTCATTTTTAGAGTTTCTGATGCTGGCCATGTTGATGGAACAACAGTGATTTTACAGCCATAAGATGCCAATCGCCTCAATATATTGTGCTTGATACCAAAATCGTAAGCCACAACCTTCATATATAAAGGGAACAAAAATTTAATATACAAGTTAAACTAGAACAATTGTTAACAGATAATAATCAATTTTAGTATAAAAAAACTAACATGGAAAGTCTCCCCACTTATTTGACTGGTATTAAACTCCCAATCCAGACCAGTCTTTCCAACCCATTCATAAGGTTCCTTACAGGAGACGCTAGAAATTAAATCCACACCTGCAGAAATTGTCCAGTTAAGCCTCATTACCATATACCAACATTGTATCAGCATTCACAGGTCAAAAAAAAGAAAAAAAAGAAGAAGAAGACTCCCATTTACTTATGAGCGGGTTATATTTGGTTACGTTTAATCTCAAATGGTTCAAATGGGTTAAACGAGTCGATGGTCACCCAATGTCTAATTTTTATGCATAATGCCAAGTAATAACTTTATCAAATGTTAGATTAGATATTGTGCACAATAATTATTTATTAGAAACTAAGTATTGGATAATAACGTGTTCCTACACCTACTAAAATGAACCCTTAACAGCCCCACCCATCTTGCCACCTCTAGAAAAGACTATTACCAACAATATTCCACGTGCGGGACATTTCCAACAGTTCTTCATCTGTTTTAGAATTTTCCGTGCTCAAGACACCAATCAGACTTCCCTCTTCTCGTAATCGTCGGGTAATTGCACGAGTGTCAACATCATCTGTTCCAAAAGACACCACAGAATACGCCAATCATAATCATAAGTTATCCAAAAGTAAGTATAGTAAACTGGACTAAAATATGTAATGAAATGAATAGCATACATATTCCCATGATGTTCCTTTTCGACAAATAGTCTGAAAGTGATTCCGTAGATCTATAATTTGATGTGCTGTAGAAAATATTTCAGTAAACAAAGTCAGATTTATATGCCTTTGGGATAACTTTAAGCAAAGCCAAGCAAGTTAACGTGAATGTAGCGTACCTAATACTCAAACTTCTGATCACTAAACCAGCCAAGAAGCACTTAATTGATTCTTCATCATCTGCAAACATATAATTCTCAACTAGATCACAGACAACATAAAGTTATTCTACCAATCATATAGTTGTAATGTCTTACTTACCTATATTAACTCCGGTATTGCCAATGTGTGGGCAAGTCATGAGGACAAATTGGCCCGCATAGCTTGGGTCTGTAAGAATTTCTTGATACCTGCGAATCATCATACATCCAAAAGTAGTTGTCAATATACAAATCTGCTCAAGATGCAAAACATAAGTGACTTAAGATAGCTGAAAAGTGTTAATGTGTGTTACTCCATCTCACCCTGTTAATGAAGTATTAAACACAACTTCACCAACTTGAGTCCCTGAAGCACCAAATGACTTGGCCTTCCAAATGGATCCATCTTCTAGCACAAGTCTAGCATCTGCAACCTTCCAAGGAGCTACATTTTATCCAGAAATCTTCAATTAGGTCGAGATATGGGAGTTTGTCTACAGATAACCAGATTATAATACCTAAAATAATACAATGGTATAGTGGGTACATGCAAGAATAAGGAAACTTACCTATTTCAAGAAATATCATGCGATAATCCCTTTACCCCTAACTTGTTGCAGCTCGTCTAAATATATTCATTTCAATGCACTCAATTTCAAGTATTCCAAGATTAATCAGTGCATCGCCCAAAAAATATATCTTGTAGGTAACGAAGTTACTTATTAGACAATAGAAATCCCATAAAGTTGGAGCTGTTTAGCGTTTACGTATTATGGTTAATGGTTGTGATCACAAAAGTGAGACTAGCTGAAATTACATGAAAATGTTATTTATATCTCATTTGGAGCGTAACTGGGTAGGGGTTCACGTACTTTTGGTTACATAACATAAGTAATTGGGGATTTAGTTAAATGCTTAAAGTTGTTTGTTAGTTACTAAAGGTTCGTTGGCCTCTTATCCGTATTCTGTCCATCCCAGTGAAGATAAAGAAAAAATTATCTAAAATCTTACCAAAATATGTGATCACAATAGAACGTGTTTTACCTATAAAGATGTGTGATATCCTTACATGAGATGCCTTAAATCATACCATGTAATGCAAAAAGATCTTCGGCATTGTATGTAGATTAGTATCCAAGAACGAATAGTGTTTGTTATCAACTTCACCCCATAAAAACGATCAAAATGTAACCACAGAAATTATCCTATATGCTTTAATGTCGAATAACTAACGGAGTCTATTGCTGGCAGACCAACAATACATTAGTCATAACTCGTCACTATATAATTTCTCTGAAACTTATCAAATTGTAGTCTTCATTTATGCACAAGAATGAAAATAAGCAACCGCCAAGCAAACAAAATAAATTCATTAACGTTGGGAAATTCAATATGAATACACTGATATGCAGATAATAAAGTCGTAAAGAGAAAGAGTACCAGTAGCTACAGCACCCGTGGAGGCAGCACCAGTGGAGCATCTGATGGTGAATGATCTAACTCGTACATTCTTTGTAGTTGCAGTACTTGAAAATAACGACTGACTAGTCACAGAAAGATACATCGCCTTGGTCGCCATTATCCCGCTCGCCTCCCTTGCTGGAATACAGATAACAAAATCCATCAAAATAAACATAGATAGCAATTTTCATATTATTCAAATTGAAAACAGACAAGGACAAGCATTTAAGATTACTATAAGATAATCAAACACCCTAACCTATGACTAAAATCTTACAAAAAAAATCTATTAATCACTACCATTTCAATCATAGCCAAAACCTAAACCGACATATGTAAACATTTGCTACAGAATCCTTAGTGACATATAAAAAAAAGAAAAGAATGAATGAGGTTACCGGTGGTTTTAGCCGCCTTGGGTTTTTTGAGGCGTTGCTGGAAGGGAAAGAGTGTGTGTGATGTGTGAGTGGTGTTACTAAGGGTTTAAGGGTTAGTGTTTGTATGTATGTAAAACCATCAAATATTACTGTTTTTTAAAACATTCCCTTTTAGTTTTATAAACTCAAACTATAGTTTAGTTTTTTTTTTTCCTTCTCAGTTTTGCATTTTAAAAGTTTTCTTCTAAATTATTTCTACTTAAACCAAAGGTGAAATCAAAAAATAAAGCATATCAGAATTGAATAAAGCCAAATTGAAAATTTAAATTATGGTGTTGTTTGGTTTGAAATCGAGTCGTATGTAATTGGTGTTTGGTTTGACAAAAATATAATTAAACCGAATATTTATATGTACATAACAAAAATTAATTGTATGTATATTGTTTGTAATAAATACTTTTGGAGACTTTTTAAAAAGAAATATATTTTGTATTGTTAAGTTGTGAAACTTTTTGGTTTATTAAACTTAAGTTTTATTTTGATTTACTTCAGTATTTTACAAAGTTTACCTGAATTTAGTTTTCTTGATTTCAACTCAAACCACACTGAATTCTAATTTGGTGTTTGGTTAGGTTTGGTTTAATTTTAGTTTTGACTTTACAAATTTTCAAACAAATAAACCCGAGGCATACAACCCACAAATCAGAAATTAACCGATAAACAGCCCCTACCACCAACAAGCATGATACGGTATGACCCTGGGTGAAGCCAAGACGTTATTGTTGAAGAGGCCAACATTGATATTTAGCAAATTTGTACTATATATTTTATCGCAAAGGGGAAATAACAAAAAAATAGCACGTGGTATTTTTGGTGAAATGTAGTAGTAGCAGCTAGCTGAAACAGGTAGAAATTGTTGTGTGTTTAATAAAAACGTTTAATATGTAGTTGTAGTTGTAACTATAGAATTTAAAAATAAAGTAAAAAGACATGTACATATTAACATAAAAAGTATTTTAAATATATATTAATAGTATATATGAAATTTACATATTAACATAAAAAGTATTTTAAATAAATAATAATAAGGAAAACTTGAAGCATAAGTTGATTAGGAGTCACATTTGGAGTAGTAAACAAATCAACAATCTCAAAAATTCTTTCAATGTGCCCATTTGCATCTTCATTTTCCGATTCACTGAAAGTGTTTTCACGCAACTCCTTGAGAAACTGACCTTTCAACTCAGATTTAGCCTCCTTATCAAATTTTGGTCTAGCAACACCCGAGCAATAATCCTCTCGGGTTTTCATCATGTACTCCTCCATAGTTGGTTCTATCATTGTTACTGTGATTTCTTCTTCAAAATGACTTTCTTGATAAGAAAATAGTTCAAATTCCGATGAACTCGAATTATCAAAACTCGTTGTTTTGAAAAGCTTCCTAAGTAAATGTAAAACTTGTTCGGGTTCGTCGTAAGGTTCAACGAGCTCTTTGTTCGAACTCCTGGTCATGCACTACCTGAAAACAAGAGTTAATATCAGTAAGATAGGTTCAAAGAAAGAAAACACATTAACAAGACAAGAACGCGGAATACGAAAATCTAAATGTGTTGTTGTATCAAATGATCGATACGCCGTATTGAGGTTTAACTAAGTTGTTTTTATCTGAAAAGTAAATACGCAGTATTGAATAATATCAATACGCTGTATTATAAATTTAAAATTCAGATTATGTTTTAAAAATTGAATACGCCGTATATACAAAAGCAGATACGTCGTATTGATTTTAAAGTTTTAAAACTCTAGGTAAAACAGGACACGCCGTATCCAAAAACATGAATACGTCGTACTTGAATAATTAAATCCAATACGCAATATAAGTCACAAAAACAGGATACGCCGTATTCAATAAATTGAATACGCCGTATCGGTTAAATGAGCAGAGGGTTTACAGCAGAATGCAACAGATTGCAGAAAAACACAAAACACAAACACACAAAAACAACTAAAATGCCGGAAACTATGAAAACTAAAAACTACTCGAAAAACACAAAATCTAAACTAAAATATCAATAACAAGTATTAAACAAATTCACTCCCCAACAACGGCGCCAAAAACTTGATGTGTGTCGTGTGGTATAGGTAATTATATTATCAAGCTTTACTATTTATATTTTGCTGACTTTACCTACTAACTAACACTAACGTGCAGTGTACCTGATCAATTCTAGGTTCGTTGGTAAGTAGGGTGTCGATCACTAAGAGTGGACGCTAACACTTAATCTAATCGTATTCTAATTATCTAAATTAACGTAATTAAACCTAAAGTAACCGCAAGGGGTTTTTGCCTGAGAGACTAGCACTAGTTTTGGTTTATCCTAAGCTAATGAGACTAATAACGCACACAAGTTGACAAGGATAAAGAAGCGGTCAAGCTCTTATGTAAGGAAAACGTATTAACCAATTTATTAGATAAAATGCAAGATTTGTCTATGTGTGCAAAGGTTGTACTACTTTCGTTGGTGTTTTTACTAATGTAAGCTAGTTGGGTCTTCTCCCTAAACTCGAGGCTTATGAGTTGGTCAATATTGTCACCATTAATCAAGCCCGCATAACGCACTACACAGTTGAATATAATCTCTCTAGACTACGATATCGCGACTAAGGCGAACAATGAGGCTTTCACCAACTTATGGCCTAATGGGTTATCTATATACTAGTAGCCTATTATCCACTTAACTACTAGAAGAAACATAACCTTTTTTAATTGATCCTAGTATGCTCTTAGTCTATGATTCACTTAACCAATAGTAGAAACAAGACGTTACAATAGGACTAGTGATCTAATCATATATGTAATTTCTTTGAATATATATCCCAAATCCAGCTTATTATCCACTTAACATTATTACTGCAATAGTGAAACATGACTATATCTATAGGCCTAAACCTATTATCCACTTAACACAATTTCAAATAACAATGAAACATAACTTTTTAAATACAAGCTAAATCTAGATGAATAACTGATAAACAATAATCAAGCACATAAATGAGTATAAAGTGATAAACATAATCAACATGCAATCGAAAGAGTAAACATCCGATATAAACAAATCAAAACATTAAATTGTCATAAACTTGGCTAATGCCTACAAGTATTAGCCCATAATCTCTGTAACAATACACGAATACATACTCAGAACGATTAAAATAAAGTTCATAAAGTAAACGATACGCTAACCGAACGAGTAATGTGGAGTATAATGATTACAAGAGTTTTTCTATGGAATGAACGCACTTGCAGAACGTTCTGGTCTTCTAAATCGTCTTTGAGTCATACTTGGTGGTTAGAAGCTCTCTAAAAACCGAATGTTAGGTTTTCTATTTATAGTTTTTGAAAACAGGTCGATACGGCGTATCGGGTGAGACCAATACGATGTATCGAGGTACCTTAGCGTAGGGTTTACAATTATAATATTCTAGAATATTCATCAACCGTCATCCAATACGACGTATCGTTGCACATGGATACGACGTATTGATGTCTTCCCGTCATGGATGTCTTGTGAAGTAGGGCTTGGATGCGTTGTATTTGATGATGTGAATACTGCGTATTGATACTAAAACGTGATTGTTCTTCTTGTTGACCAAGGTTTCCTATACGACGTATTGTAGAAGTGAATACGACGTATGCATCAAAGTCAGAAAATGGTCTTGAATTTGTGTACGTCTTGAGATGCGGCATATCTGTCTAGAATGATACGGCGTCTTCTTTGTCAGCTCAGTGGACTTTCTCGAACTTCCTCACTTTAGCTCCAAAACACATCCTTTATGCTAACTTTCACCAATAGCTCGATAATAAATGAGCTTTATAGAAATATACGATTAAGTACAAATTCTTATATGAATGATAAAAAAACAAGCAATATAAACAGGATAAATGATGCTATAAATTAGTCGTTCTTGGATGTCATCAATACACAGAACCACACATTCATTCAAACTGCACTACTTCACGACCTTTATAATGACATGGAAAACTTTGTTTGGAGTAATTCGTATGCTTTAATGTTTAAACTTTTATTGATTTGTAATGTAATTCGTACGCTTTAATGTTTGAACTTTAATCGATCTATAATGTAATTCGTACGCTTTAATGTTGGACGTTTATCGATTTGTAATGTAATTTCGTATGCTTTAATGTCTAAACTTTTATTGATTAATTTGTAACAACGTAATTCGTATGCTTTAATGCTTGAACATTTATCGATTTGTAATGTAATTCGTATGTATTTTACTACTTTGTTGGTTTAACATACACCAAAGCAATTTAGCATTTCAAACGTAATTAAGGATTTGGAAACTTCGGAAATGACAAGTGGAATGACTTTAATTATGGTTTAACACCCTTAGGTTTGACGTAAGCTCGATCAACATTTTCGAAAGCTTCTAGGAGAAATAAAAATGGCACGTCATCCCCACCCATAATTACCAATAATTAAAGTCAACAATCTGGTTAAATTTTTGTCCGACGACATGTCATCAAAAAATATATATGACACGTCAAACCATATACAAATGAAACGATAATCTCTGTCAAAGATTAGTTAAGATTCTCACGACATGTCGTTGTGAAATAATTAACCACAACGTGATTACCACTAATCTAACACTAATCTCGTTCAACATTTGGGTGAACTTGTTTCCACACGACATGTCGTCGGGAAAAAATACCCCCCAAAAATTTGGTAGAATATTGAGGCGGGCAAAAGTCAAATTTGACTAACTGTATACCGACAACATGTTGTCGGAATTTATTTTGGTAAAAAATCCAACGCATGAGAGTCTCGGTCAAGCAATTTTTTTGTCGTTTAGTGGTTTGTCCCGACGACACTATGTCGCAGGAAAAACAATGTCGCCAGTTATACTTATTCTAGTATATGATATTCTATAGGGTTTTAAGGTTTGTTATATTTAATTGGAGTATTTCATTTGATGTTGTTCTTATCAATATTTTAAGAATCGGGTTTTTAATCGATTCGGTCAAGTCACTCGGCATCAGTTCGACTGCCGGGTTAACCTGATTTTCCATTTATTTTTATTATTATTTTTTCGACCGGGTCAATCGGTTCGACCGCCGGGTCAATCCGATTTTTATTAAAAAAGAATTATAAAAACCAAACCTAGGCGGGTTTCAAGACCCGGGTTGACGCGGGTCACTCAAAACCCAGCGAATCTAACCGGTTAACCGGGTTTTTTTACCAAGCATCGATTGAACCGGCCGAGTCAACCCGAGTTTGAAAACATGCTTCTTATCCACACATTGTTTGTTAATAGCGACCACGTTCTATGTTCCGTTTTGTCGTGGCTCAGATACAATCCATGTTCAATTCCCCACTAATTAGTGTGAGAGCATATATGATGGAACAACCCCAATCAATCAAAGTGTTGTTATACAACTTCCATCGGTGAACCAAATTTTGGTGCACGATGTACATTTCACTACTTTACCATTCATTTACAGTTATTATTATTTGACTAAAATACACCGTTGGTCCCTAAACTTGTAGCGGAGGATCGCGATGGGACGAAACCGGGCATATTCATCGTCGGGGGTCCCTATTTTCACTGTTCATACTCGTTACAAGTCCCTTTGACCATTTGTCGTTAGTCAAGGACCGTTATTTTCCCCATGTGCCTTGCACATGAGGGCAAAATTGTCATTTCATTGTTTTGGTTAATTATTTTGGTGGTAAGGCTGGTACAACCTTAGGGACTAACGGTGTATTTAATCAATAAAATTATACCATCACCACCACCACCCTCCCTTTATCTCTTTTTCCTGCTTCTCTCTCTAAATTTCTGCTTCTCTCTCTAAAATTAACCATCACCATAGAATGAAAGAATGAACTAGTATGCAATATTATCAAGTAGACAATTGCAAAAAATAAATTTCAACAAAACCTGGAAAATTGATTATATATTAATACCAAACATATTACAATCACATAAACATACTACTGAATTGGACAATCCCAATCAGAGATACAATCAACATACTACTACCTATCCGATATCGGCTAAAACTCTAAGCAGTTATTTGTTGCCAGATGGTAGGTCATAAAAGCACCATGAGCTGTCGAGAGAAGCAGTAACAAACTTCTTAGGGAATGAGTATAGATCCATTTCATCATCATCCGATTCTCCCCTTCTCAAAGCCCTGTTATCATCAGGTGCAGAAGAAACTGAGCTTTTCTTGCGCTTACCAAAACAACAACTGCAACCCGTCTCGTAGTCTTTGGATCGAGGCGGGTCGAACCCATAAAGTGCAGTTCCGCGAAATAAGGTCCTAGTCCCAACATAAATTGGGCCTTGCAGACCATCGAGAGCCCGCATCATCTGTGCCGTGTAATGGATCATCATTAGGTGGTTTCAGCATCACCTGCAAGTTACAGAGCAAGCATTAATATCAATCACCTGCTATTTGGAACCAAGTAGACAGAAACAGGTTTACATCAAACGGGTCATTTCAATAAGCGTCAATAGGGGTAGCTTACGTCGACCCAAAAGACGGTGTTTCAAACTATCAATTGTTTATTAGATAGTGTGTCAAACATGATTTTTTTTAGATTCATTATTTTTGTAATAATCTAAACATTGAGCAATTTTAAAGCGAGCCCGTTCATAAGAAAATTGATCAGAACAACCACCCAGTCAAACACAATAGTCTCAACTTAAAATTTGAAATCAATATCACAAAAAAAACAAAATTTCATAATAACTAACCTGTATGATGCCAGCATGATCACCTTTCAAGTGTTCAGGGGACGGTATCATCCAAGTACCCGGCCAATGAGTAGCATCAGCCATCCACGTTGCCTTTGGGATCTTCACGGGTTGCAAAAGTTAATCACCAGCAGTCTCCTTTTGAAGCTTCATAGCTTTAATTTCTTCTCGAGCATTATAAGCATCAGAACGTCTCCTAATCGAATCAGGAAGCCCATTAATCCGAACCTTAAACTCATCATATTCACGCTTAACGCGTCTCCGATCCTAAACAAAATCCTGTCTCCAATGAAGAAATAGTCCAAGAACCACTAAATGAATCAAGGCAAAGAGCCTGCATACATGATATAGCAATTAGACATGGAATTCGATCATAAAAACATAATTTCTGAAATATACATGGAAAATGTTTAAACAGACTCATGCATTAAATATGATTTATGAGAAGCCGAATGTCTTAAAAGTACTAGAGTAAACTTCATCGATTCTTTTTTTAAAAACAATTTACACACTATTTATATTCTAAAAAAGTAGGATTTTAGGCAAAATAATTTGGCTCAACCCCACCCAAACCATTTCAACGTGTACCTTAAGGTGAACTTAAGAAGCACAATGATCATGGAGTTAAATGAATGACTGAATTTATGTCTTGAGTGTGTATTATGTAGCTTTTATTATTGGCAATGCCTGAGAACTAATAGACAGTTTGATCAGTAAACATAAACTTGAATGATCACAGGGGTCATCACATCAGTTCTTGTAGTTACACTTGTTTGCACATTTAAAAGTTAATAATACTATAAAAGGACAAAGAACCATTGTATCATGTGTTATACACATATACATGTAATGTTTCAATGATATAAAATTTAAGACTTTTGATGTACACTTGATAGCTAAGCTCCAAAAAGAAGGGAATCCAAATTTGAATTCTTCAAAAACAGTAAACTTAGGACCACATGTCACATAATCTCTTAAAGTAATTTTGTTTCGAATAAGGTTTGTATGGAATTTAAAGGATATTAGTTAAAGGATAATTAAAGTACTGGATTAAAGTTTATTAATTCAATTAAGTTAGTCTCAAAATCAAAGGTCTCATGTTTAATTTATTGGGGAAGATTATAACTTTTTCATTCATTGAGATGTATGTCTTATATACAGAATATAACTAATTTAGCAGTCATGAGTTATACCCATATTTATATATGATTAATTCAGCTAGTTTGGAAGTTTTAGGTTGCACTTTAACGAGACTTAAGTTGGAGGCCCAAAGTCGTTAACATTCGCTTATTTGAACTGCTCATGTAAATCACAAAAATAACCCTCAAACAGTGCAGCTAGCTAGTTTTAACATCTAATATGACCAAAATATTTCTGCAATTTCGACCCAGTTTGAATTAGACAGATATGATCATCAGTTCGTGACTTCATGAAAAATGGCCATGTTGGAGATAATTTCTCAGGTGTGTTTGAAAAATATCATTTCGTCTTCATTGCATTTAAATGAATGGTAGTACTAATTTCAGTAACACGAGTTTTTGTTATTATGATTAATTGATTATACAGAAAATTTTGAGGGTACTAAACTAAATGTTTGCAGAAAAGGTTGAAGAAGTAGTAGATTACCTACCTGGCGTTGCTCCAATTTGTGTAGCTGATCTTGTAATATGCTTCAATGGCAAGGGCAAAGAAGTTATGCCTATAGCTTTACAAACCGTTTCAATGGCGACCAAAGCTCAGTTTCTTCTTTTCGTGTCAATTTACGAGCTCGAAGCACAAGCTCAGTTTCTTCTTTTCGTTCATTTAACTCAGTACTTCCTATTTCGCTATCGAGATCTTCTCGTGAGTAGTTCACATATCGACCCGAACTAGTCCTCCTAGCAAACGTCACTTGTGGAGGTAACGCGCCCCTTCCCATTTGTAGCTCTAACGCTTTAGGCGATCTCGACGACATACTTCACTAAATCCTTCTTAACAAACTCGTAACCCAAATAGTCCAAGAAATCGACAAATCACCTAAAACAAACAATACAGATCAATCAAAATCCATAAAAAAGTATGTCACACCATACACCCCTCATACAAAAAGCGTTAAAAATGATCAAAAACATAAAACACATGAAGAATCTTTACATCATCATCATCAAATAAATCAACCTTTAATCACATAAAAAGTCAAAAACAACATAGTAACACTTCAAAAACTAACAAAAAAACCACAAATCATACTATGTGAGTGTTTGTTTAAGCTTATTTGTGAGCTTACGAGCTTATTTGATTTCGAGCTTATACAAGTTCAGTGGAGACAAAATGGGCAAGTCACTAGTTGATGTTAAAGGTACTTACTTCTTCCCAATCCACTTAAGAAGTCTACAAACCTGAGACTTATTCCACGACGGTCGTCTCATACCTGTTTTTTACATATGCACAATTCATCAATCAAATATCTATAAAAACAAAAACACGCACTAAAAACACCTAAAAAAACACACAAATATTATACCTTTGAGAGTGAGGAAACGGCGACACTATTCGCGAGTGACTTGTGAAATGTCGTCGTTGGTGAGTAGGTGGAGTGGTCTCTCGTCTGCATATCCATACGTAAAGCAAGCTTACCCTCAGAATCAACAATAACACCAATAATCCTTCCAGGCATCATCCTCTTATACTTTTTATTTAGGATTAGGGTTTTTAATTTGGGGATTTATGGTTAGGGTTAGGGTTAGGGTGAAGGTGAAGGCAGGAGAGGTGATGAAATAAAGATTTGTTGGGGTTTTTATATATAAATGGGCAAAATGGTCATTTAACTAGAATAACAGGATTTAACAATATATAACGGGACGTTGACTAACGGCAAATGGTCAAAGGGACTTGTAGCGAGTGAAAACCTTGAAATATGGACCCCCGACGATGAATATGCCCGGTTTCGTCCCATCGCGATCCTCCGATACAAGTTTAGGGACCAACCGTGTATTTTAGTCTTATTATTTTTTTTGTTTTCTCCTGATGTCAACCAAAAGTACAGAACCTTTTTTCAAGAGAATACAAAGTTATAATTGCATGTAAGGTATTTATTTATATCTTTATTTATTTAGTTATTTAATATTATCGCAAAATATACTACATTCGTCCTAAAATTTAAGTCTATTTGGACTTTTTGAATCTAACTTTGACCTTAAATATTTTTGTTTGTATTATATAATAATTGGTGCAAAATATGTGAATAAATTATGTTTTAAATGTACTTTTCATTGATATAATTTTCTATCAAGTATTATATAATACATACAAAAATATTAAAGGTCAAAATTTGATTCAAAATGTCAAAACCTATAAAATTTGGGACGGAGGGAGTAATGCTTATCCACGTTGACTAAACCAACATTACTTAACAGATTAAATACGCACGTAAAGTAGCATCACTTCTTAAAATTCATGCTTTTAACATTAAGAAATAAGATCTCCTACATGCTACAACGAATTGAAATGACTTTCTAAGACGTAATAAAAGAACTAAAACTGGTAACAAAAACTTAATAGAAAAAATAAGCAATAAAATCATGAGCTCGATGGTGGCTGGTTAATACTGGAGAAAAGGTCAGCTAGAGTAGCCATGGCTTTAACTTGCATTTCAACAGCACAAATATAATCAGTCACTTCGTCTAACACAACAGACAAAGGTTGTTTTCGGCAGCCTGGAACTAAATGTCTGAGATCGCGTGCTTTCCTTTGCACGACTGATAAATTCTTAGACTTGAACCTCAAAATACCAACTCTCCGCTTTCTAAATCGTCTCTTAGCTACCATTGTGGGAACAACAGCTCGTCTTTGCCTCAAATTATGTTTTATAGCTTTACGTATCACTTTATTTGTAAGGATTGCTTGGCTCCATCGAGTATTCCCTTTGGCCGTCATTGCAAGGACTTGGTTAGCAGCTTCATGAACAACATGTCCGTTAATGGGACTAGAGCTTAGCTGAATCTGACGAAGAGCTTGTATGAGATTCGACCTGTATAGTTCTTGTTGATCTTTTGATTTCCATGGCGTGGCCGACTCGTTGTTATTGCTTATGTTTTGCATTGCTTGTTGTCTAACACAACTATATTGCCTTGACATTTTCTTCTTTGTGGTTGACATTGAAAGAAATGGTTTGTATATTCCTCCGATTGATAAAATTTTCTGAAAACACGTAAGTTTTTGTGAGTATCAACAAATGTTCAAATCAATTTGAATACACGTATTTCGTATTTGTAAAGTAAAAAGTAGAGATTAAGTTTTACTATCCGGATTGAATATTTACACATTTATCGATCATACTACATGATAACTGAATTAAATCCACGACCTTAAATTTTAGGTCGATGGGTCATTTGTATACCAACTAAGCCAAAGGCCTTTGGTCAAAACTGCAACATTTTAACCAAAACATACTAAACAAACAAATAAGATAATCAACTAACAATCATTTTGTATAAATTATTACCTTTGAAGAAGAACTAGACAATGTAGACTATGTTTCAATTATTTGTGCTTTTCTAAGTGTGTGTGTGTTTTTTTGTATTGTGAGGAGTGGAGTGAGATGGTGATATAAAGGGGATATAAATTACAGGGTAGCACCCTTTGATATGTCCTACTCTGTGTCTTTGATATCTATAGGAAATTTAAGTTTTGGTTTTTATATTTTTGTTTTATGTATTTACATATAAGTACTTGTTTGTTTCTTTTACATTATGGTGGAGGTGACTTGGACTCCATGCATTGCCCCATTTGGTGGCCTAAACTTCTTGTCTCCCTTTGGTTTGTCTCCATAACTTCTTAATGGTATCTATGAAGCCATCTAGTTGGACTCGTTTAAATGGTAGGCTAGGATTTAGGTCGTGATGTATCCAGCTTGAAATACTCATATAAGAACATGGTTAATAAACCATTAAACAATGCTTGGTTTTGACTTAAACTTTGGTTTGTTTAGTCGATTTCTTTGGGCACGTATCGGCATATGTTTTAGCTTCTACAAAGCAAAGGAACTTGATAGTATCCCCTACTAGCTTATAAGCTCAACAAACATAGACAAATGGAATGGTCATGCCTATAATTATGTTTGTGGCTTGCAATATCTTAGTTTTACTCATCCTTATTTGATGTATGCAGCTCAACAAGCTAGTACGCCTATCACATGATCTATGGAAGCCTCATTTGGTAGCTATCAAGCGTATTTTACGCTATTTTAAGTGGACGTTGAGTTTTGAGTTACTATTGTATGCTTCTACTACCACTTCTCTTATTGCCTATTATTGGGCTAAATGTCCCGCTACCCGTCAGCATAACTCTGGTTATTGTGTTTTCTTGGGTAATAATTGTTGGCATGATCGTCAAAGCGTAAACATGCACTTTCACGATTTAGTGTTGAAGCTAAATATCGGGGCGTAACTAATGTAATTGCTAAAACTGTTTGGCTTCGAAACCTTCTTCATGAACTCAATACCCCTTTATTGACTGCTAATTATGTGTGTTGTGATAAAGTAAGTGTTATTTATTTAACTGCCAATCATGTCAGCGGACAAAGCACATCGAGATAGAAATTCACTTTGTTCATGACATGATTGCTAAGGGACAAGTTTGGGGTTTTACATGTGCCATCACGAAATTGACATTTTCACTAAAGAGCTACATTCGATTTGTTTGAGAAGTTTCGTATCAGTTTGATCGTTCTTTCTCCTCTCGCTCAAACTACTCGAGAGTATTAGTTGATATATGTTATCCCGTTATTATTGTATTATGAGTTTGACCCATTTAGAGGGCTTTTAGATTATTCATTTGTATTATAAGTTTGTAATTATGGAAAGAACGGCAAATTAATAAATCAATAATTATATCCCTTGCTGTTTTTTATTATATGAATGCTTAGGAAAAATATAATTTAGATGTTGGATCGGGTGTAGAGGCAAATTGAATGTGGCATTGGAAATTTGGAACCTAGGGGTTCAACCAACCGTTCAAGCATTTGTACGTGTAATTAAAGGGTGAATAAGACAAATAGAATCCTATGAACCAAATGGTAGCTTTTATTTATAGAAGCAATCAGAAAAGTTAAATAACATGGTCAAAAAGTACAAAATTATCATTCTAAAAATAGTAATAGTTGTTAAACATTTTTTATGTTGAAAAATAGAAACTCACATGCAAACATTGGATTATGATTAATTGATTATCTTACAGGCATTATTATCTGGTTGAAACGCAGAGAACGAACTAAAGAACAAGCTGACAAAAGCAATGCTAATACATGCACAATTATTAGTGACTGATAACTGATGACACCATATCTGAAAATTATGCATGGCTAGTGGGTATTGATATTGTTATGTTATCGGTATTTAGTGAATGAATAAAAAGGATGTGTGATAATCAGATGTTCAGATGTCAATTAATTCGTTAGCCGGTGTAACGTTCGCATTGACTAGGTGTGTGAACATAATTACCATTTGTGAGAGATGATCCCTCCTTGCATAGGACTTTGATTATTAGGGTTTCAAGGAGGGTTTTGATCGAGATCGATGAGCGGCCGAGATCATGCATGGCACATGTTGTGTCGTTATTGGAGATCTATCAAAGGAAAAGAGGACGACATTTTTATATGTAATGTACTAATGTGTGCCTCATGATCTGTGTAATTTGTCATAAATAAGCTTATACTACGGCCATCAAGAAAGGCTTAACATGTTCTTTGGGCACCACGCCTCCATTCTAATTAATTTTACATGATTTAAAAAACAAAAGAAAAAAACAAAACATAGGATATATATTGGAGTATGACCTTTCGTCCATTGGTCCTTGGACAGACCCGAGTCACGTAGAAGACGTGTGTTGTCTTGTAGAATTTAATGTTTAGTACGATTGAATTAGGGGCCATGCATTTTGATAATGTGAAACTTCAACAATGTTGAAGTGCAAATTACAAACCGTGACCACAGAACCTTAACTCAACTGCAGATTACAAACACTAGAAGCAACAAACTAAAAAAATCAATGGAGATTCCAAGGTTGATCAACCCAAATGTGGTATTGTGAAACATGACACTTTTTGCTCAATTGCACATTGAAACGCTTTCCGTTTAACAATGGTTACTGTTTTGGACCAACAAAAGAACTTATCATTGAACGTCGCCTTGATTCTTGCTAACCAAATTTGCCAAATGGCATAAGGACCAATCTGTTTCCATATGTTCGAAAACTTGTTGGCATACCTTCGTTCCAACCTTAAACAAATTCTGAAATTGATCTTGCAATACCCAAGACATGTTCCACCATCTGAACAAACTTTCCCAAAACAAAACCAACCATCTACAATGCAACAACAAGTGCTCAATTGCTTCTGTAGATGAACCGCATCATGAACATGTTGCATGATTAATGTCTACTATGATGTTTCTATGAAAATGTTTTATCGGTATTCGCTGATGGCAAGCTAACCATGTGAAGCCTTGGGTTTTTTAAAGAGCACCTTTTGTCCACATAAATCTAAACCATTATTGTGTGTTTGGATGATGTTGTTGATGTAGCACTTCGTACGACAAGATGGTAGAGTAAGTTGGAGACTCCGTTGGTTTCCATGTCACAATATCATCTACAAATGGTTGAATAATCATGCGATGTAGGAGTGTGAACAAAGATTCCAGTTAAGACTACAGATACGGGAATAAATTCCTTGAAAAAACAATACGCCACGCAATTTCATTTGCGGGACTCAAGTCATAAAATTCACTTACCTTCCCATATCTATTAAACTTTTCAATGTTTCATCAGTTGCCCAAATATCGTAGAAAAAGGATATACGATCTATATTACCGCACTTCTATTTCCATTTGCATCCTAAAGCCGAAGTCATTGAATCTGGCTTGTGTAAACTTAAAACCCCATTCCATATCTGAGATGATTATTTTCATATCAATGTTATAAATCAGCTTTTCAGGAATCATTCTTCCATGCATGTATTAGTCTTGTATAGACCCAATTTAATCAAGCACTTTTACATTATTTAATGGTATCAGAGTCAGCCCTAAATACCCATCAAAACCTTCATTCTTATCCTAGCCTTCGCGAGACTGACATTGCTTATTTATTATTTATATGGCGATGATATCATTCTTACAAGATCTTCTACAACATTTCTACAGCGGGTCATCAGCTCCTTACATGCTGAGATTTCCATGACCGATCATGGCTCTATTAATTATTTCCTTGCCATTTCAGCTCAACGGACTTCGGTAGGCATGTTTCTATTGCAATCTAAATATGATAAGGAAATACTTGAGAAAGCCCTGATGGTGACCCGATTTTGATTCCACTTTGTATCGTAGCTTGGAAAGTGCTCTTCAGTATCTTACTTTTACGTGAACAAATATTTCTTATGTTGTTCAATAGGTTTGCCTCCATATGCATGATCCCCGTGAGCCGCATCTTGCTACTTTGAAGCGGATTCTTCGGTATGTTCGTGGTACTATTAATTATGGTTTATAGCTGCATGTTTCTACTACTGCTCAACTAACTGCTTACACGTAGGGGTGGAAACGAGACGAGCCGAGCTCGAGCCTGCCAGAGTTCCAGCTCGGCTCGTTTAAGTTTTAAAAGGCTCGAGCTCGAGCTCAGCTCGTTTCGAGCCTAAAATTTTAAGCTCGAGCTTGGCTCGTGGTATGTTATATAGGCTCGGGCTCGACTCAAGCTCGGCTCGTTTATAAGATTTGGCCATGAAAAGTTAAAGCTTGGCTCGAGCTCGAGCTCGAGCTAGGCTTGTTATATATCTTTATTGAGCTCGTTAATAAGCTTGAGCTCGACTCGTATATATGTTTAATACTTAAAATATCATAATGTCATTTAGGCTCGTTTAGTCTCACGAGCCCAAACAAGCTTTGTATGTAAAGCTCGGGATCGAGCTCGATTAATAAACGAGTTGTAATTTAGGCTCGAGCTCGGGCACGAGCTTGTTTAGGCTCGGCTCGCTCGAGCTTTTACTGATCAGATCCCGAGCTTTTCACGAGCGACTCGGCTCATTTTCAACTATACTTACACGGATGCTGACTGAGTTGTTTGCCCTGTCACTCGATGTTCCATATCTGGTTATTGTGTTTTCCTTGGGGATAACTTATTGATTATGGTTTATATCTGCATGTTTCTACTACTGCTCAACTAACTACTTACACGGATGCTGACTTAGCTGTTTGCCCTGTCACTCGACGTTCCACATCTGGTTATTGTGTTTTCCTTGGGGATATGATAACGCTACACGCGTCGTTCGGGGTCAAAGGAACTTCCTTTTCTTCGAGCAAGTTTTATAACACCCTAGGCAGTGAACCTAATCGTTGTAGTGTAGTATTAGTGTAAGCCACGGGGTATTGATATCGTTCTCTAGGGGAATAGGAATGCTAGTGAGAAGTTACTACGCTAAGGTTGGGGTTGAGGAAGATTATTTTTTATCTTTTTTTATATTTTTTAGGAAAGGAAAGGTACGAATCTCGGGGTTTGGATATGGGGGTTGGTATTTCTACCGATTACTCTACTTATCTAATTATCTAATCTAAGGTGTATGTAGTCTATGTTTAATTATTGTGTGCTCGTATGATGATTTAAAGATGTGTTTACTTAGGTTTTATTACTCCCTAATTATCTCCTATTGATGGTTGAATTGTCACGTCCTTATTCTTAATCGCGTTGTGTGTCTAAAGTCGTAGGGTATGCATTTGTCCCTAACTCTTTGAACTTACCAAAGGGTCTCGTCTACAAAAACCTCTAGGAATTATAAACTCTAACTCTAAGGCACTCTTTGGATGGTTTAGCCTACAACTGCTCTAAGTGTTATAGTCTAAGGTTCACAAAGATTAATCAAGCATTAATTACACAACGAATGACCTATCGCATTACTAGATCATTAACAATTAAGATAAGAGACAACCAATCAATATTCAATAATTAAGTTTCATATTCCCTAAGCAAACACACAAGTAAATTAGCCGGACATGGAGAACATGCAAGCATACACACAAGTAATTGAAGACATAATTGAATTAATGAAGTAAAACACTTATCTTGATGTAAGATAGGGTTTGGAACCCTAAAATACTGTACAAGACAGCCTTGGTTCGGTTTAGGTTTTTACTCCAAAAGACTACACACTAAAACTGAAAAATTCGGATTCTATATATAAGATTACAATCGCGACGGCGTCACCCTTTGAATTGTGACGCCGTCGGGTCGCCGTCATTAGGGTTTCGTCTTGGCCACGTTAGTCTTGCGACGGCGTCATCTTGTGCTTGTGACACCGTCCCCTTCAGTCTCTGACGCCGTCTGGATCAAATCTAGGCCGTCTGAGTTGCGACGGCCTACTCTTTTAAAGCCTGACACCGTCACTTGAAAATAAGCAATTTGGTCACTGAGCCATCACAGAAGTGCTCCGACGGCGTCGCAATTAAGCAGTGTCGCCGTCCCCTTGTATTTCAGCAGTTTTAGTGTCTCGATTCTTGACTTTGGCCATTTTCTTCGTATATCCACGCCTTTTCGTCCAAATAAGTGCCATTCCAGCAATTTGCCTTCAATAGACCTAAAAAGTGAAAATGAACGATATTAAGTAATAACGGATACAAAAGTGATCAAATAAGGGCTTAAACGACCCCTCAAAAAGGTACATTTTAAAACCTTATCAAATATCCCTACACTTGGTATATGTTTGTCCTCAAGCAAATGTGCTTTTAGCCAATTAATTTATAAGTGAGGGGTCATGAAGCATTGGTTTAAAACAGTCCACAACACATATAAGCCCCGCAAAAGTCATAACAAGCACGGAAATTACATACTAGCACCTCACATGGGGTGTTTGGATACTCTCATCTCTCGGGTGTATATGCAATATAATAAGTTGGAAATGGAAGATAAACACTCATTAACCGGTCCTAGTACATAGATTACCATAGGCTTGAGAATAGATCAAACCTCCATCGCTTTGGCGTAAGCACCTAGGAAAGACTATCAAAGAGGTCTTTTAAAGGGTTGTAATGTTAGGCTTACGGTAGGGAAACAAAGGGTTTGGTGGGATATGCTATTTAGTGGTGACAAGTCAAAAATCTCTATGTTACAAGCATACGAAGAATGGCGTTGCTAAGCCAAGACTCGACACTCTAAACTCTAGATAACTGAAATAAACAAACATCAATTTAAAGGATAGATGTAGGATGGTAGCTCGTATTTTTTTTTTTTTTTTTTTTTTTTTTTTTTTTTTTTTAATTTTAATTGAACACTTTATTTTTTTTTCATACACTTTTACTCTACCATCCTCTACGGTAACATCAAAATGATAGGGATTTATAAGCGCATCCCTACACTTGAGTTTTTATTACTCTAACACTAATTTGACCCGAATTGAAAAGATCAAAACACTTGGGGTACGTGATTACGCAAATAAGGGAATTTAACGTTCCCTTCCAGTCATTCATAAACTTTAACTTTTCCCATGTGTCCTAATCGTCCCAAAACTGTGTACAAAGGATATGACTCAACTTAGCAACTTATGCAAGCAACTAGATAATTGAACTAAGGGTTTAGTAATGATAACAATAATGCACTAAAAGTGAGTGCATACAGGGTAGGCTAAGGCGATTTGGGTGTACATTTGGGGGTGGGGTGTAAACAATGCTCTTCATTGATATTCCGGAAAAACCGAAACATCACGAGAACCGCGAAAAGGATAGGCTCTGAGGGGTTAACTAGGGGTATCGTGTACTAAAGATGAGTACAACGCAAAGGGTGTGGGGGAATTACTCAACCGATGTGGAAGAAGTAATTATATTATGGGTATCAAACAAGGGTTATCCTAATGCCTCTTATCATTTAGTTATTCCTAACTACACAAGTGTAGTCTTACTAGCGATCTCGGAATGCATCACAAAACAAGTTCTAGAATCTAATATACTACCGGTTCACACTCTAAGCATTAAAGATGAATGCTTTAATTCCTACTAATATAAGGGCGATCCTCACATTTTGGGTGGAATTTAGATGGTAAAGGGTTTTGTGCTAGTCATATAACTTCCTATCCGTGAGACGCTTTTGTTAAGACTAATGGCCCACTCCTATATGTCATAAAAAATTTTAAATTTGGTGCCAAAATTACCCTAACCGACATTTTCTCATGGTTTATTAAATAAATACAATTGGACAAAGCAAATAATCAAGGATAAGCATAGTTTCAAAGTTCCCGTTTTATTTTCCCTCCCTACACTTAAACTGAACATTGTCCCTAATGTTCCCCGAAAGTATCAAAATTATGATAATAGAAGGTAATGAAAAACGAAAGAAACTAATACTCCCCTGATTAGCTCGGTAGGATCCATGTGTGAAGTAGTGGTTAAATCCTTTCCAAGAATAATGTGTGCGTGAAAAGCTCCTTCCAATCTTATGTAACTTCTTCTTGATAAATTAAACCTGCACACTTGAAGAAAACAAACGAAACCTTCGCTTAAAATCGGCGGTAATAATATATATAAGACTCGACTAAACTAGGATATAATGCTTGTGGAATGGATGTTTACAGAATTTCTAGAAAATTAAGACCTGGAAAATTCCAAAAAATTATAAGTAGCTCAGAAAACGAGAAAAAAGTAATATGTTGTTTTTACTCCTTCCTGACGCCGTCAGGTTGCGATCCTGACGCCATCAGGCTATCCTGACAAAAACTGGTCTGCGATTTTCTGGAAAAAATTCTGGAAAATTTACATCTTTAGAATCTGGAAATATTTCTGCAAAACATCCATTATGACTCGATACAAGCATTTGACTCGAACAAACACACATATATATCTTTTAATTAATTGTTATTCTCATGTTTACGTTTCTTTTGAAAACGTGTGTAATCCTCCCTACACTTATCCTTTATGTAAAATACCTTTATATGCAACTAAGACGAGGTTAAAAACAAAATAAAGCATTTTTACAAATTTAAACATGAGAATAAGCAATCACTAAAAGATATATGACACACAAACAAGCAAACAATTAAGCATGAGTTGCCTCCCACGAAGCGTTTTTCTTTATTTATGAGTCTTGTAGCTAGACTCGTAGTCGTGCCCTTACGTACCGATATAAGTAAGCCTATCCTTAACAATGTCATAAGGATCAAACTTATCATTTAAGTTCCTAGTAGTACGTTCGGTTCGATATGCCTTTTCAAACTTTTCTCCATCGGGATCATAGATTGTTATCCTAATGTGCGACTCTCCATTACCATCACTAGGCGGTCTATTCCAATCCCACTTATGTTTAGGCTTTTCAATTTTCCACCTATTCATGACAAGGTTGACGGGCAAACTTCATAGGAACTCGGTCATCTTCCTAAATACTAAGGTGTCCTCGAACGGGTTTACTTCCATGTCCCTAGCCATCTCTTTTTCATGGAAAGTTGCTTTACTAGCAAAGGCTTCATATAAGTAGAAAGGTCGTTGGGGACCTATGAGGTTCTTATCTATCCAAGGTCCGTATCTAGAGGGCGTCCTATCCAACCTAATCTCGTATGGGATTTCCTCTTCTTTGTAGTACTTATGCTTTTTGACATCGTAAATTGACCTAGCACTCCCCTCTCCTACCACTATCTTGGACATCTTACAATCGATGATGGCACTAGCGGTAGCTAAGAATCCTCTTCCTACTAGTAATGGGCATGTCGGGTCCTTATTCATGTCTAGCACATGAAAGTCGGCCAAAAGAGTCAACTCTCCTACGTGTACTACCATGTCTTTTATTATTCCTACCGGATGTGCAACACTACCGTCCGCTAGACCCAAGATGGTTTCCGTTGCTTCTATTTTACCTAGGTTAAGGCTTCTATGGAGGGACAACGGAACAAGATTGATACATGATCCTAAGTCGGCTAGAGCATCGAGAGGTTTGGAAGTTCCAAGCCTACACGGAAGACTAAATAGCCCAGGATCGTCTAACTTCTTAGGTAGATTATTTCGCACAAAAGCGGACCCATGTTTTCCAAGTTTAAGTTCTAACTCATATTTTTCTTTTAGAGCATTATAATAAGGTGCATGAGCTAAGACTTCAAGAACCGGTTTTTCTTGATGGAGTTCCTTGTACTCCTCCTCTGGATTAGGCTTGGGTTCTTGGTTGACGTGTTTCTCAAGAGTAGGTTCTACCAATGGTGCAGGGCCTTGGTACCTTATTTTGGATTGCTTGGGACCCTTGTTGATAGCATTTACCGAGTGAACTGTTGGGTGTGAAGGGCATGGATGTGCACTCTCCCATGGTGAACAAGAACATGAAGTCGACGGGATCGAATTCACTTTTGGGTTCTTTATAGTATCACTTGGGAGTGCTCTAATTTATCATTCATTAAAGGCTTTTAAGAGGGCATCAAGCTTATTTGTCATCTCGCTTTGTCTTCGCTTAAAATCGGCTTCAAGCTTAGTCAATCGAGTCTCTTGAGATGACATGAATCTAGATGCAATTGCCTCAAGATTAGTGGGGTTCCTTGAACCTATTAGGTGGACTAGATGAGCTTTGGGGTGTACTTGAGTTTTGGTTCCACTTAAGGTTAGGGTGATTTCTCCATGAGGGGTTGTAAGAGTTTCCTAAGTTGTTTTGTTCAGGCTTGAAAGTGTACCACTTCTCTCCCGCTCCGTCGATACGCATAGAGGCGTAGTCCGCAAAAGCTTGTTCGAGGAGTCTTGTGCAATCACGAGTGACATGGGGACCACTACATAATTCACAAGGAAGAGTGATTTTATTCACTTGATGTAAAGACTTAGGATTTTCGTAGGAACTCATTAGGAATTTAACTTGATCTTCAAGTTTGATCATCCTACGGCCGGAAGATTGTGAGTAAATGGGAGGCAAGGAGATTGCCTTAACGGTTTTGGGCAACTCACGGGGGTCATTCCAACTTTCGTTGTCATAGAGAACAAGGTCCTCTATTATACCCCATGATTCTTCCGCGGTGAGATCACTAAGTTTTCCACCGGCCGCTTGGTCAATGGATCGCTTGGTGGTGAAGTTGACATGATCATAAAAGATTTGGACTTGGAGCCAAAGATCAATGCCGTGATGAGGGACCTTATGAAGTAAGTCCTTGAATCGAGTCCATGCTTCGTAGAGGGATTCACCTTGACGTTGTTGGAACATCAAGATGTCATTCCTAAGCTTAGTGGTTCTCGCTGGTGGGAAAAATTGAGCAAGGAAGCGAGAGGTGAGATCATCCCAACTTGAGATGGAGCCGGCGGGAAGTCGCTCAAGCCAATTACTAGCATGGTCCTATAGAGAGAATTGGAAGAGACGCAGACGCGCGGTCTCCCGAGTAGTAGCATCAAGGTCGATGGAATCGACAATTTTAAGGAAATCCTTAAGATGCTGATTAGGATCTTCGGAACGAAGTCCATGGAATGCACATCCGTTTTGCACCAACCGGATGGTGTCCGATCGCAGGGCCGTAGTTTGGGCTTGGTCGGGAAGCTCAATGGTGTTCCTATAGCCTAGGTGGCTTGGTCTCGAGTATTCACCAAGAGTACGGGCTCTTGGCGGGTCATTTGGTGGTGGGTTGATGAATGGTGGGTGGTTATCACCTTCCATGATGAAAAGTGATGGGGTTACGAACAAAGGTCACGAAGAAGGGGGATAGACTACGAGAAATCTAAAAATAGGAAAAAATTTACTTGATAGGAATCAAGCAAAGAAACCAAAACGAGGTGGACTACTAACTAGCTATTCTATTCCCCGGCAGCTGCGCCAAAAACTTGATAACGCTACACGCGTCGTTCGGGGTCAAAGGAACTTCCTTTTCTTCGAGCAAGTTTTATAACACCCTAGGCAGTGAACCTAATCGTTGTAGTGCAGTATTAGGGTAAGCCACGGGTATTGATATCGTTCTCTAGGGGAATAGGAATGCTAGTGAGAAGTTACTACGCTAAGGTTGGGGTTGAGGAAGATTATTTTTTATCGTTTTTTATATTTTTTAGGAGAGGAAAGGTACGAATCTCGGGGTTTGGATATGGGGGTTGGTATTTCTACCGATTACTCTACTTATCTAATTATCTAATCTAAGGTGTATGTAGTCTATGTCTAATTATTGTGTGCTCGTATGATGATTTAAAGATGTGTTTACTTAGGTTTTATTACTCCCTAATTATCTCCTATTGATGGTTGAATTGTCACGTCCTTATTCTTAATCGTGTTGTGTGTCTAAAGTCGTAGGGTATGCATTTGTCCCTAACTCTTTGAACTTACCAAAGGGTCTCGTCTACAAAAAGCTCTAGGAATTATAAACTCTAACTCTAAGGCACTCTTTGGATGGTTTAGCCTACAACTGCTCTAAGTGTTATAGTCTAAGGTTCACAAAGATTAATCAAGCATTAATTACACAACGAATGACTTATCGCATTACTAGATCATTAACAATTAAGATAAGAGACAACCAATCAATATTCAATAATTAAGTTTCATATTCCCTAAGCAAACACACAAGCAAATTAGTCGGACATGGAGAACATGCAAGCATACACACAAGTAATTGAAGACATAATTGAATTAATGAAGTAAAACACTTATCTTGATGTAAGATAGGGTTTGAAACCATAAAATACTGTACAAGACAGCCTTGGTTCGGTTTAGGTTTTTACTCCAAAAGACTACACACTAAAACTGAAAAATTCGGATTCTATATATAAGATTACAATCGCGACGGCGTCACCCTTTGAATTGTAACGCCGTCGGGTCGCCGTCATTAGGGTTTCGTCTTGGCCACGTTAGTCTTGCGACGGCGTCACCTTGTGCTTGTGACGTCGTCCCCTTCAGTCTCTGACGCCGTCTGGATCAAATCTAGGCCGTCTGAGTTGCGACGGCCTACTCTTTTAAAGCCTGACACCGTCACTTGAAAATAAGCAATTTGGTCACTGAGCCGTCACAGAAGTGCTCCGACGGCGTCGCAGTTAAGCAGTGACGCCGTCCCCTTGTATTTCAGCAGTTTGAGTGTCTCGATTCTTGACTTTGGCCATTTTCTTCGTATATCCGCGCCTTTTCGTCCAAATAAGTGCCATTCCAGCAATTTGCCTCAAGATACCTAAAAAGTGAAAAGGAACGATATTAAGTAATAACGGATACAAAAGTGATCAAATAAGGGCTTAAACGACCCCTCAAAAAGGTACATTTTAAAACCTTATCAGGATAACTTGAATTATTGGTCTGTTAAGCACCAAACTACGTTATCTAGATCGAGTGTTGCGTCTGAATATCGAGGCGTTGCCAATGTTGTTGTCCAAACTGCTTGGGTTCGTAACCTTTTGTGTGAGTTTCATGCAACTGTTTTTACTGTACTTTACTTTATTGTGATAATGTCAGTGCGGTATATCTCTCCAATAATCCTGTTCAACATCAGCGCACCAAACATATAGAGCTTGATATTTATTTTGTTCGTGATTTTGTGGCAAAGGGTCATGTGTACGTCATGCATGTTCCATCCATATTTCAATATGCAGATAATTTTACCGAAGGTCTCCCTAGCGCATTGTTTCAAGATTTTCGTTCTAGTTTGAACATCCGAAGGTCTCCCGTCCCAACTCCAAAGGTGTATTAGCCGAATATAATATTGTATAGGCTCAAATATAATTATTTTAGAATTAGCCCGCATGTTAGCTTATTTATTTATATCGTATATTTAAGAGACATTATTAATGATTTAATGAAGCACTTTACATTATCTAATAGCATCTATCTTAAAGGAATATATATCTCACGTGCTATTATTCCACATGTGTTTGAAATTTATGTATTTAGATTGTTACATACTTATTACTATTAGTGACTCATATAAGTCACTAAAAGTTACAGGTCAAATAAAACGAGTGGTGTATATAAGGACGAAATTGGGTCCTGGGACATTCATGAAATTTTGCGGTGTAGTGTTAATTTTTGTAAAAATACATTGACTTTTTTCTAAATGTACCTTGTCTAAAAAGTCGTGTTCCTCATTTTGTATTTTTTTTTTCTAAATGCACCTGATCAAATTATATCTTAGTTCTCCTGAGTGTATATATGATTAATAGATGCATTTTCATATCAGCAGCAATAAGTAGCATATACTCCTTCAAATCGATTTTTTCGTCAATGGATTTTCATGCTTAGCAAGGCGGAAAAAAAAAAAAAAAAAAAAAAAAAAAAAGTTATGAGCTGTTTTTTCAAGTTTATAAGAATCAATTAATCACATTTATACCCATTTCAAATGTTTGGTTGAATAATATCATCAATCATTGATCCATACCACTATGGAGAGACTACTTTTCTTAACCATTCCCTTGGGGCCAATGTATTTTTATTTTCTACCACTAAATGGTTTAACACGACACTTTTTAATTTAATCACTAATTAGTTTGATGTGATACTTTTACCCTAAATTTCATACCAAATAACAACAATAAAATTGATATCCTTAATATCATACATCGCTCTAATCAAACTAATACTCGTAGTGATTTCGGTTAGCATACCAAAGGCACCCTTATTTCTATAGTTAGGAATCGATATGAGGTTGACACTGTTAGTGTTGAGTACTACGTACTGTAATGTACTATACAGTATACATTTGCAAGGCAAGCGCGCACGTACAGCTTTCAATATATTGTCTTGTTGTGTTGATGTAATACGTCATAACTTTCTGATAGTACTCAGCCATCAACCATGCCATATAAGTCCTGACAAAGTTAAATGCTTAGCTTAAAGGATTACACCAACTATACGCCTAAGTCTCATTTCTTTTATGGAGGTTATCATCATATAATACTATAATGGCAAATTATTGCACAAGGTGCAGCCTGGGGTGGGTTACGTTTGACATGGTCCAAGTTTTGAAATTTTATATCTGCATCACAAATGTTAATATCCCGACACTCGGTTGTTTCATTTGTTTTGGTACATCGGACAGATTTTGACACTGCCTGGTTCTTAAGTATGTTGTACGTCCAACTAGCTACTTATTATTATTAGAGCAGTGATTGAGAGGCCTAAAAGATACGACTAAATTCATGCCTAAGCCTATGTGGCATCATCCTGATGGCTGCAGCCAAGGGGCCCACGTTTTCACAAACCATCAAGATCATGACACATATGTTTAGGCATGAATTTAGGCATACAAATTAGGTCTCTCAATCATTTTCCTTATTATTATTGATGAGTTGAACCTTTAAAAAAAAAAAAAAAAAACCAAAAAAACAAAACAAAAACAAAAACAAAACTACTACTATTTTTTTAAACATGGAATGAAGACACATGATGGGCTTGCTAAATCATGTTTTTGTGCATGCATGATAAGCTGTACGGATACGATATGAATAAAGGGAAGGTTTTTGTTTGTGAATATGGGCTGGCTGAAATGGCTCAGAGCCTCAGACTGAGTTGTTGCTTAGAGACATAAATTTCATTGTCTGTGTTTACGAGACAATCGAACCATCATGGTGTGATATTAATGTATCTGGTTGTTTTGTTATGTTCAAGTGGTCCATTTAAATGGCACTCTTATTAATAAACACATGTGGAACAAGGCGAAGATGATATATACTATATATATCTTCTTAGCTTGGAACATAAACTATCTTATATTCGAAGATGTTAAAAGGTCACACATATCCTTGTCCAATAGACCAATAAACCCACGTAAATTAAAAGGTCACACAGGGTCCTCTAATGTTTACCCTTTTATTTTGATGATGTTGAACCAATCAAAAAGACTATGATCCTCTTAAGTTATGGATACAACTTGAGTCAAGTTATGTTATTGTGAGTCATTGGATTTGATCCAATTAATAATTCAAATCAAAAGAAGTTATTTTGATTTGAGCCATTGGATCGCTCATAATTACACAACTTGACTCAAGTTGTATAACATAACTTGAGAAATAAGAAAATGATAAAATGAGACCGCAACTAATTGAAACAAAGAATCCATTATTTTGCTTTCTCTTATAATATAACTAACATGATAAAACATGAGAGAGTTAAACTTTAAAGGATCTTAATCCTTTTAATAAATTAGGCAATGTTGCAAAAATCGTGAATCGGTAGTCGGGCGGTCGACCACCCTGCAGTGAGTAATCGGTCAAGGCGGGATTAATCGGTGATTAATTGGATTGGCATTTCCTGCAAGTTTTGGGTATTTCTGGAGACCAAACTAAATATCTTAACTGATTTCAAGCCTACTATGTTTCCAAACATCAATAAAAGGCTCCAATTCTGATTATGAGGCTCATTGTGCGTTATAAGTGAAATAAATGATCCCCATTGTGCGTCATAAGTGAAATTATTATTTTTCTAAAGTTGATCGATTCGACCGATTTTTGACCGATTTGGCCGATTTTTGGCTGATTTTTTTACCTGACCGATTTTTTGACCGATTTTTAAAATTCTACAAGATGTATGACCGATTACCGATTAATCGGCCGATTTTGCAACACTGAAATTAGGAGTAAAAAACTGAAACTGAACAATGTTCTAATATTTTTAAAGAAAGTATTTTAAAAATGATAATATTTCGTTACAAATATAAAATATAATATCTGTAACTTTATCTTGCAAATGATAATATCTGTGTGCAATTATAGGGCTAGCTTGTTTATTTTTTGTAATAAAGATACATATTAAGTTTCACCTGCTACTTTCACATTTAACTTTTTTGTTTTCATATTAGAAATGAAACAATACTGTAGAGAATTAAATATTGGGACTGTTTGGTTTGTTGATAGGAATCACAATGAATATCAAATTTGGTATTGAGTAGAATGACAATGGATATGAAAAATTGTATAATTACGACTATTTATGTTTGGATGACAAAATATGGTATGAAAAAATGTATAGATATTTGAATTTTGTAGTGTAAAAATGAAAGGCTCACGGAATGAATTTCATATACACCAAATTGATGGGTAATGAGTCTATAACTATGATATACCCATTTTATTCATGACCCACTAACCAAACACCATTAATTAATATGAAACCCATAAACCTTCCCATTCTCATATACTCATACCAAACACACCAAAAAAATAGTTTTATACTGCATTTTCTTAAAAAAATTATTCTACCAACAAAACACATGCATATTTTCTTCTCAATTACACCATTATCATGTCCAGTTCTTAAAATTATATGGTTAGTAGAAATAAAAAGTAAGCGCTCACATTTAAACATTCCCTATGTATCGTCTATGAGCTAATTAAATATAAAAAACTTTGACAATATTTACTGAAAAGCATAGTAATTCTAACAACAATACTCAATCTCGCCAGAGCAAGGTATAAGAGATATGAGATGTAGACGGTCACACCCTACCGAAAAATAAAGGGACTTAGGTGCTCCCTAGTCACTTGTCACTGCTCTGCTCACTTGGGCCTAGCGGTATTTAACCGAACGCGTTATTAGGTTCTATCCTATTTATCAATGGGCTCTCTACTTCCAGCTATTAGTTATCCAGTTCATCTATATTTTTATGAACAAAAAGTCCATTTATAAGTCTCAAACAGTTTTAGTTTGACTTTGTATCGTGATGACATTCATACATCTTGATTCACGATGAGAATTCGGTTAATTTAATTTGTTGTCTTACTCTAACATGCGTAGGCAAACTGACACTTTTCGTTTTTATGTACATGTATAAAAAGAAATATTGTTTTACTATGAACGTATAATAACTAGCACAATACTCATGCGTTGCCTTAGTCTTATGACTAAATAACTTATGAACGGTATTGAGAAACTTGTTGTGCGAGTATATTCTATAAACAAATACTTAAAAAAACATATATCAACACAATATAAACTTGGTTTCTTTTCTTCCTCTTGATATTGACCATTGACAAAACATCATCCACCTTCGTATCCTACACATAAATAAGAAATAACAAATCCATAAGACACATATTAAGTTTTATGTGATTTCGGAGTAACAACACATACATTATTTATAATTCCGTATTTCCATCCGGAGCATCATTAAGAGTATCATCATCCTAATAAAAAAATGTTCTAATCATCCGAACTTTCAATTTCAATAACATCGTTTCATTTCCATGTCTTCAAATTTGACTCCTTTTTCTGTTTCTTGAATGTGCGATTCACCTCATTAGACGACAAATGGGTATTGTTGCGTTTATGGTCCTATTTAAAGAAGAGAAACAATATTAGGCCTTCATACAAATATACGAATAGGAGATTCGTTTGTTGAAATGAGAAACTGAAAAAGTGTGTAACTAAATGTTACCTCATGAGTATCAATATCGACATTGTCCTCGACTTGCTATTCAAAGGAAAAAGGAAATGTTAGGTCTTTCATAAAAAGTATAAAAAATAAAGTAAGAAATTGAAGTCTAAAATTGAAAATGTGTAGATATGAGCTTTACCCTGATTCTATCATTGACATTCATTTTGGCGATGTCGGTTAACACCTTTTTGGCTGCCTCGATCGATAGTGAACACTTTTCTTGACATGTTCATCTGTGTAAATGGAAGAACTCAAATGTAAATATTACTTTAATTCTTTGAAATATAACTGATGAAATAGAAAGTATATGATTTACACCTTCATTTTGGCTCCTTAAATAAGTTCACTGGATTGTCTTATGAAATGAAAATGGTTTTGTGTTTGGAAGCCTAATGTAATGGTTAATTTAACCGCCTAGATTCATTTTTTTAAAACTCAATTCACAAAATTATTAAGTAACGTTGGTGAGTTTGTTACTGACTACTTTCTAGTAAATGATACTCCCTCCGTCTCAAAATTATTGTCATGAGTGAAAAAACACAAAGTTTAATAAAAGTGGGCCCATATTAATTTTGAACCACTTAAATAGAATTTTCTACCACTATATTCTCTAGATTTTACTTAAAAAGGTAAGTGGACAATTAATTTGAGACAACCCAAAAAGGAAATGTGGACTATAAATATGAGACGGAGGGAGTAGTATTTTAAAAGTTCTTTGATCCGACAAACGTAATAAATGTCGGCAATAGAATAGTAATTTTGACACGCTTACTTACAAACCATGACACTTTTTAGAATATTTACAATGCATCAAGTTTTTAAAGACTTGATGCATTTAATGCTACACACATTTAGTTATTAAAGCTTTTAAGAAAGACTTGAAGTTCAACAAGTCTTTCTAAAAAGCTTTACAAAAAGATTTTGATGCAATGCTAAAAACCATTCTCAAAGGCTTTTTATAATAGTGAAAAGCTTTTACTTATTTGACCTATTGAGGATGCTCTTAGTAGTTATGTGTAAAATATTAATGTGTCGTACATGAACAAGTATTATGTCGTTTAATCGTCCCGATTTTTACTAATCAATCGTTTAATCGGTTTGGTAAAAAATCGGTCAAATCGGACAAAAATCGGATAAGTCTTCCAACTCGGTTACCGATAGAAATCAGCCTAATTAGGCATAAATCGGCCAAATCGAAAAAAAATCGGCTAAATCGGGCATATAGTTTCAAAATTTTATAATTTTATATATAAAATCTAATCGGATTACTCCCCGCCTAACCGGTTAATCGCTAGGCGGTACCCGGTCGCCGGGCTACCACCTAGCGATTAATTGCTAACATGTCCTTGGGGAAAATATTTTACATTCCCTCAAATTATTTACTTTATCCCGCCAATGCCACAACCCAACAAAATAGAGGTTTCGCCGAGGACATGTCCTCGGGAAAAAATTGACCCAAATGTTGATCTTGTTTAGCCGTTTGATTAGCCGTAATTATCCGTAACTATTTCCCGGTGGTGTTAAACCATAGATTGAGGACAAGATAAAATAACAAAAATAACATCTTCTTTTTTAGTATTTAAGATTAATAAAATAATTGTTATATCGTCAAAACGTACGGTGTTAAACCATAAATTCATGCCACTTGTCATTTCCAAAGTTTCCAGGTGGTTCAGAGGCTTTCGTAACTACTATTAAGTTTTGTTACGCTGTCAAAATCAAACTTAATTCTTCTATGTTGTTGCACTACGTTGCGCGGTGTTAAACCAACAAAGACGTAAAATACATACGAATTACAGTACAACTCGATAAACGTTCAAACATTAAAGCGTACGAATTACATTACAAATCGATAAAAGTTTAAACATGAAATTACTCCAAACCAAGTTTTCCCATGTTATTATAAAGCTCGTGAAGTAATGCAGTTGAATCAAGTGTGTGGTTTTTGGGATGCTGATGCGCGTTCGGGGTCAAAGGAACTTCCTTTTCGTCGAGCAAGTTTTTCAACACCCTAGGCAGTGAACCTAATTGTTGTAGTGTAGTATTGGGTAAGCCTTGGGTATTGATATCATTCTCTAGGGGAATAGGAATGCTAGAAATAAGTGTATTACGCTAAGGTGGGGTTGAAGATGATTCTTTTTTTTTTTTTTTTTTTTATCTTTTATATGCTTTTTAGAAAGCTAAGGGTAAAATCTCGGGGCAATTGGTTTGGGGGTGGTACTTCTACCGATTACTTCTACTATTCTAGTTATCTATTACTACGGGTAGCTATGTCTATTTGATTGTGTGCTCGTATGATGATTAAAAATGTGTTTACCTAGATACTATTACTCCCTAGTTATCTTTTATTGTTGGTTGAATTGTCACGTCCTTATTCTTAACGCGTAGTATTTTCTAAGGTCGTAGGGTGTGCCTTTGTCCTAACTCTTTGAGAATACCTTTAGGTTATTGCCTACGAAATCCGCTAGATTAATCATAAAATAACTTTAAGGTTATCTTTGGATGTTTAGATTACGAAATCCGCTAAATGATTCATAAACTAATGTTCACAAAGATTACTCAAGCATTTAAACACAACAATAGCTTAGTTGCACTCCTGAGCCAATTACAATTAAGAAAAGAGTCAACTAATCAATAATTAATAACTAGGCTTCATAGATCTAAGCAAACACATAAGAAATTTAGCTAGACATATTAAACAAGCAAGCATACACACATTCAATGGAAGACATAATGATACTAATGGATTAAAACACTTATCTTGATGTGTAAAATAGGGTTTGGGACCCTAAGATACTGTCCAAGTCGGACTACAAACGTTCAGGGTTTTTACTCCAAAAGTATACCTCTCTAAATGCAGAAAAATCGAATTATATATATAGATTTACACTTGCGACGGCGTCGCCTTATAGGTGGGACACTGTCAGATCGCCATCATTAGGGTTTTCGTCTTGGCCAAGTTATCGATGGGACGGCGTCCACGTTGTAGTTGTGATGTCGTCGGGCTTCATATGGGACGCCGTCTTGGTTCTGGATCTGGGCCGTCTGAGATAAAAAGTCTTAGTGACGCCCTTCCTCTTCAAAGCCTGACGCCGTCAGGTGTTGTGAGCAAAAATTCCACTGAGCCATCAGGTGCATTATTTATCAGATCAGTAGAGAGGGACGGCGTCGCCCTTTAGTTGGGACGCCGTCAGGTTTAATTTTAGCAGCTTGAGTGGCTTCGATCTTGACTTTGCCTTTTTCTTCATGTTTTCACTCATTTTCGTCCAAATGTGCATCATTCCAGCATTTTGCTTCCAAGAGACCTAAAAAGTGAAAAGAAACGAAATTAAGCAGTAACGGAAATAAAAATGGTCGATTAAGGGCTGAAATGACCCCTTAAAAGTGTACGTTTTAAATCCTTATCAAATATCTCTACACTTGATATTTGCTTGTCCTCAAGCAAATGTGCTTTTGGCCAATCAATTTATAAGTTAGGGGGCATGAAGCAAAGGTTTAGAATAATTCATAACAAGTAAAAGCACCGCAATAGTCATAACAAGCACGGAAATTATATACTAGCACCTCACAAGGGGTGTTTGAATTCTCTCATCTCTCGGGTTTATATGAAATATAGTAAATAGAAATGGAAGATAAACACTCATTACCTGGCATAGTACATAGATTACCATAGGATTGAGACTAAATCAAACCTCCACCGCTTTGGCGTAAGCACCTAGGAACAACTATCTAATAGGTCTTTTCAAGGGTTGTAACGTTAGGCTTACGGTAGGGAAAAAAAGGGTTTTGTTGGATAGGCGATTTAGTGGTGGCAAGTCAAAAATCATATGTTACAAGCATGAAAAGCGTAGCGTTGCTAAGCCAAGACTCGACTCACTTAACTCTAGATAACTTGAAACAAACATACATAAATTTAAAGACATAAAGATAGATATAGAATGGTAGCCTGTATGTTTTTCTTCATTTTTTTTTCACACTCTTTTTTTTTCGATTTTTTTTGCATACATTTTTACTCTACCATCCTTTACGATAACATCAAAATATAAGGGATTTATAGGAGCATCCCTACACTTGAGTTTTTTTTATTACTCTAACACTAAATGACTCGATTTGAAAAGATCAAAACACTTGGAGTATTTAATTACGTAGATCAAGGGAATTTGAATTTAACGTTTTTTCCCGTCACTCCATAAAATATTACTTTTGCCCATGAGTCCCAATCATCCCAAAACTGTGTACAAAAGATATGACTCGACTTAGCAACCATGCAAGTAACTAGATAATTGAATTAAGGGTTTAGTAATGATAACAATAATGCACTAAAGGTGAGTGCATACAAGGTAGGCTAAGGCGATTTGGGTGTACATATGGGGGTGGATTGTAAACAATCCTCTTCATTGATATTTTGGAAAACTGAAACATCACGAGAACCGCGAAAAGGATAGGCTCTGAGGGGTTAACTAGGGGGTATCGTGTACTAAAGATGAGTACATCGCAAGGGTTTGGGGTAATTACTCGACCGATGTGGAAGAAGTAATTATAATACAGGTTTCAAAAGAGGGTTATCCTAATGCCTCTTATCATTTAGTTATTCCTAACTACACAAGTGTAGTCTCACTAGCGATCTCGGAATGCATAACAAAACAAGTTCTAGAATCTATTATACTACCGGTACACTCTCTAAACATTAAAGGTGAATGCTTTATTCCTAAAGATCTAGGGGCGAACCTCACATTTTTGGGGTGGAATTTTGAGTGGTAAACGGTTTTTTGTGCTAGTCATATACTGTAACTCCTATCCATGAGACGCTTTATTAAGACTAAAGTTTTTGCTCATACATGTCATAAAAAAATTTAAATTTGGTGCTAAAATTGCCCTAACAAATAATTCTCATAGTTTATTACACAAATGACCAAGGACAAGGCAAATAATCAAGGACAACCATAGTTTCTAAGTTCCCGTTTTATTCTCCCTGCCTACACTTAAACTGAATATTGTCCCCAATGTTCCCCGAAAGTATCAAAGTTATGATAAAGGAAGGTAAGTAAAAGAGAAAGAAACTAGTACTCGCTTGATTAGCTCGGTAGGATCCGTGTGAAGTAGTGGTTAAATTCTTTCCTAAGAAGAATGTATATGTGATAAGCTCCATCCAATGTTGAGTTTCTTCTTCTTGCCAATTATAACCTGCACACTTTAAGAAAATAAACGAAACCTTTGCGTAAAATCGACGATAAAACTATATATGACACAACTATACTAGGATATAATGCTTGTGGAATGGATGTTTGCAAATTTTCTGGAAAATTAAGACCTGAGAATTTCCAAAAATTTATAAGTAGCACAGAAAACGAAAAAAATTTATAAGCTGTTTCTGCTTGACCTGACGTCGTCAGGTTCTAATCCTGACGCCGTCAGGTTGTCATGACAGAAACTGGTCTGCTGCGTTTTCCTAGAAAAATTCTGGAAAAATTACATCTTTAAAACCTGGAAAAATTCCTACAAAACATCCATTATGACTCGATACAAGCATTTGACTCTAACAAACACACATATACATCAATTTCACTAATTGTAATTCTCAAGTTCACGTTTTTTTTAAAAATGTATGTAATCTTCCCTACACTTATCTTTTTGTAAAATACCTTTATATGTAATTAAGACGAGGTTAAAGACAAAATAAAGCATTTTCACAAATTCAAACATGAGAATAAACAACAATGAAAAAGATATATGACACACAAACAAGCAAATAATTAAGCATGGGTTGCCTCCAATGAAGCGTTTTTCTTTATTTATAAGTCTTGTAGCTAGACTCGAAGTCGTGCTCCTACGTACCTATGTAAGTAAGTTTATCCTCAAGAATGTTATAGGGATCAAACTTATCATTTAACTTCCTATTGGTACGCTTAGTCCGGTATGCCTTTTCAAACTTTTCTCCATCGGGATCATAGATTGTCATCCTAATGTACCATTATCCATTTCCATCACTAGGTGGTCTATCCCAATTCCAATTATGCCTAGGCTTCTCACTCTCAACTTTACACTTATTCATTTTGAGATTAATGGGTAAGGCTCCTAGGAACTCGGTCATCTTCCTAAATACTAAGGTATCCTCGAACGGGTTCACTTCAATGTCCCTAGCCAATTGTTGCTCATGGAAAGTTGAATTACTTACAAAGGTCTCTTCTAGATAGAAAGGTCGTTGAGGACCTACAAAATCTCCATTAATCCAAGGTCCATATCTAGATGATTTTCTATCAAACATGATCTCATAGGGTATTTCTTCCTCTTTGTAATAGATATGCTTTTTGACATCATAAATTGACCTAGCACTCCCTTCTCCTACCACTATCTTAGACATCTTACAATCAATTATGGCACTAGCGGTAGCAAAGAATCCTCTTCCTACTAGCAATGGGCATGTCGGGTCTTTATTCATGTCTAGCACATGGAAATCCGCGAAAAGAGTTAATTGACCTACGTGTACTACCATGTCCTTAATTATCCCTACCGGATATGCAATACTACCGTCCGCTAGACCTAAGATGGTTTTCGTTGGCTCTATCTTACCTAGGTTAAGGCTTCTATGGAGGGACAACGGAAGAAGATTGATGCTTAATCCTAAATCGGCTAATGTGTCGAAAGATTTGGAATTTCCATGTTTACACGGAAGAATGAATAGCCCGGGATCATCTAACTTCTTAGGTAACTTATTTTGCACAAATGCGGACCCACGTTCTCCTAATTTTAGTTCTTGCTGATATTTTTATTTTAATGCATTATAATAAGGCGCATGAGTCAAGACTTCAAGAACCGGTTTTTCTTGGTGGAGTTCCTTGTACTCTTCTTTTAGGTTAGGTTTGGGTTCTTGGTTGATGGGTTTCTCACGAGTTGGATAGACCATTGGTTCGGGTCCTTGGTATTTCATGAGGGATCGCTTGGAACCCGTGTTGATGGCGTTGACCGAGTGAACTTTTGAGTGTGAAGGGCATGGATATGCACTCTCTTATGGTGAGCAAGAACATGAAGTCGATGAAATTGAATTTACTTTTGGGTTCTTTACAGTGTCACTCGGGTGTGCTCCAATTTCTCGGTCATTGAAGGCTTTTAAGAGGGCGTCGAGCTTGGTGGTCATCTCGCTTTGTCGTTGCTTGAAATCGGCTTCAAGCTTAGTCAATCGAGCTTCTTGAGATGACATGAACCTAGACCCCATTGCCTCGAGACTAGTGGAATTCTCGGTATTTGGAGGGTTTGACCTATTTGGTGGACTATATGAGTTTTGGGGCAGATTTGAGTTTTGGCTCCACCTAAGGTTAAGGTGATTTCTCCATGAAGGGTTATAGGAATTTCCTAAGTTGTTTTGCTCGGGCTTGAAAGTGTATCACTTCTCTCTCGCTCCGTCAGTACACGTGGAGGCGTAGTCCGCAAAAGCTTGTTTGGGGAGTCTTGTGCAATCACGAGTGTCGTGAGGACCACTACATAACTCACAAGGTAGAGTGATTTTGCTTACTTCGTGCGAAGACTTAGGATTTTCATAGGAGCTCATTAGGAATTTGACTTGATCTTCAAGTTCGAGCATCCTACGATTGGAAGTTTGTGAGTCAATGGGAGGCAATGAGATTGCCTTGACGGTTTTGGGCAACTCACGGGGGTCATTCCAACTTTCGTTGTCATAGAGGGCAAGGTCCTCTTTTGTACCCCACGATTCTTCCGCGATAAGTTCACTAGGTTTGCCACCGGCCGCTTGGTCGATGGATTGCTTAGTTGAGAAGTTGACATGATCGTAAAAGATTTGGACTTGAAGCCAAAGATCGATGCCGTGATGAGGGACTTTATGGAGCAAGTCCTTGAATTGAGTCCATGCCTCATAGAGAGATTCACCTAGACGTTGTTGGAACATCAAGATTTCATTCCTAAGTTTGGTAGTTCTCCCCGGTGGGAAAAATTGGGCAAGGAAATGAGTGGTGAGATCATCCCAACTTGAGATGGATCCGGCGGGAAGTCGCTCAAGCCAATTACTAGCTTGGTCCCGTAGAGAGAATTGAAAGAGACGCAAGCGCGTGGTCTCCCGTGTGGTAGCATCAAGGTCGATGGAATCAACGATTTTAAAGAAATCCTTTATATGATGATTAGGATCTTCGGAACAAAGTCCATGGAATGCACATCCGTTTTGCACCAACCGGATGGTGTCGGATCGCAGGACCGTAGTTTGAGCTTGATCGGGGAGCTCAATGGTGTTCCTATAGCCTTGGTGGCTCGGTCTAGAGTATTCACCAAAAGTACGGCCTCTTGGCGGGTCAATTGGTGGTGGGTCGATTGGAATTAGGTGATGAGGTGGCGGGTTATCACCTTCCATGATGAAAAGTGATGAGGCTACTGATAAGGTTTTAAAATGTACCTTTTTGAGGGGTCGTTTAAGCCCTTAATTGATCACTTTTGTATCCATTATTACTTAATATCGTTCCTTTTCACTTTTTAGGTCTCTTGAAGGCAAATTGCTGGAATGACACTTATTCGAATGAAAAGGCGCGAATATACGAAGAAAATGGCCAAAGTCAATAATCGAGACACTCAAGCTGCTGAATTGAAAGGGGACGGCGTCAGGTTATACTTGTGATGCCGTCGGAACAAGTCTTGTGATGATACAGTAGCCAAATTGCTTATTTTCAAGTGACGGCATCAGGTTTTAAAAGAGTAGGGCGTCGCAGCTCAGACGGCCAAGATTTGATCCAGACGGCGTCAGAGACTCAAGGCGATGACGTCACGGACATAAGGTGACGCCGTCACAATGATAACGTGGCCAAGACGAAACCCTAATGACGGCGACCCGACGGCGTCACAAATCAAAGGGTGACGCCGTCGCGATTGTAACATTATATATAGAATCCGGATTTTTAAGTTTTCAGTGTGTAGTTTTGTGGAGTAATGATAACATCAAATAGTCCTGAATATTAAGTGTCAATTTCTCCCTATAATGCTCGTTATATATATCATTTATATGGATTTACGCTTGTTTTCCACTTTCAGGTAAATTACGAGCATTGAAGCTAAAGAGACGCGGAACTGGAAACATATCTAAAGATTTATCACAGTATGCTATTTTGAAGAAGTTACGGCGTAACTCATCTCTCACATTACGACGTAATTATTGCGTGACTCAGAATGCCAACTTATCAGAAGGTTACGGCGTAACTCTTCCCAAAGGTTACGACGTAACTACATTAGGTCAAATGAGGTTCCACGCCGCTGATACTTACGCCGTAACTACAACATCACTTACGACGTAACCGTGTTTACTGAAGACTACGGCGTAACCACTAATAAGGTTACGCCGTAACCAGCAGATCTAGTGCATTTTACGAAGAAATAGAAGGTTACGGCGTAACTCCTATATTGGTTACGCCGTAACCCAGATCTGGCCTATAAATACCCCAAGAATTCCAGCATTTCTAATCATCCCATTCCATACACAACACTCTGAGAACATGGGAAAAAGCTCAAGGCAGGCCTAGGGGAGCATACAGAGCTGTTTCCAAGGGAGAAGTCACTCCATTACGATAAGCATTAGCGTTTTATATTTTGTAGAACCTTAGACCTTGATAGATCTTTAAGCACTCGTAGATCGTTAGTTATGCTTATGTAATCACAAACACACTAAAAGACAGTCTCTATAACTTGTATTCTATAGCGGAAATCAAACACAAGTAATAACACAAATAACTAAGAACTTCTTTGATCCTCTATGGATCTTTTTATAATACTAAAACTTTGTTTTTCAACTCGTACATAATTCATACTATTGTGTTCCTTTTATAGACAAAGAACCCTAAACCGTTTCCCAAGAAACGTATAAACATAAAACTAAATAAGATATACATTATCACTTCCTAATAAAGCTCATGCATATCCTAACTAACTATAGAATACGTGGAATATCTATCTCTGCAGAAACCAACTATACGGTTTTATAACTTCAGCAGAATTACTTCTTCAGCAGAATCCTTCGGCAGTAACTTCAGCATAATTCGTACTTAGTAGAATTCCCAACAATCCTCCCCTAAACTGGAATTTGACTAGGTTAAGTTCCAGTTTCTTGATAGATCTTTAACACTTCAGAATTAGAGGATTGTACTCGAACAACAAAGAACCAAAACAAGGACATCTCTATGATGACAAAACTTTGAAACTCCAGATCTTTGCAGCAACAAATGACAAAATGTACATCAAAACATATTAGTTTCATACTATTCTCATCACATCCAGGTGTGTTAACTCCTGTGAGAGGTGAATCATTGAAAAATGGATTTGATGTCTCTTTACCAATAGCCATTACTACTGGAGTAGCCAAATGTTTAAGTACGAAAACTATGGTACACTGATAACCATCTGATTTATTAGCAAATCAGCAACTATAAACGGATTTGAAATGTCTTTACCTGTAGCCGTTTGCTCAGGACTAGTCAATGCTTAGGTGGAAATAATCCCCTTTGGTGAATTGAGCACCCAATATGGTATTCCACTGCCTTTACCACAAGCCATATACTTGTGGGCTAGCCAATTCTTGGATTCCAAAAAGGAATAAACCATGGTGAATTGATGACCATACAACCCTCAGCAATGAAGCATGGGTGAGTTGCATACCCTATGATTTTGAGCAAACAATTACAGCTATCAACAGATTTGATGTGTCTTTACCAAAGCTGTACCCTTTGGACTAGCCAACTCTTTGATGTACACAAGGTACAGCTGGTGAGTCGATAACCAACAACAATGTACAACAAATCTGCAAGAAAAGTTAGACAAACAAAAAATATACATAGATTTTTTTTTTTTTTTTTTTTTTTTTTAAGAATAAAACAAAGAATCAAATAATACAAGTTAACAAAATCAAGAAGAACCTTGATGTTGCTGAAGCTGAGTCTTAATCAATCCAATCAATTGTTCAGCATGTAGCAGATCATTCCCAACTGGATCAGGAGGAACTTCCAACTTCTTTCTAAGAATTCTTTGCATCAATTTAACAGACAAAGGATAAATCTTATCAGAGAACATACACACAATCAGCCCACACTTTGTCTCAACCACATGCACACTTGGAATAGGATAAAATCTCCAAGTCTCAACCTTCCACTTATGTGAATTCTTCCAAATAGAATACCCTTTACCATCTGGAGATTGAGATTCAAACAGAACTTGAAGATCACCCAACAAGTATAAACCAGAACCCTGTGGTGAATGATTAGCATAATGCTTAGTGACAAGGCCATTAAGGGTAATCAAATCTTGCAGATCCCTAAAGATGGTGTTAAGCTGTCCATCAGTCAAAGTCTAAGCAGTCAACACACCATGAGACCCCTCAAGAAAAGCATCAGCAGATCCCTCTTTAATAAAAGTTGAATCAGCAGCCTTTAGATCCAAAGAATTACCCCTGTGAGACTTCTGAACCCTAGAGGTGTGTGTCCCAGCTGATCTCACAGATCTCCTTAGAGCAATGTAACTTCTTTTAGACATCCTTTTCCCCCTCCTACCTGGTATATAAATCCCCATAGAGACAGAAGAAGATACCTTCTCAGATGCACCAAGGACATCTTCAGTAGGAATGGAAGAAGTAGAACTAGAATGACTTGGAACATCACCACATAATACATACATTTTGTCAAGCACCTCTCTGGCTCTTTTAGCTTTAGCAGCTGCTTGTTCAGCTTTCCTAACCATATCTTCTCCTTCTTTATCAACAGGTGCCACATGTGGATTAGGAGCAGACATACCCTTTGAATCCAGAGATGGATTAGCCATACTAGGTAATGCTTCAGAAGAAACAACAAGAGGTTCATCAGAGTGACCTCTTTTAGTAGAAGGTATAGCTTCAGTAGATGCCTCAGTAGAAACAGCATAAAAGGTCATCTTTGGTGTAACATCATCAAAAGAATCCACAATTTCAACTGTCTTAGTTCTCTTGGCCTTTGGAGCATCTGCACTACCAGCAATCCTTTTTAATTTAGAAGATGGTGTAATCTGCCTCATAATCCTAGTATACTTGCTAGTCAATTCAGAATCAGATAAAGCCCAAACTTGCTTCTTTGTCAAACCAGATTGATAAAGAGAAGTGCTCTGATTATACACCACATTCCTCATATACAGTTTCTTCTGAGCTGCAGTTTATGGTCTCTCTCTCTTAGCTTGAGTTTTTTGAGCAGCAATGACTTTTCTCTTTGCAGCTGCAGCTAGCTTCTTTTGTTCCCCAAGAGCCATCATTTGTTCAGCAAAGTTGTCACTATCAAAAGCAGCACCTAAGATACTTTGTGCAAGAGTAGGATTTGAGGCAGCTTGATGAGTATAAGCCTCCCATTGCTCATCAGTAAACTGAGTGGATAGTTCATCGATTTCTCTTTGTCTCTCAGGAGGCAAATTGGTAGAAAACTGAGCTTCAAGCTTTTGAGCCAATGTATGACTCTTCTTCATATCAACATACTCAGCTAGCAGTCTTGCTTGTTCTTGCCTTTCCTGTTCACTCACAAGATCTGAACCAAGCTCTTCATCAACCATTACTCCTTTCTCTTTGTCAGCAGGCTCATGAGCAGAATCATCTTGAGGAATATCAACAGTAGGAACTTCAGAAGAAACACCCAAGGAAGCATTCGAAGTAAAATGTTGAGGAGTGTCTTCAACACAAGTAAAGAGGCATCAACCTTAAGATCCAAATTATAACTTCTTCCAGCAACAAAGACTTCATGATGATCTGCTGAAGGTGGAGGACCTGGTTGTTCTTGTACAGATGAAGATTGACCAAGTTCAGATGCATCATCCACCATTTGAGCATCAGTAATAACATGATCATCAGCAGTTGCAACATTGACCACACTTGGCTCCTTTGAAGTTTCAGTGGAATCCTTGTTCAAATACTATCTTCTCTTTCTTATAGTAAACAGAATAGGATCCTTTTTCTTTGAAGATTCATCAACAATTGGAGAAGAAGCATGAGTCTTTTGAGCCACATTAACCAAGATTTCAAGTGAATCCAAACGAGTATCCTCTTGCTCCTCATCAGAAGAAACCACAAACCTCCTTTTGCTATTTTGCCCAAGTTGTTCCTCTAAATCCTTAACCTTTATCTTCAACCCCACAATATCACCACCAAGTGTAGATTTAGTCTCAGCAAGATCCTTTTTGAGATCAGCAACCTCTGCCACATACCTGTTCAATAGAGCATATACAAATGTAAGTGTAATAGGGTCCTCAGGTCCACCAGCAGATTGCTCAGTGGTAATGGGAGCTTCATTGGACCTTTCAGGAGAAATATGGACATGCTCAAAGATAGGAAAGCCTTCATCAAATGGATCCCTAACTGGACTAGGTGTGGCCTGTCTATTAAGCTCATGCTCAAACTCATTAGGAGTAACATGAGAAGGTGATGGACTAGGACTATGTGTGGGTACTGGTGTAGGTGGAGGTTGGTCAGAAGAAACATGTGATGCTTCAGCAGTAGTGGAAGGTCCCTAATCAATGGCAACTGATGGATTACCATCAGCAGCAACATTGGTAGAGGGTGTAGCACCAACAACATTGCCCTCATCAGCAACCTCATTGCCTTGAGGCAACATAGCTGCTAGCAAATGATGATGTTCCCCCTCATAATGAGTTTTCATTGAAGCAAACAGTTTAGCAGATAGAGCTCCTATGGGACAAAAGACTTGGACTTGGTTTGTTATGTCTAAAATCATTTGCAAAAACCTAGGGTACATTAAAAACTTATGCTTTTTCCTTTGAATATTTTCAACCATATTATCAAAAATAAACCTAGAAAAGTTATAAGTTAACCCCTGAGAAAGACATACAATACCACATCCCAATTGAGTAGAAAATTGATCCCATCCTCCTGATTTATTGCTTATGCACTTAAGCAATGTGTGTACCAAAAACCTCCACATGGGATAGAGCTTATTCTTGTGCCACATATTAGTATTCGTACTTTGATATCCAATAGCTCTTAGCCCAGCAAGTATATCCATAGAATTAGAGTGATAAACCCCATCTACATCGTCCAAACAAAGTTGTCTCCTTATCAAATCCTCCGTCACAACATACTCTGTTCCATCAATCATAGCAACAATCTCTGTGTCACTCCGTTTCGTAGCAGATGCCCAAAATTGTATAACCAACGATTCATATATCACATTCGGAGAATGTGTTAAAGCATAATGAATCTTGAACCGTGTCAAGAAATCCACCATTGGCTCATATAACTCATGTCCCTTAGATTTTCCCAGAAAAGCAACTTTGTTATGATCTTTCTTAAATTGAAGCGCCATGTGAGAATGGGTTATGATTCACGCAACTGGAAGTGTGTTTAAATTAAGTAAAGAGGGAATCAGTTAATTGTGGGCGAAGATATGCAAATAAGGTATTAGTAGAAGTTACCCAATTTATGGTCAAAAATATCGGAATAAGGTGTTGACCATATCTGACGTGTAAAATAACTCCAACCAAATTCAAATTAACACTTCAGCAGAAAGTATGGTCAATCTGCTGAAGGAGGTCAATCAGCAGAAACAACTCAAGTGGTTAAGTATCTTCAGTAAATATCTTGAGTTTTACTGCGCCACCCAACTCGCATTAAATTTCATTAAGCCTTGAATTCGCCTATAAGATAGTCCCAATGCACATTTAACACACATCACTTACCCCCAATTAACTTCACAAACCCTAATTTCTTCAAAAACTCCACAATCATCAACAATTACAATGTCTACCAAACCAGAAGTAATCAATCTCACTTCCTCCTCATCATCATCCTCATCCAGTGAAGATTCACACCCATTGTTTCGCTACCCCCATCAAGATGAACCTCGACCCTCAAAATCCTATTTTCTTCCTTCTTCTGAAGATGATAGTGTAGTGAATCCAAGTGATTCATCTAGGGGATCTGATGACTCCACAGAGCGTCTAGAGCCAATCTTCAACAGATTGGTTGAAGAGGAAGAGGAGAGGACATCACACCCCCAACCTTCACAACCTCAACCTCAACCAAGGCCACATGCTAGAAATCCACCATTTCCAACAACACGAGAGGTGGTGTTAGCTCTTCCTGCTCCAGGTTTTGGTGCTTCATCTCATGTCGGTAAGGGAAAGGGTAAAAGGAAGATGGAGTGATGCTTTATGGTGGAACGAGTAGATGGAACAACTGAATATTTCTCATATCACAAATCCATCTACCATATCCACCAGCTTCATCGTTGTTTTCATCAATCCATCCTTTCCATTTTTATCTTCAGCTTCTTCATCATACTGGTTATGCATATCCACCAGCTTTTGTAATAGATGATAGGAACTAGTATATGTTTGGTAGATCTTGTATAGGAATGGTCTTGTATTTCCATTTGAAGTTGATTGTAAGTTGTAAGCTGTAAACTGTTTTTTTGAATGAATGATCAACATGTTATCTCTTCATGATTAGCACTTGATTTGCACTTCAGTACTTTCTTTCAGTAGAATCAAATAGATAACTTGTAACAATACTTGAGCTTCTCTTCAGTAGAAACAAGCTTTAAGCTTACTTGACCATATTCCCATTAACCAACTTTGTTAACTTCAACTTATAGAAGCATTCTGCAAAATAGACACAGAGTAGCAAACACACCAAACCAAAACAAACAAAGCTCAAAGAATATTAGCAGGTTAGTGTTAGCAAACAAAAAGATAACCAAAATCTACAAAGTTTACAAAATATACAACTAAAATCCTCCCCTGAGGCCTATGCCTCCCCTTAAACTTTGCAGTTAAGGGTTAAGCATCCCAATATGGACAACTAGGTGTTGAAACCTACGTCCATCAAAAGCTTTAGTCAATAAGTCTGCCACATTATCATCAGTGTGAATCTTAACCACTTTTATCAAATGTTTTTCATATGCATCTCTTATAAAGTGGTGCCTGATTTCAATATGCTTAGTTCTACTATGAAAAACTGGATTTTTAACAATGCATATGGTACTTTGATTATCAATAAAAACTGTGGTGTTCATGACGTTAAATCCATAATCCAACAATTGATTTTGTATCCATAGTACCTGACCACAATGATCCGCGCAAAACAGTCAAGCTAAATTACTCAAGCCTGCCACTTGTGAATGGCAGACCGTAATCAGCTTAAAACTGCTCAAACACGAATGCAATGAAGATCAGGAGAGTATAGTGTTTCCCCAGGTCGTTAAGTCCCAACGAGCTGTGCGAGAATAGTCAAACGTGTAGTGATTGGGTGAATTTGAACGGAAAAGGATTGAGAATGATTATAACTACAGAATAAGCCCATAAACTACAGGGGCTTAAATGCAAATTAAAGAAAGTTAAAAAGATAAAATCTATTAAATAAACTCTATCACTATATTTAAAATGATGAACGTTTAAAACTTAAAACTAAAAACTTACGTTTAAATAAAAATTACGTAAACGCACAAAATAAAAAGTGAAATTTATACAATATAAATCCTAAAAATATGAAAAATACATTTTTACAAACCTAATGATATAAGAAACTTTTTAGAAAAAGAAAATTATTTTTATAACTAATTAATTAATTATTATTAATTAAAAACTATTTTTAACTATTTAATAATTACCTAAAATACAAGAAAATAGGAAATAAAGCTAGAAAAATAAAATTATGAAATGGAAAAGTCTAAAATATCAAACTAGAATTTTCAAAACTATTTTTGTATTTTTCTGATTATTTTTCTATTTTCTAGGAATTTTAAACTATTAAAAACTAATTAAAATATTTAAAAATACAAATTTAACTAAGAAAAATATGGAACAATATGTTTTTGGCTTTTTATATTTATCTTAACTTAATAAAAATGAAAAATTATTTTTTTGATACTTTTCTGAATTTTTTGTATTAAATACTATTTAAAAAGACTTAAAAACTAATTTAAATTAAGAAAAATAGCAAAATACCTTAGAAAAATCTGAAAATTTCAGGAAAAGTCTAAAACATTATTAGGAAGCTAGGAAAATTAGAAAAACAAAGGCTTGTTTGGGAGAATATGAAACTGATGAATCAAGTGCTTATTGAAATAAGCACTTGATAAGCAAATGAGCAAAATAATCTACCAAATGAAAACAGGAACTACATTAAGCTAAAAGAGCTAAAATGGAACAAGTTTCAACAAGCTAAACCTACTGGATTGACAGATTGCTCAGATTGGAAGAAATGAAATTTTAAGCTAAAACAGTTTCTGGTGCCTACTTTGGACTTAAGCACAGGCTTTACAATAAGCTAAAAATGAAAAATAAAAGTTGGGACACAAAGAGGACCTGGTTGAGTATATGCAAACCAAAAATCAGACCTTGCCAAGCTCAAATGAGCTTGTGGCAAGGGCTGCAAGTTCTGCAAAAGCCCTGTGCAGGCCTAGTGCCCTGCACAGGGGACTTAGCACCATTTGCACAAGCAGTTTTGACCCTTTTAAAAAATTAACTAAATTATGCAAAAATGATAAAAAGAAACTAGACCAGTAGAGCTTTTCAAAACCACAAGTTTCATAGAAATTGGCCCAGAACTGAGTTCATGAAAAATCAACCTATGTTGGCCAAAACTGACATTTTTAGCTTTTGACTTTTTAAGTAAAACTGAATTGTTGACTTTCTTGAGTTTTGATCTAGAATTGTGAACTGAAAATGGTATATAATGATGAAATTAAACTAAAGCAAGCTATACTTATAACTTTTGAACACAAAATAAGGACTTGATCTTCAAAAGTTCCAACAGTGGAACTGTTATGACAGTTGATAGATGATTTTGACAATAGGGGTTAGCAGGCACAAGTTTAAGACATAAATGAGTCTAATAGGACTTAGCAGACATGAATCCACTGGTCTAAACCACTACCCTATCTTCTAGCACAATATTTGCAGCAAATCCAAACACACCTTAAAAATCTGATATGAACTTAAAACTGATGAACTGTTGAACCAACATAAATTAAGGATTAAACTAAGTATAAATTACCTAGTTACAACTAATGGAACACATAAAAAAACAATTGTGGCCACAGATGCACATACAACCATAAACTGCATTTTTGACTTGAAAATTGAGAATAAGCAAATTACTCACATGTGCTCAGCTGGTGTGCAGATTAAAACCAAACCAATACTACCCTAAACTAATCCATTTTAACCCAATTCCACCTCTGCCTCAGTAACTTAGCACTGTTTTCCTCCTCCTTTGACTTTCGTTGACCAAGAGACAATTTTGCTAAAAACTTAAATGAAAGCTTATCAAAAGTTGTAATGAACTCACATACACCTGTTTGAGCTTAAAAATAAGCTAACAAAAGCTTGTATACCAGACTAGGAAATTGAAACTTTCAACAGTCAACTGGAAACTTGAAATTTATATATAAAGTTGAATTGATTTTCAAAAACACATTACAATGAAGTCTCAGCTTAGTTATGATACAATAAAACTAAAATTACAACATTTGAGTAAAACTAATACATTTTAAAGAAGAAACGACATTAAAGGAAAAAAATGAAAACTAGCTACCCTTCTCTCTGGCTTTCTCTTCCTTCTTTTATAGTCTTCAATGCTTCCACGTGTCCTTTAGATCAAATCCCACCTATCTTGTGAGCCAATGAATGAGTAGAGGTTACTTTGGCCATTTTATGGTTTTGGCGGGAAAAGGACTTTTTGACCTCTGTTGACTTCTGAGCTAGCAACTAGGGGGGGGGGGGTGGATTGTAGGGTGATGGGAGAGTTGATGTGGAAGAGATAAGGGGAAAAAATGGATGGGATGGGTGTTTGCAGAAGCTAGCAGTCAAGTGGAAGGGAAGAAGGAGGTGGGCGGCAAAAGTAGTTTGATTGGTTTTGTCTAGGGGGGTCAAAAAGGAGAATGACAGGGGCCAAAAGGGTTAAGTGGCAGGGGGTCATTTCATTTTGACAAGGGTTTGTTTGGTTTATGAATAAGGACTTGTTTGTAATTCTTCCAAACTTGAGGGGCCATTCCTGTAATTTTCCAAACTTGATACAAGGACTAAAACTGACAAACTTCAATAGTACAAGGACTAGTTCTGACAATTTCAAATTTTCCAGGGACCAAACTTGACAATTTTGAAAGTTCAGGGACCTTCTCTGCCATTTAACAAAAGATTTATTCAAGGACCATTTTTGACAAATTAGAATATTTCAGGGACCTTGAATAACATTTTTCTTTATTTAGATTTACCAGGGACTATTTTTGACAACTTTTGAAACTTGGGGGACTAAAACTGCCAATTATGCAAACTTTATACGTTTTTCACCAGATTTTGATGTTTTTGCATTTAAAACACATAAAACACTTATTTGTGATATTTTTATCATTTTGCCGTATTTCTGAGTGTTTTCAGATGTTTTTGCAGTCTAATTTGTACAAAAATGATGAGTATTTAGACACTCATCAATCCCCCACACTGAGATATTGCTAGTCCCTAGCAATGATTTTGAGAAAACATAATGGATTTTAATCTCTTTACCAAAAGCCATTACTTCTGGAGTAGCCAAATGTTTTAGTTCAAGTAAGAACCATGGTACACCGATAACCATGTGATTTTGAGCAAACCACCAGCTTTCAACGGATTTGATTTTGTCTTTACCAGAAGCCGTACCCTTCTGGACTAGCCAACTCTTAGATAAATTATCAGAATTATCTTTGGTGAGCTGAATACCAATTATGGATTTTCCACTGCCTTTACCACAAGCCATAAACTTGCGGGCTAGCCAACTCTTCACTTTTTAGGATATGGTGAGCTGAATACCATACAATTTTGGGCAAATTGTAAGCCGTCAACGGATTTGAGATATCTTTACCAAGAGCCGTTTGCTCCTGGATTAGCCAATCCTTATGTGGGTTAGACATGGTGGACTGATTACCATTTGTTGTGTTTAGTACATAGTACTTCCACTAAAAAAAAATTTAAATTTTGGCCATTTTGGGGAAAAAGGGACTAAAAGGGTACATTTATGATCAAAATTCGCCAGAATTTCCCCCCCACACTTAGAAATGAATATTGTCCTCAATATTCAAAGTACCGGCTGTTATGCCAAAACTTAGAACGTAAAAAGATAACATTACTAGCTAAGTGTGGAAACACAACAATTATTCTCTTTTTCAATATTTACAATTTTCATTCATTTTTTAGATCTATATACAACATGTGGGGCGTCTCCCCCACACTAGGGTGGTACACACGGGTGAAGACCCATGTTTAGCTACTGTTTTTGATTACCGAGTCGCTAGCTTGACTCGACCCCGAATTAATTTGTTCATGGGGAAGTAAGTGGAAGAAACAATCTCCATCGGACTTTCATTCAAGATGTTTGGATAAACATTTGAAGTACGTGAAAGTTCCACACCGATGAGATACAGACAGACCCGGCTCACAAATGGTACGTGGAAATGCCTGGGTCAAAGATAATGTCTTCATTCCCGAAGGAGTGAAGAACAGGAGAAGCCACGGGATAGGTGAAGAAGAGAAAGAAAATCATGATAATGATCTTGACTAACTCATCATCATCAGAAGGGGAATTCATGATAGCATGAATTTCATCTTTTAAGCTCAATTGGTCTAGACATATCCCGGGTGTGTCTAGATCAAAGTAGAAGTTATCATACTCTGGTGGAGATATGATAACAGTGAGTTCATCTGAGAACTCCATGAAGGTGAATGAATCATATTCAGAATTGATATGAGTGGGTTCACTGGTGAACTCCTCCAATGTACATGATTCATAATCGGGGAGAGAATTATGAGAATGAAAAGTGGTACTGCCACTAATCTTCTCTCCCATGTCATTAGAACAGAAGGCTTTCATTTCCGGAATAGAATCATCGGAAAGAATGTCACTATCCTTAATGGGGATAGGAGATGAAATAGGTTTATTACTGAAAGCCTCGATTTTAGAAATGAGAAGACTGACATTCAGTAATGTTGCACGAAGTGCTTCATCTTTGATTTCAGTGTCAGTAACTTCATCATTCTCTTCTTCTAAGCTAACAAGCTCAAAAGGTGAATCTTCCATATAAATGATGTCTCCACAAGATAACGAATCATTATCATTAGAATCGGAGAACATCTCAATATGATCACTTTGGAAGACAAGAGGAGGAGGGATATCACACACATGATCAAGAATTCCCTGTGACTCTCCTGGGATTGGGACAAGGTCCTCAACACTAGACTTTATGAATTCGTCCGATTCCTTTTCAGGAACAGTGTCAAGATGCTCGTCCCCCATACTCAGAGAGTGAGTGGGAGCCTCGGGCGTGATAGCAGTTGTTTGAGATGGAATCTCAACTGCTGGAATATCAACTGACTGAGGGAGTTGAGAAGTATTATCTCTAAAAGGATAAAAACTCTCCTCGTCATCGTCATATAGAGCGGCCTTCAGAAATTGGGAACGTCTTAGAGCTGCTTGCTCTAGGATTAATAATTCTTCCCTAGATTTGCGAGCTTCTCGTTCTTCTCGTTCTTCGGCCAGCAATTCTCCTATGGTCTTTTCATTACTCACTTGATCCTTGAAGTTTTGCATCATATCATTAAGTGATTTCATTGCGGTTTCAAGATCCTGGGAGATTTCATGAGACAACGGCTCAGGTGGAGTTTGAGCCGTATCGTGCTGTGGAGGTTGGAAATTATCAAACATGTGAGAGTCATGATTGTTACAAGGAAATGGATTCCCTGTTTGACAATCAGAGCTGAAATGGGGACCTCCACAGTACTCACAACAGTAAAACTGTTGAGTCTGGACAGGTGAATCATATGGATTTTGGTCATAACCAAAGTTCTGAGCATCACTGGAAAACTGTTCATAGACAAACGTGTTTCCGGATTGACACTCAAATCCTTGGTGAGGACCTCCACAAAATTCACAGCAGGTATGTTGATTATATGAAGAATAGTCGGGCTGTGGTGGGTCATTGGAAAAGTTTGAGGAGTCGTTAAATGAGTTTTGATTAGGATCATAATCAAATGAATTCCTCGAACCACAAAACAAACAACTCCCGTTATGAATATCATTACCACATTGTACACAAGTACACCAACGACAGGGTGAACCATAAAGAGGCTCACCACAACCGACACAAGGAATAAACGATTGCATTTGAGAGTTATGAAGAGGAATCGGTTTATTCAAAGAATCAACAAAACCAACATGGTGATCCGAATGACTATCAAGTCTCGAAGAACATTCAGAAAAATCAGGAGGTGGGACAAGTGGTGTGCTCTAAGAGCTAGCAATTTCCACCACTTCCGTTATGGTCTCCGGTTCTGGTTCTTGAGAAACGTGAAGATTAGGCAAGTCATTCTTGCTAGTCACCGGTGTTTGAACGGGTTCATCGTAATCAATTCTAATTCTCGACCTGTTTTCGTCGGCTTGAATTTGTTCGATTAGATTACGGGCTCTATCTTCAAAGAAAGTGTCCTCGTAATCCTCGGTGGGTGCTTGGGGTAGCTCCGACGTTTGAACTGGTTTGTCAAGATCAGAATGGATTTCAGGTTGTGGCGGGTGGTCGAAATAACTTTGAAAAGAATTTATGATGGATAATTCGCACGAATTGCAAAATTCGCTTGAACTAGGCCCTCCACACCGCTCACACACATTTCTGACGATGAAGTTGACGATTTTCGACATAAGAATTAAACATATAGAGGATTAAGAAGAGAATCAAATGGTTGAGAGGATACGAAGAATAGAATTAAACGGCAAAAGAGGGTAAGAGAAATAGAATCAACGAATAAGAGGAATGAGAAGAATATTTTTGTGTTTTTTGGATAAGAAAATATAAACATATACAGATGGATGGTATGAACAAAGAGTGAATATCCAAATCACTAATCTGCTAGACGTAAGATTATCAGCACAGCTCCCCGGCAGCGGCGCCAAAATTTGATCCGCGCAAAACAGTCAAGCTAAATTACTCAAGCCTGCCACTTGTGAATGGCAGACCGTAATCAGCTTAAAACTGCTCAAACACGAATGCAATGAAGATCAGGAGAGTATAGTGTTTCCCCAGGTCGTTAAGTCCCAACGAGCTGTGCGAGAATAGTCAAACGTGTAGTGATTGGGTGAATTTGAACGGAAAAGGATTGAGAATGATTATAACTACAGAATAAGCCCATAAACTACAGGGGCTTAAATGCAAATTAAAGAAAGTTAAAAAGATAAAATCTATTAAATAAACGCTATCACTATATTTAAAATGATGAACGTTTAAAACTTAAAACTAAAAACTTACGTTTAAATAAAAATTACGTAAACGCACAAAATAAAAAGTGAAATTTATACAATATAAATCCTAAAAATATGAAAAATACATTTTTACAAACCTAATGATATAAGAAACTTTTTAGAAAAAGAAAATTATTTTTATAACTAATTAATTAATTATTATTAATTAAAAACTATTTTTAACTATTTAATAATTACCTAAAATACAAGAAAATAGGAAATAAAGCTAGAAAAATAAAATTATGAAATGGAAAAGTCTAAAATATCAAACTAGAATTTTCAAAACTATTTTTGTATTTTTCTGATTATTTTTCTATTTTCTAGGAATTTTAAACTATTAAAAACTAATTAAAATATTTAAAAATACAAATTTAACTAAGAAAAATATGGAAAAATATGTTTTTGGCTTTTTATATTTATCTTAACTTAATAAAAATGAAAAATTATTTTTTTGATACTTTTCTGAATTGTTTGTATTAAATACTATTTAAAAAGACTTAAAAACTAATTTAAATTAAGAAAAATAGCAAAATACCTTAGAAAAATCTGAAAATTTCAGGAAAAGTCTAAAACATTATTAGGAAGCTAGGAAAATTAGAAAAACAAAGGCTTGTTTGGGAGAATATGAAACTGATGAATCAAGTGCTTATTGAAATAAGCACTTGATAAGTAAATGAGCAAAATAATCTACCAACTGAAAACAGGAACTACATTAAGCTAAAAGAGCTAAAATGGAACAAGTTTCAACAAGCTAAACCTACTGGATTGACAGATTGCTCAGATTGGAAGAAATGAAATTTTAAGCTAAAACAGTTTCTGGTGCCTACTTTGGACTTAAGCACAGGCTTTACAATAAGCTAAAAATGAAAAATAAAAGTTGGGACACAAAGAGGACCTGGTTGAGTATATGCAAACCAAAAATCAGACCTTGCCAAGCTCAAATGAGCTTGTGGCAAGGGCTGCAAGTTCTGCAAAAGCCCTGTGCAGGCCTAGTGCCCTGCACAGGGGACTTAGCACCATTTGCACAAGCAGTTTTGACCCTTTTAAAAAATTAACTAAATTATGCAAAAATGATAAAAAGAAACTAGACCAGTAGAGCTTTTCAAAACCACAAGTTTCATAGAAATTGGCCCAGAACTGAGTTCATGAAAAATCAACCTATGTTGGCCAAAACTGACATTTTTAGCTTTTGACTTTTTAAGTAAAATTGAATTGTTGACTTTCTTGAGTTTTGATCTAGAATTGTGAACTGAAAATGGTATATAATGATGAAATTAAACTAAATCAAGCTATACTTATAACTTTTGAACACAAAATAAGGACTTGATCTTCAAAAGTTCCAACAGTGGAACTGTTATGACAGTTGATAGATGATTTTGACAATAGGGGTTAGCAGGCACAAGTTTAAGACATAAATGAGTCTAATAGGACTTAGCAGACATGAATCCACTGGTCTAAACCACTACCCTATCTTCTAGCACAATATTTGCAGCAAATCCAAACACACTTTAAAAATCTGATATGAACTTAAAACTGATGAACTGTTGAACCAACATAAATTAAGGATTAAACTAAGTATAAATTACCTAGTTACAACTAATGGAACACATAAAAAAACAATTATGGCCACAGATGCACATACAACCATAAACTGCATTTTTGACTTGAAAATTGAGAATAAGCAAATTACTCACATGTGCTCAGCTGGTGTGCAGATTAAAACCAAACCAATACTACCCTAAACTAATCCATTTTAACCCAATTCCACCTCTGCCTCAGTAACTTAGCACTGTTTTCCTCCTCCTTTGACTTTCGTTGACCAAGAGACAATTTTGCTAAAAACTTAAATGAAAGCTTATCAAAAGTTGTAATGAACTCACATACACCTGTTTGAGCTTAAAAATAAGCTAACAAAAGCTTGTATACCAGACTAGGAAATTGAAACTTTCAACAGTCAACTGGAAACTTGAAATTTATATATAAAGTTGAATTGATTTTCAAAAACACATTACAATGAAGTCTCAGCTTAGTTATGATACAATAAAACTAAAATTACAACATTTGAGTAAAACTAATACATTTTAAAGAAGAAACGACATTAAAGGAAAAAAATGAAAACTAGCTACCCTTCTCTCTGGCTTTCTCTTCCTTCTTTTATAGTCTTCAATGCTTCCACGTGTCCTTTAGATCAAATCCCACCTATCTTGTGAGCCAATGAATGAGTAGAGGTTACTTTGGCCATTTTATGGTTTTGGCGGGAAAAGGACTTTTTGACCTCTGTTGACTTCTGAGCTAGCAACTAGGGGGGGGGGGGTGGATTGTAGGGTGATGGGAGAGTTGATGTGGAAGAGATAAGGGGAAAAAGTGGATGGGATGGGTGTTTGCAGAAGCTAGCAGTCAAGTGGAAGGGAAGAAGGAGGTGGGCGACAAAAGTAGTTTGATTGGTTTTGTCTAGGGGGGTCAAAAAGGAGAATGACAGGGGCCAAAAGGGTTAAGTGGCAGGGGGTCATTTCATTTTGACAAGGGTTTGTTTGGTTTATGAATAAGGACTTGTTTGTAATTCTTCCAAACTTGAGGGGCCATTCCTGTAATTTTCCAAACTTGATACAAGGACTAAAACTGACAAACTTCAATAGTACAAGGACTAGTTCTGACAATTTCAAATTTTCCAGGGACCAAACTTGACAATTTTGAAAGTTCAGGGACCTTCTCTGCCATTTAACAAAAGATTTATTCAAGGACCATTTTTGACAAATTAGAATATTTCAGGGACCTTGAATAACATTTTTCTTTATTTAGATTTACCAGGGACTATTTTTGACAACTTTTGAAACTTGGGGGACTAAAACTGCCAATTATGCAAACTTTATACGTTTTTCACCAGATTTTGATGTTTTTGCATTTAAAACACATAAAACACTTATTTGTGATATTTTTATTATTTTGCCGTATTTCTGAGTGTTTTCAGATGTTTTTGCAGTCTAATTTGTACAAAAATGATGAGTATTTAGACACTCATCACACAACAATTTGCAGCAGCAACATACTCTGCTTCAGTAGATGAGGTAGCAACAATAGTTTGTTTCTTGCACTGCCAAGAAATCAATCGTCTTCCAAGGAATTAGCAACCTCCAGTTGTGGATCTCCTATCCAGATTCGCACCAGCATAATCACTATCACTATATGCTTCCAACTTAAAAGGAGACTCTTTTGGGTACCAAAGACCTAAATTGGGTTGGCCTTTTAGATACTTAAAGATCTTTTTGACTGCATTCAGATGGGAAGCAAGTGGAGTGACTTGATGTCTGGAACAAACACTCACAGAAAAGGTAATGTCAGGCCTAGAAGCTGTTAAATACATCAATGAACCAATCATAGATCTGTATAAGTGAACATTCACAGCTGGATCTGGTTCAATGTTATTCTTTGGCTTTGGAGCTTCATAAGGTGTAGTGGCAGTTCTGACATTCTCCATATCAAACTTCTTCAAAATGTCCCTCACATATTTATCCTGACTGATAAAAATACCATTAGGTTTCTGCTTAACTTGGAGACCCAAAAAGAAAGTAAGCTCCCCCATAGCACTCATCTGAAATTCTCCTTTCATCAGCTCCTCAAACTCCCTGCACCAAGCTTCCTTAGTGGAGCCAAAGATAATGTCATCCACATAAACTTGCACAAGAATGATGTATGTGGAATTCTTCTTAAGGAAGAGTGTTTTGTCAATAGCCCCTCTTTTATAACCATGCTTCAGCAGAAATGCTGAAAGCCTAGCATACCATGCTCTGGGTGCCTGATGTAGTCCATAGAGAGCTTTTACAACCTTGTAAACATGTTTTGGATGATCTGGGTCTTCAAAGCCTTTGGGTTGAGTGACATATACCTCCTCTTCTATTTCACCATACAGAAAAGCACCTTTGACATCCATCTGATATACCATGAACCCCATGTAAGATGCATAGGCCAAGAAGATGCGAATGGCCTCTACTCTAGCTATAGGTGTAAACAATTCATCATAATCAATTCCTTCCTCTTGCATGAACCCTTGAGCCACTAATCTTGCTTTATTTTTAACCACAATACCCCTTGCATCTCTTTTATTCTTCAAAATCCATTTGGTCCCAATTGCAAACTTCCCATCAGGTAGTGGTACCAATATCCAAACCTGTTGATTCTGGAATTGTTGCATCTCTTCTTGCATTGCTTCAAGCCAACTTGAATCTTCAAGAGCTTGAGTAACACTGGTTGGTTCCACTTGAGATAGAAAACAAGCAAACAGACAATGCTTAAAGTCTGTGTGATTGTCCCTTTGCTGGTTTGAGACATAAGAAAGAAAAGCAACTTGACCATATTTAGAACTTGTCACAGTACTTCTAGTTCTAACTGGTGCTAGAGGATCACCAATAACATTGGATTGAGGATGAGCAATGTTGATCCTTTTAGTAGCAGTGGAGTTGACTTCAATGGATGTATCAAGATTAGTCATAGTTGGTTCAAAATCACTATCATAGGAAGGTGAGGTGAAGATTCCAGCTTTGGGTTGATGGTTACCAAGATCTGAAGGACTTGGAAATCGCGTATATGGTTCTCTAAGGTCTGTGGACACACGAGCAGAAATGGGAGTAGAAACAGCAGGGCGTGATGATGGGAGAAACAGGATCACTATCAGAAGAATCATGGTTTCCACTGACTGCTTCTCTTGCAACCTCCCCACCAAGCCTCTCAGCTTCGAGATTAGCTGCATGTTCTTTTTTCTTAAGCCTAGCAAGGTCCTCTGCATAGTGTGACTCATCTTCACTCATATCAGAAGTAACTTTAGAATTATCACCTGCAAAATGGTTAGGGGAGAAGGAAGGTACAATAATAGGTTGTTCATCATCCTCAAACTCACTATCTGAGTCAGCATCCATGGTACCTGCATTGTCAGTGGGAGACTCTGGTGTACCTGCATTTTGGTTAGCCACATGTCTAGAATAACCCAAGTAATCAGTTAAGTAATCCATGTCAAAAGACCAAACATGACCTTGTCCTTGAACATTAGGTTTATCTTCTAGAAATCTCAGGTTCAAAGTCTCCTCAATCTTCTTAGCAGTTAAATTGTATACCCTATAAGCCTTACTATGAGCTGAATAACCCACAATATACCCCTCATCAGCTTTCTCATCAAATTTACCCAGTGGATCACTAGTGTTCAAAATGGTCACTTGACATCCAAAAGGTTTGAGGTAATGAATAGGAGGAACTTTCCCAGTGAGAAGTTCATAAGGTGTCTTGAAATGAGGTCTAGTAATGGATACCCTGTTCAGTACATAACAAGCTATGCTAACTGCTTTAGTCCAAAACATAGTGGGTAATTTAGAGTCTGCAAGCATGGATCTTGCTGCCTCTATTAAGGTCCTATTCTTTCTTTCAGCTACCTCATTTTGTTGTGGGGTTCTTGGAGTGCTATAGTCCCTTTTTATCCCTTTAGACTTACAGAGTTCTATTAATACAGCATTCTTGAACTCTGTCCCATTATCACACCGAATTCCTTTAACCTTTTTGTTCAACTGGTTTTCAACAAGGGTAATGAACTCTTTCAACACTTGAGATGTTTCATCTTTAGTCCTCAGAAAGAATACCCAACAAAACCTGCTATAGCCATCAGTGATTACCAGACAAAAATACTTGTGATCAATACTTCTGACTTGGGTTGGACCAAAGAGATCCATATGCATCAACTGAAGAGGTTCTGAAATAGTGCTCATAGCTGTAATGGCTTTGTATGAGGCTCTGTGTTGCTTTCCTTTGTTGCATGCAACACAGCTGTGTTCATTGGTGAAAACTTTGGAAGGAAGTCCTTCAACAAGACCAAGTTTAGAAAGTTTGTTGATGGTCTTGAAGTTCACATGAGTCATCCTTCTATGCCATTTTGTAGACTCATCCAGGGATGCTTTAGCCACCGAACAAGTTAGGTCACCTTCTGGTTGAACGTTATTCAAGTTGAATGTGTATAGATTGTGATTTCTAGGAACTCTCAGCAGAATTGATGTATCTTCTGGTAGTTTGAAGTCTTTAGATAGTACAATACATTCATCCTCAGAGAAGAATACTTTGTTCTTGCTGTCACAAATTTGTGAGACTGAGAACAAGTTGAAGTGTTGCAGTTCCTTTATATAGTACACAATCTGAAAATCCAGTTGAGGTGTTTTGATGGTGCCTTTCCCAGTGATTCTACCATCACTTCCACCAAAAGTCACATTGCCTCCTCCTTCTATGGGTACGAAATTATGCGTCATTTCTTTGTTTCCTAACATGCTTCTGGAACAACCACTGTCAACAATGCCAACGTCCTTATGCTTAAGAGGATGATCCTACAACAACAACAAAAAATATACAAAATATTAGTACACTATGGAGGCTCAAGTCATCACTGACTTGAGCCTGCCTTGTGGATCATTAGAGTTAAGCCATGCAGTTGTATAAGATCCACCATTGTTCTTGGTCCTCCATTGAAAATTATGTCCCTTTTTAGTCCAAGAACAACCTGCTGGGGGCTTCACAGCAGTATTCCTATATCCCTTGCCAACATACATAGAGTCAAAACATCCAGGCCAATAACCATTTTGAAAATAAGCACTAGTTGGTTTCACATATGGTCGAGCAACCGATCTGCCCCATTTTGAAAATTGTTTATCAGCAGAGTTATATTTAATAGTTGCTTGTGGAACAAAAGATGGAATATCATTAACATTTTTCCACATTGGTCTAGATTTCCTTTGATTAGCACATACACCCATTCTTTGCTCATGAAAATAACAATCCTTAATCAAATGAAATTTACTTCCACAAATAAAACATGTCTTCCTTTTAGAAGATTTATTCAAAATGAAAGAAGTTTCATCACAAGCAAAAGCATTCAAACCATAAACATGAACATAATTGTTTTTAACAGAATTATTGTTTTGCAAAGAATTAAAAAACAAGTCTTCAGAAGAAACTGTCTTGGAAGTTGATTCCTCAGAAGCAACTCTAAAAGGCTTGTAGGGAGTCTTGGGTGTAGGCTTGGGTGAGGTCTTGGGAAGGTCTGACTTTTCATTTGAATCACAACTGGTAGAAGTAGACCATTGGACATAGGACTTGTCACTGTCAACACAAGAGACAAATTCAGTAGATGAAGAATCAGGGTCTGGCAAGTCTCTTGACTTTTTGCCATAAAGATGGTGTGATCCATCAAAGTCAACTGGGATGGAAAGGTCAATGGGCATATGTTCTCCTCTTATAGCTCCAGGGAAAACATGTAATTTTCCTTCTTTAACAAACTTAGCTAATCCTGCTGGAGTAGATTTACGTAGGTCATCCCTAGCTTCTATCCCTACGTACTTCTTAAAACCTAAACCTATTGCAGTATTAGGATTTTGACTTGCATAGATATGGCCAGCTAACTTGTTACCAGACAATAACCATTCTTTATGCCTAGCTACTTCCACATCTAGTTTCTCTTTTAGCACTTGGTTTTCAGAAACTACATCAGCTTTTTCTTTCTCAGTGCATTTTAAATCAATTTTAGTACATTCTAGATCACTTTCTAACACCCTTATCTTTTCATCATAAGCCATTTGATTCTTTTGAAACCAAAATTTTTGTCTTTCTAATGTTTTTAAACCTGTTTATAAGCCTCAACTTCGACATAACATTCATTATATTTAGGTTTCAATTCATCATAGGCTTCTTTAAGTTCATTATATCTTTCACTACAACCAAAAACACAATTATGTACCTGAGAGAATCCCATCAAGGCAACTTGATCATGCCTATCCTCTGAAGTACAGCTTACCAGCAATCCAATATTCTCAGAACCAGTACCTTCATCATTCTTAGGCTCATGCAACTGCCAGTTAACATGGTCATCCATAGTGACAAGAGCTGTGGAGGGTCCAGCCTTCGAAGTTCTAGCTTCCTTTTGAATCTGCTGATAGGAAGAATATCTCACATCATCACCAGCCTTCCTATCCTTGCATTCTCTTGCGAAGTGACCCATCTGATTACAAGTATAGCACTTCACTTTCCTTCTGTCAAATCTTGCTGGATCTCTTCCCTGGAAACCAAACTTTCTCCCAGACTTACTCTCAAACTTCTTGATGTTCATTGAGAGCATGGCCAGTTGCCACTTCAAGTTCATCTCTTCCATGTCAAGTGAATCACATCTTCCAATACACCACTGGATTTTGGTTGAGAGTTTAATGCAGTGGTGGTGTAGGATGACGATGCTGAGTAAGTTGGGCTTGGAGCATAGTGATACGCTTACACAGCGCGTTCGGGGTCAAATGAACTTCCTTTTCGTCAAGCAAGTTTTTCAACACCCTAGGCAGTGAACCTAATCGTTGTAGTGTAGTATTATGGTAAGCCACATGAATTGATATCATTCTCTAGGGGAATAGGAATGCTAGTGAGAGGTTACTACGCTAAGGTTGGGGTTGAGAAAGATTATTTTTTTATCTTTTTATGTTTTTTAGGAAATGGAAAGGTACGAATCTCGGGGTTTGGATTTGGGGGTTGGTATTTCTACCGATTACTTCTACTTATCTAATTATCTAAATAACTAAGGTGAGGGTAGTCTATGTCTAATTATTGTGTGCTCGTATGATGGTTTAAAGATGTGTTTACTTAGGTTTTATTACTCCTTAATTATCTCCTATTGATGGTTGAATTGTCACGTCCTCATTCTTAATCGCGTTGTGTGTCTAAGGTCGTAGGGTATGCGTTTATCCCTACCTCTTTGAAACTACCAAAGGTTATCGCCTACAAAGTCTCTAGGATTTATAAACTTTAACTCTAAGGTACTCTTTGGATGGTTTAGCCTACAACAACTCTAGGTGTTATAAACTAAGGTTCACAAAGATTAATCAAGCATTAACTACACAACGGATGACCTATCGCATTACTAGATCATTAACAATTAAGATAAGAGACAACCAATCAATATTCAATAATTAAGTTTCATATTCCCTAAGCAAATACACAAGTAAATTAGCCGGACATGGAGAACATGCAAGCATACACACAAGTAATTGAAGACATATTTAAATTAATGAAGTAAAACACTTATCTTGATGTAAGATAGGGTTTAGAACCCTAAAATACTGTACAAGACAGCCTTGGTTCGGTTTAGGTTTTTACTCCAAAAGACTACACTCCGAAAACTAAAAAATTCGGATTCTATATATAAGATTACATATGCGACGGCGTCACCCTTTAATTTGTGACGCCGTCGGGTCGCCGTCATTAGGGTTTCGTCTTGGCCACGTTAGTCTTGCGACGACGTCACCTTATGCTTGTGACACCGTCCCCTTCAGTCTCTGACGCCGTCTGGATCAAATCTAGGCCGTCTGAGTTGCGACGACCTACTCTTTTAAAGCCTGACACCGTCACTTGTAAATAAGCAATTTGGCTACTGAGCCGTCACAAAAGTGATGCGACAGCATCGCAGATAACACCTGACGCCGTCCCCTTCAGTTCCAGCAGCCTGACTGTCTCGATTCTTGAATTTGGCCATTTTCTTCGTATATTCGCGCCTTTTCGTCCGAATAAGTGTCATTCCAGCATTTTGCCTTCAAGATACCTAAAAAGTGAAAAGGAACGATATTAAGTAATAACGGATACAGAAGTGATCAAATAAGGGCTTAAACGACCCCTCAAAAAGGTACATTTTAAAACCTTATCAAATATCCCTACACTTGGTATTTGCTTGTCCTCAAACAAATGTGCTTTTAGCCAATTAATTTATAAGTTATGGGTCATGAAGCATTGGTTTAAAACAATCCACAACACATATAAGCCCCGCAAAAGTCATAACAAGCACGGGTGTATATGAAATATAACAAGTTAGAAATGGAAGATAAACACTCATTAACCGGTCCTAGTACATAGATTACCATAGGCTTGAGACTAAATCAAACCTCCATCGCTTTGGCGTAAGCACCTAGGAAAGACTATCAAAGAGGTCTTTTAAAGGGTTGTAATGTTAGGCTTACGGTAGGGAAACAAAGGGTTTGGTGGGATAGGCTATTTAGTGGTGGCAAGTCAAAAATCTTTATGTTACAAGCATGCGAAGAATGGCGTTGCTAAGCTAAGACTCGACACTCTAGACTCTAGATAACTGAAACAAACAAACATAAATTAAAGATAGATGTAGGATGGTAGCCCGTATGTATTTTTTTTTCTTCATACACTTTTACTCTACCATCCTCTACGGTAACATCAAAATGATAGGGATTTATAGGTACATCCCTACACTTGAGTTTTTATTACTCTAACACTAATTTGACCCGAATTGAAAAGATCAAAACACTTGGAGTACATTATTACGCAAATAAAGGGAATTTGAATTTAACGTTCCCTTCCCGTCATTCCATAAACTTTAACTTTTCCCATGAGTCCCAATCATCCCAAAACTGTGTACAAAGGATATGACTCGACTTAGCAACTTATGCAAGCAACTAGATAATTGAACTAAGGGTTTTTAGGGTGATAACAATAATGCACTAAAAGTGAGTGCATACAAGGTAGGCTAAGGCGATTTGGGTGTACATTTGGGGGTGGAGTGTAAACAATGCTCTTCATTGATATTCTGGAAAACCGAAACATCACGAGAACCGCGAAAAGGATAGGTTCTGAGGGGTTAACTACGGGTATCGTGTTCTAAAGATGAGTACAACGCAAATGTGTGGGGGAATTACTCAACCGATGTGGAAGAAGTAATTATATTACAGGTATCAAACAAGGGTTATCCTAACGCCTCTTATCATTTAGTTATTCCTAACTACACAAGTGTAGTCTTACTAGCGATATCGGAATGCATCACAAAACAAGTTCTAGAATTGATTGGGTCCAAACCGTCAAGTTTATCACCCAAGCTAACCACTTGTGAATGGTCAACCGTAATAAACTTCAAACAGCTCAGAAACAATGCAATGAAGATCTAGAGGAGTTTAGTGTTTCCCCATGTCGTTAAGTCCCAACGAGCTGTGCGACTGAATAACCAAACGTATAGTGATCGGGTGAATTTGAACGGGAAAAGGTTTGTGATTGATACTAGATGACAAAGGAAAAATGAAAGAAAATTAAAAAGATAAATTATATTAAATAAACGCTATCACAATTTTTAAAATGATGTTTTTGATTTTTCTTTTATAAATTTGAATTAAAAACTACGTAACGTACAAAAGAAAATGTGAAATTGAAACAAAATTAATCCTAAAAATATAAAAATGAAATTTTTACAAACCTAATGATAAGAGAAAATTTTGAGAAAAAGAAAATTATTTTTATGACTATTTATTTAATTATTATTAATTAAAAACTATTTTTACCTATTTAATAATACCCTAAAATATAAGAAAATATGAAATAAAGCTAGAAAAGTGAAATTATGACTTAGAAAAATCTAAAATAACTAAAGAGAATTTTCAAAACTAATTTTGTATTTTTATGATTATTTTTCTATTTTCTATGAATTAAAAACTATTTTAAACTAATTAAATTGCTAAAAATTACAAATTTAACTAAGAAAAATCTGGAAAAATTATTTGTTTGCTTTTTATATTTTTCTTAACCTAGGAAAAATGAAAACTTATTTTTTTGAAGCTTTTCTGAATTAATTGTATTAAAAGTTAATTAAAAATGCCTAAAAACTGATTAAAATAAAGTAAAATAGTAAACAGTAATGGAAAATTATGAAAAATTCAGGAAAAGTCTAAAATAAAGTTCTAATTCTAATAAAAATATAAAAACAATAGCTTATGTGAAGGATTATGAAGCTGCAGTGCAAACTGCTTATGAATAAGCACTAAAAATAAGCAAATAAGCACTAAAGACCACCAAATGAAAGCAGAAGCTAGATTAAGCTATAACTAAGTGAAAACAACTTGTTCCAGCTACTCAGAACCTCAAGCTAACCAGCTATAAGCTTATGAGTTCAAAATCAAATAAGTGAAATCAGTTCTGGGGAGCTGATTTCAAGCTTAAAAATAAGCTATCTACCCTAGTTGGAACCCAAAACCAAATACCACAATCTCAAGCAGACCTGGCAAGGAGATTATAAACCAAATATTAGCCCAAGAAAAGCTCTATTGAAGCTTGTACAAGGGCTGCAAGAATGCCTGATTCACACTCAGTTAATACTGAGTGTGAACAGGGCAAAAGTGGTTTATTGAGGAGCTGATTTGGAGCTTATAAGGACTTACAAAAAATTTCCAAAAATCACTTTTCAATTCTTGACCAACTGAACTTGTCAATCCCAAAATTTCAATTGAATTGAACCAAAAATGAATACATGAAAAATCAACCAAGTTGGGTGAAAACCGAGTTTTTCACTTTTTGACTTTCTTAGCAGTTTTGAATACTTTGACTTTTGTGAGATTTGAGACCAATTCATGAACTGATTATGATGCAATAAGCAATCATAAAGCTAGATTAAGCTGCTCCTGTGAATTATAAACACAATGCAAGCATTTGGCTATCTATTCTCTATCTGTTATGCAAATTAAGACAGATTAATTGTGATTCTGACTTTTAGAGTGTGCAGACACAATATTATGACTAGAGGCTTTTACTAGACTAAATGAGACTACCCCTTTCAAATCCAACTACTGATAAGCACTAGATCACCACAAAAGGACATATGCCAAACACTAGCTCAAGTGACTGAAGTGCAATCTACTCTTAAACTTCTTGCAGCTAAACCAATGGAATCCACCAAATCAAATCCTAATCTCACTAAAACAACTAACTGATGCAAGAAGTCAAATACTCATAACACTAAAACTCTCTAGTCATTATTATGCAGATAAGACCAGAGATTGAAGCAAGTAAGCTATACAGCTAAAACAAATTAACAACTAATCATACAAGCAAAATTAAGCATGGTTACACTGGATTAAGCTCAATTTGAACAATGCTACTTGATTCTATACTACTGGACTGGAAATGAGATTTAGAGAAAACTTACTAAGTCCAGCAATATTATTATGACTGACAACCAAACAGCCCTATCCACTACCCATTACTCAATCCAAAACCAGCTCTGCATCACTATCTGAACCATTTCAATTTCCCATTTGATCACAGTTGACTTTTGTTGACCAAGTATAATTGTTACTTGAAACTGATCTATAAGCCTGCTAAAAGCTATTAGGAGCTTAAGCAAGCTTAGTTGATTAAGAAACAAGCTAGTTGAAGCCTGGTTTTAACACATTTAAACTGAGTTTATGACAGCAAACATAAAAATATATGGAACTTTGATAAAACTTCGAATTAATACTTTAAAGTAAATTACACTGACTAAAGAACTTTAGTTTAATTCAGGAAAACTTAAAATTACAACTTAGAACTTAATTAAAACATAAACATAAAAAAACGACATACATGAGATTTTTAAACTAAAAAACTACTCCTTTGCTCTGCTCCTCTTTCTTCTATTTATATGCAAAAGTCCTCCCACTTGACCTCTGAGCAAATCCCACTTGTATTTTGAGCCATTGGATTACTTGAGTGGTTTATAGCCATTGATGGCTTTTGGCGGGAAAATGGTATTTGCAACTGGGGGAAGGTTTGAGTGCAAAGGGGGGGGGGAAACAATAAATGCATTTTGGATGTTGTTGAGGTGGAGGGGACAAGGATGGTGAGGGTTAGCTAGAGGAGAGGTATGTGGAGTGTTGCAGAGGAGGTGGTTGAAGGAGACATACTTTTGGAGGGAAAGGAGGTGGCGGGAGTTGACTTATTTGACCGGGGGGGTATATTAAACAAAGGGTCCAAGGTTGTATTGGCAGGGGTCATGGGTATATGGCAGGGGGTTCATGGCAAGGGTCAAAATCCAAAGGCTTGGTTTGTTTAATAATACAAGGACCAAAACTGCAATTTACCAAACTTGAGGGACCAATTATGCCAAATTTTCAAAGTTATGCCAAGGGACCAATTATGATAAGTTTCAATAGTACAAGGACCATAATAGACATTTTTAAACTTCCAAGGACTATTTTTGCCAAATTTGAAACTTGAAGGACCAAACTTGTAAATTCTCAAAACTTTTGAAATTTTTCACCAAAGGACTAATTATGACAACTTATGATTTCAAAAGGACCTTTGGTGACTTTTCTTTTTAAAATAAGTGCTCAGGGACTATTTTTGACAAGATTTGAAAGTTGGGGGACTAAAACTGCCAATTATGCAAACTTAGCTCATTTTTCATCTGATTTTAAACATTTTGCATCTGAAACATATAAAATACAATTTTGAGATATTTTCAGTATTTTGATGCATTTCTGAGCGTTTTTAAGTGTTTTGCAGTTCAGATTTGACCAAAAATGATGAGTATTTACACACTCATCAAGAATCTAATATACTACCGGTTCACACTCTAAGCATTAAAGATGAATACTTTAATTCCTACTAATCTAAGGGCGATCCTCACATTTTGGGTGGAATTTAAGTGATAAAGGGTTTTTGTGCTAGTCATATAACTTCCTATCCGTGAGACGCTTTATTAAGACTAATGGCCCACTCCTATATGTCATGAAAAATTTTAAATTTGGTGCCAAAATTACCCTAACCGACATTTTATCATGGTTTATTACACAAATGCAATTGGACAAAGCAAATAATCAAGGATAAGCATAGTTTCAAAGTTCCCGTTTTATTTTCCCTCCCTACACTTAAACTGAACATTGTCCCCAATGTTCCCCGAAAGTATCAAAGTTATGATAATGGAAGGTAATAAAAGATGAAAGAAACTAGTACTCCCCTGATTAGCTCGGTAGGATCCGTGTAAAGTGGTGGTTACATCTTTCTTCAAGAAGAACGTTTGCGTGAAAAGCTCCTTCTCATCTTATGTATCTCCTTCTTGATAAATTAAATCTGCACACTTGAAGAAAACAAACAAAACCTTCGCGTAAAATCAGCGGTAATAATATATATAAGACTCTACTAAACTAGGATATAATGCTTGTGGAATGGATGTTTACAGAATTTCTGGAAAATTAAGACCTGGAAAATTCCAAAAAATTATAAGTAGCTCAGAAAATGAGAAAAAGTAATCAGTTGTTTTTGCTCCTTCCTGACGCCGTCAGGTTGCGATCCTGACGCCGTCAGGTTATCCTGACAAAAACTGGTCTGCGATTTTCTGGAAAAAATTCTGGAATATTTACATCTTTAGAATCTAGAAAAATTTCCTGCAAAACATCCATTATGACTTGATACAAGCATTTGACTCGAACAAACACACATGTATATCTTTTAATTAATTGAAATTCTCATGTTTATGTTTCTTTTGAAAACGTGTGTAATCCTCCCTACACTTATCCTTTATGTAAAGTACCTTTATATGTAATTAAGACGAGGTTAAAAACAAAATAAAGCATTTTTACAAATTTAAACATGAGAATAAACAATCAATAAAAGATATATGACACAAACAAGAAAACAATTAAGCATGGGTTGCCTCCCACGAAGCGCTTTTCTTTATTTATGAGTCCTGTAGCTAGACTCGTAATCGTGCCCTTACGTACCGATATAAGTAAGCCTATCCTTAACAATGTCATAAGGATCAAACTTATCATTTAAGTTATTAGTAGTACGTTTGGTTCGATATGCCTTTTCAAACTTCTCTCCATCGGGATCATAAATTGTTATCCTAATGTGCCACTCTCCATTACCATCACTAGGCGGTCTATCCCAATCCCATTTATGTTTAGGCTTATCGCTCTCAACTATCCACTTATTCATGACAAGGTTGATGGGCAAGCTTCCTAGGAACTCAGTCATCTTCCTAAATACTAAGGCGTCCTCGAACGGGTTCACTTCCATGTCCCTAGCCATTTCTCTTTCATGGAAAGTTGCTTTACTAGCAAAGGCTTCATCTAGGTAGAAAGGTCGTTGGGGACCTATGAAGTTCTTATCTAACCAAGGTCCATATCTAGATGGCGTTCTATCCAACCTAATCTCATGTGGGATTTCTTCTTCTTTGTAGTACGTATGCTTTTTGACATCGTAAATTGACCTAGCACTCCTCTCTCCTACCACTATTTTGGACATCTTACAATCAATGATGGCACTAGCGGTAGCTAAGAATCCTCTTCCTACTAGCAATGGGCATATCCGGTCTTTATTCATGTCTAGCACATGGAAGTCGGCCAAGAGAATCAATTCTCCTACGTGTACTACCATGTCTTTTATTATCCCTACCGGATATGCAACACTACCATCCGCTAGACCTAAGATGGTTTCCGTTGGTTCTATCTTACCTAAGTTAAGGCTTCTATGGAGGGACAACGGAACAAGATTGATGCATGATCCTAAGTCGGCTAGAGCATCGAGAGGTTTGGAAGTTCCAAGCCTACACGGAAGAGTAAATAGCCCGGGATTGTCTAACTTCTTAGGTAGATTATTTCGCACAAAAGCGGACCCATGTTTTCCAAGTTTAAGTTCTAACTCATATTTTTCTTTTAAAGCATTATAATAAGGTGCATGAGCTAAGACTTCAAGAACTGGTTTTTCTTGATGGAGTTCCTTGTACTCCTCCTCTAGATTAGGTTTGGGTTCTTGGTTGACGGGTTTCTCAAGAGTGGGTTCTATCAATGGTGCGGGGCCTTGGTACCTCATTTTGGATTGCTTGGAACCCTTGTTGATAGCATTTACCGAGTGAACCGTTGGGTGTGAGGGGCATGGATGTGAACTCTCCCATGGTGAATAAGAACATGAAGTCAATGAAATCGAACTCACCTTTGGGTTCTTTATAGTATCACTTGGGAGTGCTCCAATTTCCCGGTCATTAAAGGCTTTTAAGAGGGCATCAAGCTTGTTTGTCATCTCGCCTTGTCTTCGCTTAAAATCGGCTTCAAGCTTAGTCAATCGAGTTTCTTGAGATGACATGAACCTAGATGCGATTGCCTCAAGATTAGTGGGGTCCCCGGTGCTTGGAGGATTGAACCTATTAGGTGGACTAGATGAGCTTTGGGGTGTGCTTGAGTTTTGGTTCCACTTAAGGTTAGGGTGATTTCTCCATGAGGGGTTGTAAGAGTTTCCTAAGTTGTTTTGTTCGGGCTTAAAAGTGTACCACTTCTCTCCCGCTCCGTCGGTACGCATGGAGGCGTAGTCCGCAAAAGCTTGTTCAGGGAGTCTTGTGCAATCACGAGTGTCATGAGGACCACTACATAACTCACAAGGTAGAGTGATTTTATTCACTTGATGTGAAGACTTAGGATTTTCGTAGGAGCTCATTAGGAATTTAACTTGATCTTCAAGTTCGAGCATCCTACGGTCGGAAGGTTGTGAATCAATTGGAGGCAAGGAGATTGCCTTAACGGTTTTGGGCAACTTACGGGGGTCATTCCAACTTTTGTTGTCATAGAGAGCAAGGTCCTCTATTATACCCCATGATTCTTCCGCGGTGAGATCACTAAGTTTTCCACCGGCCGCTTGGTCAATGGATCGTTTGGTGGGGAAGTTGACATGATCATAGAAGAGTTAGACTTGGAGCCAAAGATCAATGCCGCGATGAGGGACTTTATGAAGTAAGTCCTTGAATCGAGTCCATGGTTCGTAGAGAGATTCACCTTGACGTTGTTGGAACATGAAGATATAATTCCTAAGCTTAGTGGTTCTCCCCGGTGGGAAAAATTGAGCAAGGAAGCGAGAGGTGAGATCATCCCAACTTGAGATGGAGCCGGCGGGAAGTCGCTCAAGCCAGTTACTAGCTTGGTCCCGTAGAGAGAATTGGAAGAGACACAGACGCGTGATCTCCCGAGTAGTAGCATCGAGGTCGATGGAATCGACAATTTTAAGGAAATCCTTAAGATGCTGATTAGGATCTTCGGAACGAAGTCCATGGAATGCACATCCATTTTGCACCAACCGGATGGTGTCGGATTGCAGGGCCGTAGTTTGGGCTTGGTCGGGAAGCTCAATGGTGTTCCTATAGCCTAGGTGGCTTGGTCTCGAGTATTCACCAAGAGTGCGGCCTCTTGGTGGGTCATTTGGTGGTAGGTTGATGAATGGTGGTTGGTTATGACCTTCCATGATGAAAAGTGATGGGGTTACGAACAAAGGTCACGAAGAAGGGGGATAGACTATGAGGAAGCTAAAAATGAGAAAAATTTACTTGATAGGAATCAAGCAAAGAAACCTAAATGAGGTGGACTCCTAACTAGCTATTTTATTCTCCGGCAGCGGCGCCAAAAACTTGATACGCTTACACAGCGCGTTCGGGGTCAAAGGAACTTCCTTTTCGTTGAGCAAGTTTTTCAACACCCTAGGCAATGAACCTACTCGTTGTAGTGTAGTATTAGGGTAAGCCACGGGAATTGATATCGTTCTCTAGGGGAATAGGAATGCTAGTGAGAGGTTACTACGCTAAGGTTGGGGTTGAGGAAGATTATTTTTTATCTTTTTATGTTTTTTAGGAAATGAAAAGGTACGAATCTCGAGGTTTGGATTTGGGGGTTGGTATTTCTACCGATTACTTCTACTTATCTAATTATCTAATTAACTAAGGTGAGTGTAGTCTATGTCTAATTATTGTGTGCTCGTATGATGGTTTAAAGATGTGTTTACTTAGGTTTTATTACTCCTTAATTATCTCCTATTGATGGTTGAATTGTCACGTCCTTATTCTTAATCGCGTTGTGTGTCTAAGGTCGTAGGGTATGCGTTTATCCCTAACTCTTTGAAACTACCAAAGTTTATCGCCTACAAAGTCTCTAGGATTTATAAACTTTAACTCTAAGGTACTCTTTGGATGGTTTAGCCTACAACAACTCTAGGTGTTATAAACTAAGGTTCACAAAGATTAATCAAGCATTAACTACACAACGGATGACCTATCGCATTACTAGATCATTAACAATTAAGATAAGAGACAACCAATAAATATTCAATAATTAAGTTTCATATTCCCTAAGCAAACACACAAGTAAATTATCCGGACATGGAGAACATGCAAGCATACACACAAGTAATTGAAGACATAATTAAATTAATGAAGTAAAACACTTATCTTGATGTAAGATAGGGTTTAGAACCCTAAAATACTATACAAGACAGCCTTGGTTCGGTTTAGGTTTTTACTCCAAAAGACTACACTCCGAAAACTAAAAAATTCGGATTCTATATATAAGATTACATATGCGACGGCGTCACCCTTTAATTTGTGACGCCGTCGGGTCGCCGTCATTAGGGTTTCGTCTTGGCCACGTTAGTCTTGTGACGGCGTCACCTTATGCTTGTGACGCCGTGCCCTTCAGTCTCTGACGTCGGCTGGATCAAATCTAGGCCGTCTGAGTTGCGACGACCTACTCTTTTAAAGCGTGACACCGTCACTTGTAAATAAGCAATTTGGCTACTGAGCCGTCACAAAAGTGATGCGACGGCATCGCATATAACACCTGACGCCGTCCCCTTCAGTTCCAGTAGCCTGACTGTCTCGATTCTTGACTTTGGCCATTTTCTTCGTATATTCGCTCCTTTTCGTCCGAATAAGTGTCATTCCAGCATTTTGCCTTCAAGATACCTAAAAAGTGAAAAGGAACAATATTAAGTAATAACGGATACAGAAGTGATCAAATAAGGGCTTAAACGACCCCTCAAAAAGGTACATTTTAAAATCTTATCACATAGGTCATCTTATTTGAGGAGGCCCCAACAAATGATGTGTGACTAGGAGTGGATGAACGAAAGGGACTTCTGACATCAGGCTCAAGAGACTTAAATCTGTTGTATAGTTCATCAAAAGTGAGCATATCCAGCCCACCTTTAGCTTTGAGGGCAATGCGTACTTGCAACCAAGATGAAGGTAAAGATCGCAAGAACTTTGAATTGCAGTCATCATTATCTGGCTTTGCCTTCAGCTGATTCAATTGACTCAATATCTTATGGAACCTGTCATACCCCTTGTGGATACCTTCCTCTTCAGAGATTTGGAATTCTTGAAACTGTTGTTTCAGCATTGATTTCCTCATTCTCCTTGACTCCTCATTCCCACCAAACCTAGCCTTGATTGCCATCCATATGTCCTTAGCATCCTGCATGTAGTGAAAGTCACCCAAGTGATCTTCAGGTATAGCCTGAAGGAAAATATTTCTCACTTTGTTCTCTCTCTGAACAGCCAGTATCTCTTCAGCAGATTTGGGAGGAACGATGGTAACATTACCATCAGGATCTGTGACATGCCTCTTCAAACTGTTCCCCTTCTTCACAATTTCCCAAAGATTCCAATCAATGTTGGAGATCCAATTATGCATCTTCATGGCCCATAAATCATACTCCTCCTTCTTAAGGTATGGGAACTTTGCATTGCTATTTAAGAGACTGAGTTGTTGCAGAGATGTGTTGTTATGGTTGTTGGTGACTTCAATTTCATCATCTGATCCAGGCATGGTGAAGGTTGTTTTGGTTGTTAGGGTGTAAAGAAAAGATTGTTCTTATTATCACAGAGACTCTCCCGAGGCTCTGAAACCACTTGTAGAACCTTAGACCTTGATAGATCTTTAAGCACTCGTAGATCGTTAATTATGCTTATGTAATCACAAACACACTAAAAGACAGTCTCTATAACTTGTATTCTATAGCGGAAATCAAACACAAGTAATAACACAAATAACTAAGAACTTATTTGATCCTCTATGGATCTTTTTATAATACTAAAACTTTGTTTTTCAACTCGTACATAATTCATACTATTGTGTTCCTTTTATAGACAAGGAACCCTAAACCGTTTCCCAAGAAACGTATAAACATAAAACTAAATAAGATATACATTATCACTTCCTAATAAAGCTCATGCATATCCTAACTAACTATATAATACGTGGAATATCTATCTCCGCAGAAACCAACTATACGGTTTTATAACTTCAGCAGAATTACTTTTTCAGCAGAATCCTTGCACTTCAGCAGAATCCTTCGGCAGTAACTTCAGCATAATTCGTACCTAGTAGAATTCCCAACATATTTCTTTTACTTTCAATTCATGTATTTAGTACCTTTGAATATTTAATTGATTTGCATGATTAATATGAGCGGCTAAGCACCTTTTGGTGCTAGCCTTGTTATGATTCCTTAATTTTTTTGTTTGCGTTTACCTTTACTTCCGTACAATTATTTCTAAGTGTATGCATGCATAGTTCATTGGTAGCCACCCTTGGTTTGGTAGTTTTGAATGGCGGTAGAGGCCAATTGCCTAGGAGATATGACCAACTGACCCTAGGTGAGCGGACTGAGACGGGAAGGGTAAGATATGACCAACTGACGATCCTTTTTACTTGTGCAATTTGACCAACTGATCACCTATCGTTTGGATGAACTTAAGAATTGGGGGGTGTAGTGTCTAAGTTCCTAACGACCGGGCACTCACTATTATGAATCTAGCATGTAGCGGTACTTAATGACTTGGCTTAGGGGACCAGGAACAATAGGACTTATGACGGTGCGCCTGATTTCTCTTGTGGTGGCATCTTTGCTGATAGTTTAGGGAGAATTGACCAAATGTTGTCCTCTCGAATTTGACCCCACCTGAAGTAATTGGAAGTAAGTAGACGTAGACATAACTAGCTAGGAGGATTAACTAGGTTAACACCACTCTTCTCTATTGATTTCCCTTTATCCATTTATCTGCTTTATTTTATTCTGCATTAGTAGTTTAAATAATTAAATCCCTATCGAAACCTTTATTAAATCTGTGACACTAGACTTAGTAATAATCCGACACACATAGCTCTTGGGACGACCTCGGCTTTACCGATTACTACACTACATGCGACCGGGTACACTGCCCGTTAGTGCACTAGGGTAGACCATAGGTATAACGAGACACTATAAATTTAAGACCTGGTCAGTAAAACCTGCATCAAGTTTTTAGCACCGCTGCCGGGGATTTATATTAGGATTGATATTAAGTCTTTAATTTCGTTTTTTCTCACGATCATATTTCAAGTTTTCAGGTACCATGGAAGTTGTTAACATCGATGACCTCACTCTTGAGGAATACTTGGCGTTGACAAGATCGGAACAAGGGACAGGTCTCGTAAGACCGGCAATTGGAGCGGATGTCCGTTTCGAAATCAAAGACCAATTTATGAGGGAGCTTCGCGCTAACCCTTTGTCAGGAAACAGGGACGATGATGCATATGAGCACGTTGAAAATGTACTATACATCGCAAGCCTTTTCAACATTCTAGGCGTGTCTCATGATGCTGTTATGCTAAGGGTATTTCCTATGACTCTTACTGGAGCTGCCAGAAGATGGATTGAAAGATTGCCCGTCGAGGCAATTAATACTTGGGCACTACTTAAGAAACACTTTATTTAAAGATATTTTCCGCCATCGAAGATTTCTAATCAGCTTTTGGAGATCCATAATTTCAAACAAGAAGACGACGAAACGTTGTATCAAGCCTGGGATAGATACAACGATCTCCTTTACAAGTGTCCTACACATGATCTGAACAACCAGCAGAAGGTCAATATTTTCTACAAAGGAATTAACGTAACTACAAGGTAAATGCTGGACTATCAAGGACCTATCCCGAACATGACTCCTACTCTTGCAATTGAAGCCATTCAAAAAATGGCTGATCACTCTCAAAAATGGCACGACGGAGGAAGTAAAAGAAACTAAAGCAGAAGTTTTGACGGAATTGCAGCCATCGCCAGTAAAATTGAAAATCTTAGTCGGGATATGCGGAAGGTCAGAGAAACCATTCAGGCCATCCAAGTCGGGTGTGAAAACTGTGGTGGGGGACATTTGACTAAAAATTGTCCTCATATGGACGAAGAGAATATTGAAAAAGCCAAGTATGGAGAAAATCGACCATTTTACGGAGATAATCAAAATAGTAATGGGAATCATGGAAATTACAACCATGGGCCTTATAGAAAAAGAAAGCCTAGTCTTAAAGAAACAATTAACAAGTTCCTGGAAACTTCAGCCCAAAAACAAAAAGAACAAGATATTTGGTTAAGGGGTTTCTAGGAAAACACAAATAAAAATCTTTCCAGGCACGACGAAACCCTAAAAATCTTGGAGCAATGATTGAAAAACTCGGTGCTGAGATAGATGGAATTGAACTTAATGAAGCCAAGTACAAGGAGGAATGCAACGATGTTTTCACCAATGATTCTCAGGGTGTAATTGAGGGATGCAAATCCACAATCGACATGTTGGAAGTCACGAACACCGACGATCAGGTAAAGTTACGCCATAAATACTTACCGGAGTTACAGCGTAACCATGTTCCAGAAGGCGTATCCAGGTTAGGATCAAGTTTATTCTCAGTTAAGGATATTAGTGCAAGCGGGTTAATCATTCCATGTTCTGTTGGAAATATTGATATTTTGGGGGTAGTAGATTTTGGGTCTTGTGTAAACATCATGCCTCTATCCATATTCTTAAAACTGAGAATAATCCACCTTTAGGAAACAGATATCGTGATTGAATCAGCAACTGAACTAAGATTGCCCCTTTAGGAATTACAGGTGGTACGTGCATAAAGGTCGATAAATTTACTTCAGCCCCCGAATTTGTGGTAATCGATAATGTGAAAGACGAAAAGGAGCATTTGATTCTTGGTAAACCATTCCTTGACACATTAGCACGTTATGGTGGATACTATGGAAATATAGTGGAGTTTAAATTGGATAAAACCTTGAGCCTTGAACCAGAAAAAATTGTTACGACAAAGGAACCACCGAGGATAGAATTAGATAACTCCGATAGGTTTCCACCTTCATCTTTTGGCCATTTGCAGGACTCCAAATCCAGTGACGATGAGGAAGAGATCCCGTTTTCTGTTCCCAGTTACGTTGTAAAAGGAAGAGTTCACTGTTGTGTTCCTTTAGTTGAGGGGACCGAAGTAATATTTCCCACGTGTTCCCCTTTCCAAAAAAGATGTAATGGAGGAGGGAAGTATCTCATTCGTATGATTAAAGAAGCTGCAGAAGTTTGGTGGTGTTGGGAAAAAGAAAAAGATATCAGAGAAAAGTGGTTACAAGAGCATAGTGCTTTTAGCGAATGGTTCTCCGATATTGACTGGACCATTCATTTTTGCGAACCAGCTATCATGCACAATGAATACACCATGGCATGGCCTACATGCCACCCCAATCGCAAGATCTGCGATGGAGGAGAATACACTAAACCTAAATGGCTCAAACGCAAGGAATGGGCATGTTTTGACGAAGATAAGAGAAGCAATGTAGGATACAGGGGGATCTCATTTGAAAATTGGTTACGAGTAAAGTTTGGGTATGTTAAAATTGATGGGGAAAAGGAGGCTAGGTTTCGTTTCGAATGGGCACGAGCTAATTTTCTGCAGAAAAGATACACCATGACTCGATATGTTTCACCACATGTTTGGGACCAGCCTTATTCAAAAAAAAAGACATGGAAGAAGTCGGGGAAGTCCGAAGGCCCCCATAGAAACCCCGCGGCTCTGAGTCTAACTTAAAGACTCGTAAATAAAGAAAAGTACTCTTTCGGGAGACAACCCAAATTATCCCTTTCTTTTGTTTTATTTCCTTTTCTGTTGGGTTTTGTGTTTTCTAACTAGTTTTGCAGGAAACGAGGAACTAATTGCTGCTGCAGTTGCTGATCTGAACAGAGTTACGGCGTAACTCATCTTGGTGATTACGCTGTAACCAACCTTTTAGCATCATAATTCTTGACGCATTACCAATTAAGGCGTAATACCATCTCAGTAGTTACGCTGTAACTACTCGCTTTGCAGCTCATTCTAGGTTTTGCCAGTTACGGCGTAACTCCCTCAAAAGAGTTACGACGTAACTTTCCTCTGCTTTAATTCTTTCATTTTAAAACACAATAACCTTGTATTAGTTTTTAAATGAACTTTGTGGGTGTGTTCCCTGTAAACCTTCACGAGACTTCACTCATCCACTTGGGACACCAAGTGGTTTAAAAGGCTTGTTGCATTCGCTAAATGCAACCGTGATTCCTACGAAAGTGAGTTAGGTTTGTTTTTCATTTTTCATTTTTTTAATTTTAGAATTATGCTTGTCGGTATTGTGATTTCAGGGATTGAAGTTTGTTCATGATGCTTATACGAAGGCACGTCTCTTGTTCATTGGCCTTCCTTCTTTATGGAGCAAATTTCAGGGAAGTTCTCCCTCTAATTCTACCTTTCTCTTCACCTTTATTTAAATGCCTAGTACAAAAGGAACTTTGTACAATTCAAGTGGGGGGATGGGAGTATAATTATCTCTTGAACTTTATTTTGCCCTTATTTTTCTAGTTTATTTTGAAAAATTATGCCATTTTTAAAATTTTGACATGTTTTTCTTAACCTAACTAGACTAGACCTTAGCCGAGCACATACAACCCTTGATATTATATGGTGAGATTAGCCTTATCCGTTTCCAATATTTTACCCCAAATCCACCAAATTATGAGTGTGCCGGTAGCTTGTAAACTTTAGAACTTGGTCTTTGCATCATTTCGAGACCATAGACGAGGTATGTTGAGTTAACTCGATGTATTTGGACTTTTCTGTGTTAGAAGGCCATATTATAGGATTATCACCCAAACAGCCTACCATTGTGAGTCTATCGATTAGTCTCCTCGACTTTTCGACCCCTATGTGAAACCCTTTTTGTTGCACTCATCTTTAGTGCAAGATACCCCTAGATACACCCTTCTGAGCCATTCCTTTCATTTTGTTCACCCACTATATTGTTTCGATACACCTATACACCTTAGCCTACCCTGTAGTCTTTATTTATGATTGAGATGTCTTCATTTGCCTAAGTTCAAGGTTCGAGTGGAAAGGTTCGGAAATCACGCTTTCATCGACAACATTTCTGAAGATCATTAAAGACCCCCCGAATTCCCATTGTTCATCTCAAGTGGGGGGATATTTTGTTATGTTATTGTTATGTTGAAAAAAAAATAAAAAAAAATATAGTTGTTATGATTATGCTATTGTAAAGTGCGATGTTATAAGCACTGTAGTTTGAGCTTTATTGATTTAGTATCGAGGAGGCCACCTTGGTCACATTTGAAGATTGGAGTTGGTAGTTATGCCAACAGTTGGAGAAAAGGTAGTGTGCCCATCACGACGTCCTCTAATGACACATCTACCTTGCATTTCATGATCCGGTTTCTTGACTTCAAAGCTTGAACTTTGGGCGGACGGTAAGTGGTGATGACTTGTTTATAGATTTAGACTACCTGCTTGTTTTTTATTTTCACCAATTATATATCCCATGTCTCATCCTACCCTTTAGTCATGAAGCATGTCTAGGTGATGCAACGAGCAATCTTTGGTGTCTTGGCCATGGATTTGGTCATGTATCATTGATTTTGTCCGCTTTGCCGTGACATGTTAGTAATGACGAGTCACCCCTTAACCCTTGTCGTGTCTACCCATATTGCCTTTGAGAATTGTTTAGCCCTTAACTCTAGTGGTGGAGATTTGTGTAACCGCCAAGCTTATGATAGAATACATGATATGACTGTGCGATTGAGTGATCACCCCGAAATTGACACTTAGAATAGTTGAGTGATTTGAGTGTTTGTTCCCCTTTCGTGAGGTGTTTGGCTTTGTTTTATTCTAGCATAAGGGATTTGTAAACTCGTATTTTCCAGGTTATGGGAGATATCTTTTTAGGAATCTATCTAATAAGGTCTACTTAAGGGCAAGTAGAGTTCAAGTGGGGGGATATTTGATAACATCAAATAGTCCTGAATATTAAGTATCAATTTCCCTCGATAATGCTCGTTATTTATATCATTTATATGGATTTACGCTTGTTTTCCATTGTTTTCCACTTTCAGGTAAATTACGAGCATTGGAGCTAAAGAGACGCGGAACTGGAAACATATCTAAAGATTTATCACAGTATGCTATTTTGAAGAAGTTACGGCGTAACTCATCTCTCACATTACGACGTAATTATTGCGTGACTCAGAAAGCCAACTTATCAGAAGGTTACGGCGTAACTCTTCCCAAAGGTTACGACGTAACTACATTAGGTCAAATGAGGTTCCACGCCGCTGATACTTACGCCGTAACTACTGCATCACTTACGACGTAACCGTGTTTACTGAAGACTACGACGTAACCACTAATAAGGTTACGCCGTAACCAGCAGATCTAGTGCATTTTACAAAGAAATAGAAGGTTACGGCGTAACTCCTATATTGTTTACGCCGTAACCCAGATCTGGCCTATAAATACCCCACGAATTCCAGCATTTCTAATCATCCCATTCCACACACTCTGAGAACGTGGGAAAAAGCTCAAGGCAGGTCTAGGGGAGCATACGGAGCTGTTTCCAAGGGAGAAGACACTCCATTACGATAAGCATTAGCGTTTTATATTTCTTTTACTTTCAATTCATGTATTTCGTACATTTGAATATTGAATTGATTTGCATGATTAATATGAGCGGCTAAGCACCTTTTGGTGCTAGCCTTGTTATGATTCATTAATTGTTTTATTTGCGTTTACCTTTACTTCCGTACAATTATTTCTAAGTGTATGCATGCATAGTTCATTGGTAGCCACCCTTGGTTCGGTAGTTTTGAATGGCGGTAGAGGCCAATTGCCTTGGAGATATGACCAACTGACCCTAGGTGAGCGGACTGAGACGGGAAGGGTAAGATATGACCAACTGAAGACCCTTTCTACTTGTGCGATTTGACCAACTGATCACCTATCGTTTGGATGAACTTAAGAATTGGGGGTGTAGTGTCTAAGTTCCTAACGGCCGGGCACTCACTATTTTGAATCTAGTATGTAGCGGTACTTAATGACTTGGCTTAGGGGACCAGGAACAACAGGACTTATGACGGTGCGCCTGATTTCTCCTGTGGTGGCATCTTTGCTGATAGGTTAGGGCGAATTGACCAAATGTTGTCCTCTCGAATTTGACCCCACCTGAAGTAATTGGAAGTAAGTAGACGTAGACAAAACTAGCTAGGAGGATTAAATAGGTTAGCACCACTCTTCTCTATTGATTTCCCTTTATCCATTTATCTGCTTTATTTATTTTGCATTAGTAGTTTAATTAATTAAATCCCTATCGAAACCTTTATTAAATCTGTGACACTAGACTTAGTAATAATCCAACACACATAGCTCTTGGGACGACCTCGGCTTTACTGATTACTACACTACACGCGACCGGGTACACTGCCCATTAGTGCACTAGGGTAGACCATATGTATAACGAGACACTATAAATTTAAGACCTGGTCAGTAAAATCTGCTTCAAGTAAAAACCTAAACCGAACCAAGGCTGTCTTGTACAATATTTTAGGGTTCCATACCCTATCTTACATCAAAATAAGTGTTTTACTTCATTAATTTAATTATATCTTCAATTGATTGTGTGTATGCTTGCATGTTTCCCATGTCCGACTAATTTACTTGTGTGTTTGCTTAGGTAATATGAAACTTAGTTATTGAATATTGATTGGTTGTCTCTTATCTTAGTTGTGATTGACCTAGTATTGCGATAGGTCATTCGTTGTGTTGTTAATGCTTGATTAATCTTTGTTGAACCTTAGTTTATAATCACCTAGAGTAATTGTAGGCTATACATCCAAAGAATACCTTAGTGTTAAGTTTATAAATCCTAGAGATTTTGTAGTCATTAACGTTTGGTAGCTTCAAAGAGTTAGGGATAAACGCATACCCTACGACCTTAGAGACACAACGCAATTAAGAATAAGGACGTGACAATTCAACCATCAATAGGAGATAATTAGGGAGTAATAAAGCCTAAGCAAATACATTTTTAATCATCGTACGAGCACACAACAATAGACATAGACTACATTCACCTTAGCTTAGATAATTAGATTAATAGAGTAATCGGTAGAAATACCAACCCCCAAATCCAATACCCCGAGATTCGTAATTTCCATTTTCCTAAAAAATATAAAAAGATAAAAAATAATCTTCCTCAACCCCAACCTTAGCGTAGTAACTTCTCAATAGCATTCATATTCCCCTAGAGAACGATATCAATTCCTGTGGCTTACCCTAATACTACACTACAACGATTAGGTTCACTGCCCAGGGTGTTGAAAAACTTGCTCGAAGAAAAGGAAGTTTCTTTGACCCCGAACGCGCTGTGTAAGCGTATCAAGTTTTTGGCGCCGCTGCCGGGGAATAGAATAGCTAGTTAGGAGTCCACCGCGTTTAGGTTTCCTTGCTTGATTCCTATCAAGTAAACATTTTTCCCATTTTTAGCTTCCTCGTAGTCTATCCCCCTTCTTCGTGACCTTTGTTCGTAATCCCATCACTTTTCAACATGGAAGGTGATAACCAACCTCCACTCATCAACCCACCACCAAATGACCCGCCAAGAGGCCGTACTCTTGGTGAATACTCAAGACCAAGCCACCTAGGCTATAGGAACACCATTGAGCTTCCCGACCAAGCCCAAACTACGACCCTACGATCCGACACCATCCGGTTGGTGCAAAACGGATGTGCATTCCATGGACTTCGTTCCGAAGATCCTAATCAACATCTTAAGGATTTCCTTAAAATTGTCGATTCCATCGACCTCGATGCTACTACTCGGGAGACCATGCGCTTGCGTCTCTTCCAATTCTCTCTACGGGACCAAGCTAGTAATTGGCTTGAGCGACTTCCCGCCGGCTCCATCTCAAGTTGGGATGATCTCACCTCTTGTTTCCTTGCTTAATTTTTCCCACCAGGGAGAACTACTAAGCTTAGGAATGATATCTTGATGTTCCAACAACGTCAAGGTGAATCTCTCTACGAAGCATGGACTCGATTCAAGGACTTACTCCATAGAGTCCCTCATCACGGCATTGATCTTTGGCTTCAAGTCCAAATCTTGTACGATCATGTCAATTTCCCCACTAAGTGATCCATTGACCAAGCGGCCGGTGGAAAACTTAGTGATCTCACAGCGGAAGAATCATGGGGTATAATAGAGGACCTTTCGCTCTATGACAACGAAAGTTGGAATGACCCCCGTGAGTTGCCCAAAACCGTAAAGGCGATCTCCTTGCCTTCCCTTGACTCACAACCTTCTGACCGTAAGATGCTCGAGCTTGAAGATCAAGTTAAATTCCTAATGAGCTCCTACGAAAATCCTAAATCTTCACGCCAAGTGAACAAAGTTTCTTCCTTGTGTGAGCAATGTAGTGACCCTCATAACACTCGCGCTTGCACAAGACTACCCTAACAAGCTTCCGTTGACTACGCATCCTCGCGTACCAATGGAACGGGAGGAAGATTCCCTACAACACCAGGACCTAGGACTTTTAATGACGCCCGAGAAGCATGGAAGGGCAAGCCCGACTTTTATTGGGGACAAACCAAATAATTCACATCTAATGATTTCTTGTGGCCCCCATCTCACAGCCCTAGCCAACAAAACATAGAAGGGATGTTGCAACAAGAAGCTCAAATAGCTAAGCTCTCGGACCGTTTTAACCAACAAGCCGAGATGGATAGGAAGATAGATAACCTCTTAAAAGCCATGACCTATAATGACAAGAAGGTTAATGCTATCTCATCTCCCAAAGCTTCCGGTGTAGAGATTAAGGACCCAATTAAGTTAGCTAAGCACGTTCAATTCGTCAATACCATCACCTTAGTGAGACCTAATAGAACAAATGACGAAGCGAACCATGAAACGATACTTGAGGTTAGTGAAACACCTAGGAATGAAACAACCGAGGAAGTAGATGAAGTAGACAATGACTATTTCAATAAGTTTCCTACGGAAGAAGAACTATCTCGCCATCCACACGTAGTACGTGACCTCCGTCACATGTATGTTAGGAGAAGCCCTAGGATCAAGTTTGGGAACCCTTGGAATCTTAACATACCATGTTGCATAGGACACCTTTTCATGGCAAAGACCTACATTGACCGCAAGTCCCCAATAAACATAATGACTAGCACCTACTATAATTGGGTAATGAAGAAGCCTATCCCAACTAGGCAAGATCCCGATAATCCTAGGGTTAGTTGCAATTTTCTTGGTAGAATTAAGGGATTGCCCGTGTATGTAGGTAGTTTCACGTTTCCTACGGATTTCATAATTGTGAACGACATTAGTACGGCCATAGATCCTAGCTTGTCCCACGTTATTCTAGGAAATCCTTTCATAGAAAACACCGGGATGACTTATGATCCGTCGTTGGGAATAGTTAGATTCAAGGATGAGACCGATGATGTAGCCTACCAAATGCCCTTTAAGATTGAAAAATTTTCATCACTATCCAATGATGAAAAAGAACTTAAGCTATCGGTCTACTATAGGAATGAGGATGATAAGGAGAAGGGAGTTGATTATGTGATGAATAAAATTTTCGGATTCTATAAGGATTGCTTGAACTTAGGACCGGAATATAAAACCGAGTGGGGAGAGGACGACCTCTTAGAAAGGTGCATCATAGGGCACTTTTACAACATGGAATCCCCCAATAGAGACCATCATGAGGAAGAAGGTAACGGTAATGAGATCATGTAGGGGCATGACTTCGAGTCTAGCTACAAGACTCATAAATAAAGAAAAGCGCTTCGTGGGAGGCAACTCATGCTTAATTGTTTGCTTGTTTGTGTGTCGTGTATTTTTTATTTATTGTTTATTCTCATGTTTAAATTTGTAAAAATGCTTTATTTTGTCTTTAACCTCGTCTTAATTACATATAAAAGTATTTTACATAAGGGATAAGTGTAGGGAGTATTACACACATTTTCAAAAGAAACGTGAACATGAGAATTACAATTAATTAAAAGATATACATGTGTATTTGTTCGATTCAAATGCTTGTATCAAGTCATAATGGATGTTTTACAGGAAATTTTTCCAGATTCTAAAGATGTAAATTTTCCAGAATTTTTTCCAGAAAATTGCAGACCAGTTTCTGTCAGGATAACCTGACGGCGTCAGGAGGAGCAGAAACAGCTTATCACCTTTTCTCGTTTTCTGAGCTACTTATAAATTTTTGAATTTTACAGGTCCTAATTTTCTAGAAAATCTGTAAACATCCATTCCACAAGCATTATATCCTAGTTTAGTAGAGTCATATATAAATATTGTTACCGCCGATTTTACGCGAAGGTTTCGTTGGTTTTCTTCAAGTGTGCATGTTTAATTTACCAAGAAGAAGATACATAAGATGAGAAGGAGCTTTTAACGCAAACGTTTTTCTTGAAGAAAGATGTAACCACCACTTTATACGGATCCTACCGAGCTAATCAGGGGAGTATTAGTTTCTTTCGTGTTTTATTACCTTCTATTATCATAACTTTGATACTTTCGGGGAACATTGGGGACAATGTTCAGTTTAAGTGTAGGGAGGGAAAATAAAACGGGAACTTTGAAACTATGCTTATCCTTGACTATTTGATTTGTCCAATTTCATTTGTGTAATAAACCATGAGAAATATCGGTTAGGGTAATTTTGGCACCAAATTTAAAATTTTTCATGACATGTAAGAGTGGGTCATTAGTCTTAATAAAGCGTCTCATGGATAGGAAATTATATGACTAGCACAAAAACCCTTTACCACTTAAATTCCACCCAAAATGTGAGGATCGCCCTTAGATTTGTAGAAATTAAAGCATTCATCTTTGATGCTTAGAGTGTGAACCGGTAGTATAATAGATTCTAGAACTTGTTTTGTGATGCATTCCGAGATCGCTAGTAAGACTACACTTGTGTAGTTAGGAATAACTAAATGATAAGAGGCATTAGGATAACCCTTTTTTGATACCTGTAGTATAATTACTTCTTCTACATCGGTCGAGTAATTCCCCCACACCTTTGCGTTGTACTCATCTTTAGTACACGATACCCCTAGTTAACCCCTCAGAGCCTATCCTTTTCGCGGTTCTCGTGATGTTTCGGTTTTCCGGAATATCAATGAAGAGTATTGTTTACAATCCACCCCAAATGTACACCCAAATCGCCTTAGCCTACCTTGTATGCACTCACTTTTAGTGCATTATTGTTATCACACTAAACCCTTAGTTCAATTATCTTGTTGCTTGCATAAGTTGCTAAGTCGAGTCATATCCTTTGTACATAGTTTTGTGACGATTGGGACTCATGGGAAAAGTTAAATTTTATGAAATGACGGGAAGGGAACGTTAAATTCAAATTCCCTTTATTTGCGTAATAATGTACTTCAAGTGTTTTGATCTTTTCAATTCGGGTCAAACTAGTGTTAGAGTAATAAAAACTTAAGTGTATGGATGTGCCTATAAATCCCTATCATTTTGATGTTATCGTAGAGGATGGTAGAGTAAAAGTGTATGAAAAAAAAATCGAAAAAAATAGAAAAAAGAAAAAAAAAATAGAGTGTTGAAAAAAAAATGAAAAAATGAAAAAACATACGGGCTACCATCCTACATCTATCTTTAAATTTATGTTTGTTTGTTTCAGTTATCTAGAGTTTAGAGTGTCGAGTCTTGGCTTAGCAACACCATTCTTCGCATGCTTGTAACATAAAGATTTTTGACTTGCCACCACTAAATCGCCTATCCCACCAAACCCTTTGTTCCCCTACCGTAAGCCTTACGTTACAACCCTTTAAAAGACCTCTTGGATAGTCTTTCCTAGGTTCTTACGCCAAAGCGATGGAGGTTTGATCTAGTCTCAAGCCTATGGCAATCTATGTACTAGGACCGGTTAATGAGTGTTTATCTTCCATTTCCAACTTGTTATATTTGATATACACTCGAGAGATGTGAATATCCAAACACCCTATGTGAGGTGCTAGTATCTAATTTCCGTGCTTGTTATGACTTTTGCGGGGCTTATATGTGTTATGGATCGTTCTAAACTAATGCTTCATGACCCCTAACTTATAAATCAATTGGCTAAAAGCACATTTGCTTGAGGACAAGCAAATACCAAGCTTCATGACCCATATCTTACATCAAGATAAGTGTTTTACTTTATTAATTTAATTATGTCTTCAATTGATTGTGTGTATGCTTGCATGTTCCCCATGTCCGACTAATTTACTTGTGTGTTTGCTTAGGTAATATGAAACTTAGTTATTGAATATTGATTAGTTGTCTCTTATCTTAGTTGTGATTGACCTAGTATTGTGATAAGTCATTCGTTGTGTTGTTAATGCTTGATTAATCTTTGTTGAACCTTAGTTTATAATCACCTAGAGTAATTGTAGGCTATACATCCAAAGAATACCTTTGTGTTAAGTTTATAAATCCTAGAGATTTTGTAGTCATTAACCTTTGGTAGCTTCAAAGATTTAGGGATGAACACATACCCTATGACCTTAGAGACACAACGCAATTAAGAATAAGGACGTGACAATTCAACCATCAATAGGAGATAATTAGGGAGTAATAAAGCCTAAGCAAATACATTTATAATCATCATACGAGCACACAACAATAGACATAGACTACATTCACCTTAGCTTAGATAATTAGATTAATAGAGTAATCGGTAGAAATACCAACCCCCAAATCCAATACCCCGAGATTCATAATTTCCATTTTCCTAAAAAATATAAAAAGATAAAAAATAATCTTCCTCAACCCCAATCTTAGCGTAGTAACTTCTCACTAGCATTCCTATTCCACTAGAGAATGATATCAATTCCCGTGACTTACCCTAATACTACACTACAACGATTAGGTTCACTGCCTAGGGTGTTGAAAAACTTGCTCGACGAAAAAGAAGTTCCTTTAACCCCAAATGCGTTGTGTAAGCGTATCAGCTACGAACAAAGTCACGAAGAAGGGGGATAGACTACAAGGAAGCTAAAAAAAGAGAAAAAATCTTACTTGATCGGAATCAAGCAAGGGAACCTTAACGAGATAAAGATCTAACTAGCTATTCTATTCCCTGGCAGCGGGCCAAAAACTTGATGCGCGTACGAAGCGCGTTCGGGGTCAAAGGAACTTCCTTTTTGTCGAGCAAGTTTTTCAACACCATATGCAGTGAACCTAATCGTTGTAGTGTATTATTGGGTAAGCCTCGGTTATTGATATCGTTCTCTAAGGGAATAGGAATGCTAGCAAGAAGTGTATTACGCTAAGGTGGGTTTGAGGATGATTCTTTTTTTATCTTTTATATGTTTTTTAGAAAGCTAAGGGTAAAATCTCGGGGCAAATGGTTTGGGGGTGGTACTTCTACCGATTACTTCTACTATTCTAATTATCTATTACTACGGGTAGCTATGTCTATTTGATTGTGTGCTCGTATGATGATTAAAAATGTGTTTACCTAGATACTATTACTCCCTAGTTATCTTTTATTGTTGGTTGAATTGTCACGTCCTTATTCTTAACGCGTTGTGTTTTCTAAGGTCGTAAGGTGTGCCTTTGTCCTAACTCTTTGAGAATACCTTTTGGTTATTGCCTACTGTTAGGATTTAGAAAATCCATTGGTTAAAGTGTCGGTCACCTCCAGTATTTGTATTCGTTAGAAAGCTCGTAGTCGTAGTCATGTAATGGTAATAAGTAATTAGTTAAGTAACATCGTGGAGGACGGACGGGTCTTTACCCACTGTATGCCTGATCCACAGCCCTTAGGAGGCGACTCATGTAAGAAAACTATAAATACCCTCTACCTCCCAAGGTAGAGGGTTGGAGCTTCAATACCATTTTTTCTTTTGTTTTACATAGTTCCCAACTCTCTTCCCTTTCTCTCTCTAAACCTAGTATACGCCCCATATGATTATGGTTTGATGTGTTTGTGAAATCCTATAAGTTATAATTGGTATCAAGAGCCATGGTTTGATCACTCATCTTTCATGCTCTTTGGTTTGGTGGATTTCATAAGGTTTTTGGGGTTATAAGTGTTTAGAAGAGTTTCAATCATTTGGTTAATTTCTAGTGTTAAAGTTTGAAGTTTGATTGTACTTTTGTGTTTAGGATCATCATATGTGTTTAGGTTTTGAATTGGAAGGCTTGAATCATCGTGGTTGGGCTGTTTTTGATTGTTAAAGTGGTTGTTTTTGAAAATTGTACAAAGCGAGTTGAGCCACGGTATTGCGTTTCTTGGAAGCGAGTTGCTTTGTTATTGGAAGCGAGTTGTCTCTGAAGCGAGTTGATACTTAAGTGAGTTTTCCCCTAAGCTTGCTGCTTTGTAAGCGAGTTGCCTGTTTCTGCGAGTTGACACTTAAGCGAATTTTTCTTGGAAGCGACTTGGCTATTAAGCGAGTTGACTCTTTAAGCGACTTGGCTATTAAGCGAGTTGACTCTTTAAGCGACTTGGGTTTTAAAGCGACTTGGCTATTAAGCGAGTTGAATCTTTAAGCGACTTGGTTTTTAAAGCTACTTGTCTATTAAGCGAGTTGTCTCTTTATGCGACTTGGGTTTTAAGCGAGTTGTCTATTAAGAGTGTTGATATCAAAGCGATTTGTTAAGGTTGCGACTTGTCAAGTTTACTAATTGTCTATTGAGACTTGTCACTTCTTCGTGCTACGTTTTACGGTTGTTCAAAGAATCAATTTCCCGGTTTAATCAAAGAATAGTAAAATCCCGTAGAATCTGGAATCATGTCGAACAACGTACCTACTATCGTTTCTACTGTAGCTGAGGACGTTCAAGCAGCTGGATCAGATACTCGTCCACCTATGCTTGACAGAACTGATTATGATTCATGGGCTCAACGAATTAGGTTGTAATGTTTGGGAAAGGAAAATGGGGTTAATATTCTCAAATCAATTGATGAAGGACCTTATCAGATTGAGACTACGAGAGACACACTTGAAACTGCTGCGGATGGTACAGTGACCTTAGGATTGGACAGACCAAAGACATATGATGAGCTCAGTGATAAGGAGAAAAAGAGATACGATGCAGATATTAGGGCCTCAAACATTGTACTTCAGGGTCTACCAAAGGACATCTACAAACTAATCAATCACAACACTGAAGCCAAAGCAGTTTGGGACAATGTCAAGATGCTTCTCTCTGGTTATGAATTAACTAAAGAAGACAGAGAATCTCAACTGTATGATGACTTTGAGCACTTTAAGATGAAACCAGGGGAAAGTGTCACTGAATATTACATGAGGTTCCACAAGCTTGTGAATGACATGAGGAATATTAAAATGACTATGCCAAATATTCAGCTAAATTCAAAGTTTGTGAACAACATGAATCCCGAATGGCACAAATTTGTCACTTCTGTCAAGTTAACAAAAGGTTTGAGGAACATCAACTATGAGCAATTGTATGCATACTTGCTTCAGAATGAGAGACATGCTATGTTTGAACGAATGATCTTGGAAAAATTCAATTCAAATTCTGGTAATGCAAGTTCGTCAAATGATTCAACAGCCTTTTACACCAATGTAGGAATAACCACCAAAGCTTCACAAGTCATACCTACTGGAAATGGTAACTACAAACTCATTCCTGATCCAGGGTATTAACCCTCAGACAGATTCTTGGAACAAGTTGCTCATCAAGTGGCTCTAATGGTTAAACAAAACCTGAACTTTACCCTACCTTCCAACAATCAACTCAGAATAGCTTCTAATCTCCACAATCATGCTACCATAAGAGAAGGAAAGGTAGTGGTGCAAAATGTGCAAGGAAGACAAAATGCGTACCTTCCACATAATGAGCAAGGGAATGTTGGAGCTGGACAAGGTAATGTTGGAGCTGAATATGGGAATGCTGGCGGTGGTGGTAGATATATGGGTAATCAGAATCATGGAAGGAATGCAAATCAAGGACAAGGAAAGTCAATCAAGTGCTACAACTATGGTGGTGAAGGACATATTGCGAGGAACTGCATATATCCAAAACGCCCTCAAAATGCAGAGTATTTCAGGGACAAGATGTTGCTGGTACAAGCTCAGGACAGTGGATTGGTTTTGGATGAAGAAGAGTTGCTGTTTCTTGCTGAGGGAAATGCCAAAACCTATGATGCTGATGTGGATGAGCAGCCAATTCAGGAAATAGGTCACAATCATCAAAATGCCTTTCAAGTTGCTGACTGTGATGCATTTGACTCTGATGTCGATGATGAACCTACTGCCCAAACAATATTCATGGCTAGCATTTCACCAATGGTCTCTCCAAAGGTCTCATCACCACAACATGCTGGTCCATCCAAAGATTCAATCATTTCAGAGGTATTAAAACTATACGATGAAGTTGATGAGCAAAAGATACATAACGAAGTACAATCTCATGAAACTTATGAATCAGATATTGATAATGCAGATAATAGTAATATTGTCCAATATGATCAATATGTGATACAAAGTGAAAGTGAAATTGTACAAAGTGATGCGTCTTCTGCAGTCAATGATGACTATGTCTTTGATGAATATACTGCATGTGCCCCTGATGATTCTGTTATCTCTAAACTTAATGCCTATAAAGAACAAGTTGCCATTTATGAAAAACATGCTAAGCTTGAGTTAACTACCGGTGAGCAGGAAATGGATGACCAAATGCGTACAATTATTAGAAAAAGTAATTTTAGAGAAGAAGTGTTAAAACAAGAGTTAAACTCCTTACAAGAAAAGCTTTCTAAAACTATTAAGCAAAAGCAAGAACTCCAAGATTATGTTAAAGTGCTTAAACAAGAATTTAATGCTAAGGAATCAAAACTTTTGAATGACTTTTCCAATCTAAAAATTTTGAAAAACAAGCTTGAAAATAAGTTGTACGTACAAGGGAATACCATTCAGACTGCTCACATGATCACTAAGCATAGAGTCTTCAGCGATAAGCATAGCATTCCCCTCGTAAAGGAACCCAATCCTGAATATGGTAAAGTGGCTAGAGAAGCTCAGAAGGTAATATATGATGGTAATGAAATCCTTAAGCCTAGGCAGAAACCTAGTAGCGCTGAGTGCACTGAGGAAGAAATGCAATTAGAAGAAGGCACTAGGGAGAAAATGGATAAGAAGCTAAAAGATCCTGAGTGTAAAAAGCAAAACATAACGTTCAAACCCCATGATTACACTAAATAAAATTGGATTTCCTTGAACATGTTTAAGCCTCAAACTCTATTAACCCCAGAACAAGTTTTTTGGAAAAAGGACATAGATTTCCAAAAAGCTAATGCACTTGTTAAAACAAGCACTCCCCTTAGGAAAATGCCTCCAGCGACTGTGTATCCTCCGAATACACCAATGCATTTAGTTCCTAGATCTATTCCCACTAAGAGCAAGACCTTAATCAGCCTATATGTTGTTTATCAACTATTCATTGATTTTGAAAAGACATGTAAGAAAAGAATCACACCTACAGGGATAACTGAAGGGGAGAGGGGTTTTGAGCAAACTAAAGAGTGCTATTTAACTGAGGTCATACCTTTCTTTAAACAATTAAAAGGTCAATTTGAGAGTCTTCAAAAAGGGATAGACTCAGATATTAAAGAAATGGAAAAGGAATTTGATGCAATGATAGTTGAGGTCAATGATTATGAACGGGAACTCAAATATAATGAAATTGACAGGAAGAATCTGCATATCTTAAATGAGAACTTGGTATTGTGTTGTGTGGCTCAAGATGTATTTTATACTGTTACTAAGCATTCTATTACTGCTTCTCAATTTCATGAATTATCTGTTGCTTTGAAAGTTTCCCATGATCGTGTCATTGAGCTTGAAAACAAAAACTCAAAACTAAATGAGAAAATTGACCAGGATGATCACGATAATTTGGTTAAACATTTTTCTAAGCTAGAAGTTGAACATTTTGATTTGCAACTAAAATATCAACATCTCAAAGAAAATGTCAAAACCTCAAACATCAAGACATCTTCAAATGTTCCAGAGTTTGATGCAGTTTTTGAAATAAACAAATGTGACGAACATATTCAAGCTCACTGTAACACGATCAGAAAGTTGAAAGCCCAAATTTCACAATTAAAGGGTGAAAAGAACAATGTGACTCGCTCCCAAATGCCTCCTCCTCTAGATTCTCAAGTTTCTCAAAACTTTCATCTTCAAAATATCATTAACGTATTACAACAAGAAAATGAGAGTTTTCTTGAAGAAAATGAAAAGGTCAAACGACACTTCAAAGAGTTATACGATTCAGTGAAAGTCACTCGTGAAAAAACCAATGAAAAAATAACTTCGTTACAAAAGGAAATTGAGAATCTGAAGAGTCAGGAAAAAGGGAAAATGCCACTTGTCTTTAATGAGAATGTTGCATCAAAGTCATCTCTAAACTCTAAATATACAGTGACTGTTAAATACATTCCTCCTCATCTTAGAAATAACGAACTTGTGTTTCATAACTATTTCTTTCACCTTAAGGATAGTCTAGAATGTCTCCGTGAGATTGTAGAAGAGGATTACATAAATAAGCCACTTGATAGTGAAATTAGGTTTGCTTGCATTCAGGCCAAACGATCTCAGGAGCTGTTAGAATGCTTAAGAGCAACATGTCCTAAATCCTTATGTGAGAAAGATAAAGTTGTGATACCTTGTTCTATGCCTAGTGCTAAGTATGCAACCCATTCTATGCACAGTATTAAGAAAGTGAATTTTAATGTGCCTTCAAGTAGCTCAGATCCCTGCACTTCTAAACCTGAATTGCAAAAAGTAGCAAAACCAACTAATGTTCCCATTCCCTCTACAGGAGTAGAAAGTGACACCAAAGCAAGCAGGTCAAAGCTTCAAGGCAACACAAAGAATGATAGGACCTTGCAAGCTAGGAATGTTCAGTGGAAGAGAGTAGAAGATCACCTTAGGAAGAATTTGAATAAAACGAATCGTGTTGATTCTAGTGTTAGCTCTAAGCGTGCTGTAATTAATGCGAATTCTGTTACTTTTGGCAAAACATGTAATGATGATTGCTTGGTTTCTGTTACTAATCATGTATGTGGTGTGAATGATTTGATTAATGCTGTTAAATACCCAGTTAAAATTGTTAATGCCAAAAATCAAGCTAAGAAGGCTAGAAAGCAAAGGCGGAAGAAGGTTAGAAAACATTGGAAACCAACAGGAAGATAATTTAGTAATATAGGTTATCAATGGATACCTACTGGTCGCAAATTTAATCTTAATGAGTTGTGCCCTAAATTTTCTAAGTCAATGCTCATTAGGAAATGGATGCCCACTGGTAGAACTATACCTTTAAGAAGTGAACATGCTTTGAATAGATCTACTGTTTCTACTAGCCCGACATCTACCACCAATGATTTTATTGACTCTGTTTCTGATGTGGTTGTTCCAATCTCTTTGTCTAACCAAGTGGAACCCATTATTGCATGGGGTTCCCAATTATCCAGTTATCCATTCTTGTCTGTTTTCAACTGTAGATCGTTCAAATCGTTCTGTGGTACCTGGACTCAGGCTGTTACAAGCATATGACTGGAGATCGTTCGCGGCTCATGAACTTCGTGAGTAAATTCATCGGGACTGTTGGATTTAGGAACGACCATTTTGGTGCAATTATGGGTTATGGAGACTATGTTGTTGGTGATAGTGTAATCTCCAGGGTATATTATGTAGAAGGTCTTGGTCATAACCTGTTTTCTGTTGGTCAATTATGTGATTCCAATCTAGAGGTGGCTTTTAGAAAACATACTTGTTTCGTTAGAGAACTTGATGGTGTGGAACTTTTAAGAGGAACACGGGGTTCAAACCTATACACCATCTCTATCGAAGACATGATGAAGTCTTCTCCAATCTGCTTGTTGTCAAAGGCTTCAAAAACAAAGTCATGGTTATGGCATCGTCGTCTCAATCACTTGAACTTCGGCACCATAAATGATCTTTCCAGAAAGGACCTTGTAAGAGGCTTACCCAGATTAAAGTATGAAAAATATCATCTTTGTTCAGCATGCCAATTGGGAAAAAGCATGAAATATGCCCACAAACCCAAACCTGCAAACTCAGTTATGGAAGTTCTTCATACCCTTCATATGGATTTGTGCGGACCAATGAGACTGCAAACAATAAATGGGAAGAAATATGTTTTAGTCGTTGTTGATGACTACTCTCGATTTACTTGGGTAAAGTTTTTGAGGACAAAGGATGAAACTCCAGATGTCATCATCAAACTTATCAAGCAACTTCAGGTCCGACTTAACAAGACTGTTAGAATTATTCGAACAGATAATGGCACTGAGTTTGTTAACAAAGACCTAAGTCAATTTTATGAAAGCATTGTAATCAGTCATCAAAGAAGTGTTCCACGCACGCCTCAACAGAATGGTGTAGTTGAAAGACGAAATCAGACCCTTGTTGAAGCTGCAAGAACTATGCTAATTTATTCAAAGGTTCCAATGTTTCTTTGTGCTGAAGCCATTGCCACTGCTTGCTACACCCAAAATCGTTCTCTCATACACACCACTCATGCAAAAACTCCATACGAACTTGTTCATAAACAAAAACCTGATCTTTCCTACCTTTGTGTAAAGGACCCCATAGAAGCCCCGCGACTCTGAGTCTAACTTAAAGACTCATAAATAAAGAAAAGTGCTCTTTCGGGAGACAACCCGAATTATCCCTTTCTTTTGTTTTATTTCCTTTTCTGTTGGGTTTTATGTTTTCTAACTAGTTTTGCAGGAAACGAGGAACTAATTGTTGCTGCAGTTGCTGATCTGAACAGAGTTACGGCGTAACTCATCTTGGTGATTACGCCGTAACCAACCTTTTAGCAGCAGAATTCTTGACGCATTACCAATTACGGCGTAATACCATCTCAGTGGTTACGCCGTAACTACTCGCTTTGCAGCTCATTCCAGGTTTTGCCAGTTACGGCGTAACTCCCTCAAAAGAGTTACGACGTAACTTTCCTCTGCTTTAATTCTTTCATTTTAAAACACAATAACCTTGTATTAGTTTTTAAATGAACTTTGTGGGTGTGTTCCCTGTAAACCCTCACGAGACTTCACTCGTCCACTTGGGACACCAAGTGGTTTAAAAGGCTTGTTGCATTCGCTAAATGCAACCGTGATTCCTACGAAAGTGAGTTAGGTTTGTTTTTCATTTTTCATTTTTTCTTTTTAGAATTATGCTTGTCGGTATTGTGATTTCAGGGATTGAAGTTTGTTCATGATGCTTATACGACGGCACGTCTCTTGTTCGTGGGCCTTCCTTCTTTATGGATCAAATTTCAGGGAATTTCTCGCTCTAATTCTACCTTTCTCTTCACCTTTATTTAAATGCCTAGTACAAAAGGGACTTTGTACAATTCAAGTTGGGGGACGGGAGTAGAATTATCTCTTGAACTTTATTTCGCCCTCATTTTTCTAGTTTATTTTGAAAAATTATGCCATTTTTAAAATTTTGACATGTTTTTCTTAACCTAACTAGATTAGACCTTAGCCGAGCACATACAACCCTTGATATTATATGGTGAGATTAGCCTTATCCGTTTCCAATATTTTACCCCAAATCCACCAAATTATGAGTGTGCCGGTAGCTTGTAAACTTTAGAACTTGGCCTTTGCATAATTTCGAGACCATAGACGAGGTATGTTGAGTTAGCTCGATGTATTTGGACTTTTCAGTTTTAGAAGGCAATATTATAGGATTATAACCCAAACAGCCTACCATTGTGAGTCTATCGATTAGTCACCTCGACTTTTCGACCCCTATGTGAAACCCTTTTTGTTGCACTCATCTTTAGTGCAAGATACCCCTATATACACCATTCTGAGCCATTCATTTCATTTTGTTCACCCAATATATTGTTTCGATACACCTATACACCTTAGCCTACCCTGTAGTCTTTATTTGTGATTGGGAAGTCATCATTTGCCTAAGTTCAAGGTTCGAGTGGAAAGGTTCGGAAATCACGCTTTCATCGACAACATTTCTGAAGATCATTGAAGACCCCCCGAATTCCCATTGTTCATCTCAAGTGGGGGGATATTATGTTATGTTGAAAAAAATAAAAAGTTATTCGAATATATATATATATAAATATATATATATATATATATATATATATATATATATATATATATATATATATATATATATATATATATATGTATATATATAGTTGTTATTATTATGCTATTTTAAAGTGCGATGTTATAAGCACTGTAGTATGAGCTTTATTGATTTAGTATCGAGGAGGCCACCTCGGTCACATTTGAAGATTGGAGTTGGTAGTTATGCCAACAGTTGGAGAAAAGGTAGTGTGCCCATCACGACGTCCTCTAATGACACATCTACCTTGCATTTCATGATCCGGTTTCTTGACTTCAAAGCTTGAACTTTGGGCGGACGGTAAGTGGTGATGACTTGGTTATAGATTCAGACTACCTGTTTGTTTTTTATTTTACACCAGTTATATATCCCATGTCTTATCCTATCCTATTAGTCATGAAGCGTGTCTAGGTGATGCAGCGAGCAATATTTGGTGTCTTGGCCATGGATTTGGTCATGTATCATTGATTTTGTCCACTTCGCCGTGACATGTTAGTAATGACGAGTCACCCCTTAACCCTTGTCGTGTCTACCCATATTGCCTTCGAGAATTGTTTAGCCCTTAACTCTAGTGGTGGAGATTTGTGTAACTGCCAAGCTTATGATAGAATACATGCTATGACTGTACGATTGAGTGATCACCCCGAAATTGACACTTAAAAGAGTTGAGAGATTTGAGTGTTTGTTCCCCTTTCGTGAGGTGTTCGGCTTTGTTTTATTCTAGCATAAGGGATTTGTAAACTCATATTTTCCAGGTTATGGGAGATATCTTTTTAGGAATCTATCTAATAAGGTCTACTTGAGGGCAAGTAGAGTTCAAGTGGGGGGATATTTGAATGTTATATGTGTTTAGTAATGTGTGAAAAATGCTTTATGCCCTTCTGGCATGCGATGCGTTTATATATATACATGTCAAATTCTATGAGGTATATGCTTATTGATAACATCAAATAGTCCTGAATATTAAGTGTCAATTTCCCCCGATAATGCTCATTATTTATATCATTTATATGGATTTACGCTTGTTTTCCATTGTTTTCCACTTTCAGGTAAATTACGAGCATTGGAGCTAAAGAGACGCAGAACTGGAAACATATCTAAAGATTTATCACAGTATGCTATTTTGAAGAAGTTACAGCGTAACTCATCTCTCACATTACGTCGTAACTATTGCGTGACTCAGAATGCCAACTTATCAGAAGGTTATGGCGTAACTCTTCCCAAAGGTTACGACGTAACTACATTAGGTCAAATGAGGTTCCACGCCGCTGATACTTACACCGTAACTACTGCATCACTTACCACGTAACCGAGTTTACTAAAGACTACGGCGTAACCACTAATAAGGTTACGCCGTAACCAGCAGATCTAGTGCAATTTACGAAGAAATAGAAGGTTACGGCGTAACTCCTATATTGGTTACACCGTAACCCATATCTGGCCTATAAATACCCCACGAATTCCAGCATTTCTAATCATCCCATTCCACACACAACACTCTAAGAACGTGGGAAAAAGCTCAAGGCAGGTCTAGGGGAGCATACGGAGCTGTTTCCAAGGGAGAAGTCACTCCATTACGATATGCATTAGCGTTTTATATTTCTTTTACTTTCAATTCATGTATTTCGTACCTTTGAATATTGAATTGATTTGCATGATTAATATGAGCGGCTAAGCACCTTTTGGTGCTAGCCTAGTTATGATTCCTTAATTGTTTTGTTTGCGTTTACCTTTACTTCCGTACAATTATTTCTAAGTGTATGCATGCATAGTTCATTGGTAGCCATCCTTGGTTCGGTAGTTTTGAATTGCGGTAGAGGCCAATTGCCTAGGAGATATGACCAACTGACCCTAGGTGAGCGGACTGAGACGGGAAGGGTAAGATATGACCAACTGACGACCCTTTCTACTTGTGCGATTTGATCAACTGATCACCTATCGTTTGGATGAACTTAAGAATTGGGGGGTGTAGTGTCTATGTTCCTAACGGTCGGGCACTCACTATTATAAACCTAGCATGTAGCGGTACTTAATGACTTGGCTTAGGGGACCAGGAACAACAGGACTTATGATGGTGCGCCTGATTTCTCCTGTGGTGGCATCTTTGCTGATAGGTTAGGGCGAATTGACCAAATGCTGTCCTCTCGAATTTGACCCCACTTGAAGTAATTGGAAGTAAGTAGATGTAGACATAACTAGCTAGGAGGATTAACTAGGTTAGCACCACTCTTCTCTATTGATTTCCCTTTATCCATTTATCTGCTTTATTTTATTCTGCATTAGTAGTTTAATTAATTAAATCCCTATTGAAACCTTTATTAAATCTGTGACACTAGACTTAGTAATAATCCAACACACATAGCTCTTGGGACGACCTCGGCTTTACCGATTACTACACTACACGCGATCGGGTACACTGCCCGTTAGTGCACTAGGGTAGACCATAGGTATAACGAGACACTATAAATTTAAGACCTGGTCAGTAAAACCTGCATCACTTATGCATTTTTTAAGGCGTGCCAAGTGCTTTATGCACTTAATCAGTCAGAATGGTACTTTATGCATTACTCAATGTATTCAGTACTATTAGTATGTAGTCAGTTATGTGATCACACGTGTGTTCTAGACAAAGTTGGAACTTAGACCTCCTCTGTTAGGTCACCATGTTTGTAACACAAGCATCAATATAAGAAGTATAAATGAAGGAGTGATCGGTTGAACACAATAACACACACACGAAATAGTATAGAAAGGTTAAGTGTAGGAAATGCGATAAAATGAGCAACCAACCTTCAAGTGAAGGTTTACAAGATTATTTATAGGGGAAGGAGCTAGGGCAACACTATTAACTCCCTTCCTTTCTTATGGGCTTGGGCCAAGGCTTATGGGCTTTCTACATAAGCCTTGCCTTAACTACTAACACAAAAGCCTAATTAAGCAACCTATTACATATTAATTACAAACACTTGAAATATAGTTTAGGAGTGATTCCAACAATCTCCCCCTAAGTGTTGGTAATTGATGATATGAGTGAAAAACGTTGTAGGTGCTGATGTAATAGTTGCTTTGACGTCTTCTGACATTCTTCTTTCTTGTGAGAAGAATTGTATTGATTCGAACAATCTCCCAGGTGTAGGGATCTTGTTTCATTTGAAGTATTCAGCTTTGACGTCTTTGTTTTTCTTTTGTTCTTTGTGGTGATAGTGATAGTATGTTGTTGTTATCTGCATCAGGTCTGCTTCGTTGCTCCAATGTCTCCTCGTCTTTCTCCAACATGCTCACACGCTCATATGACAGTGAATTCCAGATGTGAAGAAGTTCTCGAGTCTTTATAACTTTGTAGATTCTTTGATTTGATGAAGAATCATTGTGACTTTGTGTTGCCTTTGATATTTGAGAGAACTTCTTTAGTGATGTTGTTGGTATGAGCATGTGAAGAATCTGCACAATCGTTTCCACCCGCGAGCATCCATAAGAAGAAAACATAAAACATGGGTTAGAAATAATCCAGCGCTTACAAGTTTGAATTTCGAGTGTGTTGTCAGCATAGTGTGAAAACACGTCTCTAATTCTCACAAAGGCTGTTCCTGAACTGGATTCCCACAAGTGAGATAACATGATGCACCGAAGTACACCTACAGTTCAGGTGAGTCGCTGAGGTACACCGAAGCATCACCCCACGAATATAGACCGTTTGAGACACACTAAGCGTAACCCACAAGGAGTTACCGAAGTGACCTGTTGTCAGGGCTGTTTGATGTTGACCCTGGCAGGAGTTTCCATTCAATCACTGAGGATCACAGTTGTGAACCCCTCATAAATGTTCTCGACAGATTGCTAAGATCTGTGTAGGACTCGATAATGTATCACTTGTGTTCTTATTGTTGAACGACAAGCGATGAATTGTCAAGTGTACCTAAGAGATCTTTTGATGAATCTCGTGGCTCTAGACTCAATTATGCGCTTTGGTTTTCCTGAACGGAGACTAGGGAGAGGGTCTCATTCTTCAATACCAGCAATCTCTAAGAGAAAGCTGATAGTTTACGTAGGGTTCCCTGTGAGAATGAAACAAGCTTCTGTTGGGAGAAACTTGAGTGGCTAAGAAGGTTTAGTGCATGCGTCACTAGGTCCATGACGACTTTGATCTTCAATACCGGTGTCATCAAGTGACAACCAGTAGCATATGAATTGAACCCGGTGTCTGCCCTAAGTTGAATAATTTGGAGGGCTATTTCTTTTCACCCTTTTCTTTACTTTTCTTTTTAATTCATCAACTCCTTCTTTCTCCGATTCTCATTTTCTCCTTTTTATAATTATACCTAAGGACTTCTAAATTCTAACTATTGGTGGTGTCCTTGGGTAGATCCCTCCGGCTTTGGCGGATCATAGGACGGTTATTCCTAACCTTAGTCACCTTATACCTCCATGACTAACCTATGTTGCCATAAAACCATTTTCATGAAAAGTCTCTCAAAGTGGTTATGATTAAAAAAACATTTTGTACCACTAAAAGAGTTTTATATTTTGCATAAATACTCCCCCTCCACACGTGCTTCAGTATTTTGACAGAAATCTGCACGGTGAGAGAAGAGCGTGCACTTTTGAATTGATTAACTCAAGATAGACAATTCCCCGCGAGACACGGTTACATCACTGACTAGGTCAGCTTGAAGTTGTAAACACTCCTTGGTGAGGAGGTTTGACCCGTGAAAGTTCATGTCTACCAAGAGTTTCTCGAATGGTACATTCTACTAGGACAAGTCCTTTGCGAGACACGTTTACATTACTAGCGAACTAGCTTGAAATTATTACCTGTAGCACCTCGCATATTTCAGGTCTATATTTTACTATTTAATGTTATATAAATTTCTTTTAATTATTTATATAAGTAATCTCAAAAATTAAATAAGTGTAAATGATCCTCACAACCGACACAAGACTAGGAATAAGTCTACGTGTACAAAAATACTTTAGTTTCACTACTAGTCATAATTTATATGACTTAGTACCATTTTGCCAAATTTTAGGTACACATTTTACCTTTAAGTAATACGCGTGCCCGAACCTACGTTAATAGGTTTTAACAACATAGAAACACTATATTAGACTCACTATACTTTTAATACACCTAGTTGGAGTATGTTGATAAGTTTTAACAATTTTGGAAGTATTACATTTTTACGTTACCCGGTTTTAAGTTTCGTGAATTAAGGGCTTAACATTAGTAATTACCGGGACCAACCTACACTGTAAAAACTAATGTTTATCACAAGATAAACCACAAACTACCACCTCTTCATGAGAGGTGGCGTTTGATTAGCCACAACAAGGCCACATGGCCTCAATCCCATAGAATATGCAACTTACTCATTAAGTTTGTCCCCCACTTATACCCAAGTCACTTCACATTTAACCATTTCACATGCAAAAACTCAAATATCTCTTGTCCTCCTCTCTCTTTTGCCGTCCACTTCAAACACACAAACACTCATTTTTACTTTGATTCATACTACAAAATTTACTAAGAAGATGGAGCTTAAGTTGGTACCTACATGATCCTAGGGTTGTTTTGTTAATATCGAGGGTGAAACAAGAGCTAAACAAGGAAGTTAGGGGCTGAATTAAAAGGGGTTTATAGCAAGGGTAAGAAGGTTGGTAAAGCTTTGGTTAAGAGGTTGAAGAAGGGTTGAAGACTTGAAAGGGGTTTAGACTTGATTATTCTTGAGACCATCCAACATAAGTCTTGTAAGAAGTTGTTTAAATTTCTTGTTATTCAATATGGTTGTAATGATATTTATGATTATTTGATGTAATTTTATATAAGTAGTACATGTAATATGGCTTGTATGATGTTGTACATGAAGTTGATGGGTAAAAACATGTGTAGAAACTCATTAAGACCACTAGTAAGAACTAGTGAATTACTATGAGTTTTAACATAAAAATCATGAATCTTGGACTAGGTTAAATTTAAGAAGTTGTTAGAGGAAGTAAAAACTTTAATTTGAGTTTTTAAATCACTTGAAATGGACTTATAGATTAAAAGTTATGAGTAAAAGAAGATGACTAGATGGAATGGGTTATTATGTCAAAAAGGCTTCTGAAACGATTTTAAAACGCAAATTAGACCCTTTTCTGGTCCGATTCAGCGAAAGTGTAAAACACGAAAGTTGCTCGGAATGAAATTTTCTTCAAAAATTCGCGGGCACTTAAGCTGAAAGTGAACGAAAAGTCTAAAAAACGGCAAAAACTATACGGATCTGTTGTGAATGAAAAACAGCCATGGTTAAGGAAACTAACTTGTAATTTTGATTCTTTAAAACCAAAACAAAGCCATGGTTAAACCAATACTAATGTCTCACACTATTGTAACTTGAATATAACCACTAGATATAACCATAATTGTTATTTCAAAGTTGTTAAATTATAATTTAGCTACATGACTAGTTTGAGTATGTTAACCAAAAATTGTTTCAAAAATTTGGCCATTAGATTAAGTTTTACTAGATTTTGATAAAATGGCTATATGAAATATATATCAACTATATAAATATTTTCTTACAAATTTTAACTTATTAAAACCATGAACATACTAGTATAAAAATTTCTTTTGAAACCTTTATATTCCGCAACATGATAATATAACACGCCGAAATCACAAAACTCATTAAGTGATCAACACTTGCACATGTAATGCTTCACGACACAATTTATACTATCACGTCGCCATTCAAATAGTTTTGACGAAAGACGACATATGTTTTGTACAACATTTGTTTCGTCAAATACTTACCTATAAATGATAAGTACTACAATGGTAGGGAATTTCATTATCATAAAGAGGCCTCTTCGGGGTATCGTATCGACGAGTTGTGGATTTACGATTTAAAGTGTCCTGGCTCCTCGTGCGATTACTACATGACCTCTTGATTTTGATAGCCCGAACGGTGATACGAGGTCATTTATAAAAAGGCTATGCGTCAAGCAAACACTTAAGCGATACCTTAGTTTAATATCCTTGTACAACATCATAAGCCAAAAAATTACATATACTTGTACACTTATATTGAAAACTATACTAAAACATAATATTATACTTTCGTAGGTCATCACTAAAGATCGTTGTCTCGACAACACTGTATTTGATATAAGCTACTACTGATAACTACGGTGAGTTCATAGCCCCAACTTTTGTTTAACTGTTTTATAAACTCTTTTGGGGGAGATACATGCTAAACTGTTTTATTATGGACAATTACTTGCAAACTAAATGCCTTGACTGTATTATTGCAAACCACTAAGTTGTTTATGCCAGAAGTCCCCTACATCATGGACCACTAATCACTGGGAGTGAGCGCAAATATAGTGGATAGGCCTATCGGGATTGACGAATCCCGTTTGTGTTAGCCGGATCGGTAACCGAACGCACTTTATTTGAATTTACCTAGGTATATGGCTAATACCTACTCGGGGCATGTTACTTATCTATATATATCGCCCGGTGATATATGTACAACAGTCAGTCGTGAGTTCCATGAGCTTAGAGCAATAACAATTTTCAAGAAGATAATTGTACACATTGCAATTATATTATAAACTATTGTCCACTACTATTTTCAAACCTATGAATTTAGTCAACCATTGTGTTGACTTTTCAGCATGTTTTATCTCAGGTCCGTAAGATATATCTGGCATGCAAATGAAGGCACACGGAATAGGCATCTTGAAGACTTTGCATATTATCATTCGAAAAACTTTTAAACTTATTATGTACATTATGGGACCTCTACTCTGATATTATGAATAAATTCGAATGATAATGTATTTTAAAACGTCTCATTTAGAGTCGTTTTATGTAATGTGTACTTTGTGTTAATAAGTAATATCCTCGATTAGCTTCCGCTGCTATTCAAAACTGAGGGTGTTACAGATTGGCATCAGAGCTACAGTTATAGAGAACTAGGATGCATTATACACCTAGACTATAACCGATTCACTCATTTAGTCTTCATATTCCGTGTGCCATGCCCACTATTTGACATATCACTGTTTAAATTGCTATGAACGTTTAACTAACTCTAAACATGAACACTCTTATGTAGACATTATGTCTGTACCACCATCCCCAGATCACGATCTCGTTGTTCCACATCAAGCTATACCAGCTCAACAAGAGCAGGTACTTCCGACTCCCATCCAAGCATAGAATTCCCCGGATCAAGATGATGATTATCTTGATATTGTGGACTATGGGGATGACGAGGATGAGGAACCATATGAAGACTTAGCTGATGAAAACGAACCTGAGGATGACCCGGACGAAGATCCGGAAGAAAATGAAAATATGATCTTAGATGATGATGATGATGTCATGGAAGTGATTTCCGATGATGACGAAGAAGAGGAAGAACCTCTTCAAGCGGATGTCATACCCAACGGATCTCCACCTCCACTGTCACCAATGTCACCATTTATTCCTGTTTCGGTTACTCCTGCTACTGGGGAAAGGCCTTATATCATTGGGGGCCCTTCCTCTACTTATGAAGTCGGAGGATCATCTAATACATTCCCAAACTTTCCAAGGTATGAAATGGGACGCCTAAGACAAGATTTCACGGCACTTCAAAATCATGTCCACTTTCTGTCAAGGGCAATGCATCGTCGTGAAACGGAGATATCTTCAATAAGAGTTGAAGCCGTTGATGCTCGGAAAAGAACTGATATGACAATCTTGGATATGAGTGATATCCAAAAGGGCCTTACACGTGTGGAAGACATTGTCTTGGATCCTATAACCGGACTCAAGAACAAAGTCACCCGTATGGATCGAGCACAAAATGAAGACGGCGAACAGATTAAAGAGTTGAAACGCCGCGTAGCTGCAACGGAAATCAATTTAGAAATTGCTCGAACCAATAATATGAGGCTCGAGATCGATCTCTATACCGTACGGGCAGAAATGCAGATCATGTTTCAAGAACTAAGGGGCTCTAGGGAGTTACGCCCAAATGACGCCATTGATGTGTTGGCTGCTTACGGGAATAACAACCAGCCCGAACCGCATCCATCTCCGGACTCTTGAAAGACTAGTGTGGTTACAATAGTTAAAAGACTTAGTAGATTATGTAATAGCTAGTAAACGATGTAATTGCTGACTGATAGTTTCGTCAGCAAAATTTTGAAGAAACCTGTCACGGGTTTTGATTTTGTAACTTCGATATAATGTATTAACAATGTATAAAAGTAACTTTTGTTGTATAAATTTATCTTGTCTTGTGTTGTGATTTAATTTCCAACGTTGTTCTTCTATCATTTCTAATCGTGCTTATTATCCAACATCATACTTATACCACATCTCTTGTTTAATTGATAGAATCATGCCACCAAAAACGAAAAGCCAAGCTGCTATTGATAAAATGGTCGCCGATCAAGTGGCTGCCGCACTTAGAACCGAGCGTGCAACTGCATCTGCAAATGCAGCCGCGGCCGCTGAGGCTGCTGAAGCCGCAAAAACTGCCGCTGTTGCTGAAGCACTTGCAACTGCCAGGGCCGCTGCAACTAATGCTGGAGCAGGAGGTTCTAATATTACGGGACCAGTTATTGGTGCCGGAAGAATAAATATCGAACCAATGCCAAGGGGCTGCTCATACAGCGAATACATGAAATGCCAACCTACAAATTTTAAAGGCATTGAAGGAGCTGTAGGGTTAACCCGATGGTTTGAGAGATCTGAATCTGTATTCCTGATCAGCAACACCACTGAAGACTGCAAGGTCAAATACGCCACCAGTACTTTAATGGATGAAGCATTATCTTGGTGGAATTCTGTAGTTCAACCAATTGGTATTGCAAACGCCTACAAAATTTCCTGGGTCGAACTCAAAGCAATGATGATCAAACATAATTGTCCTCGTAACGAGGTACAGAAGTTGGAAGTTGAATTCTGGAACCACATAGTTAAGGGCACATATATCACCACATACAATCGTCGATTCAATGAATTGGCAATCTTATGCCCAACAATGGTTCCAACAAATGAGAAATTACTGGAGAGGTACATGTGGGGACTTCCACAACCTATACAGGGAAATGTGACCTTATTTGATCCAAAAACGATAGATGATGCAATGGGAATGGCTCGAAGACTGATGGATCAAGCGGTTAGAGCAGGAACTGTTCTGATTCATGACAATAACCTCAACCGCCACAATAACAACAACAACCATCCCAATAACAATACCCACAACAACAACAAGAGAAGGTGGAATGATAGCCGAAGGGGTAACAACCACAATCCTAACAAACAAAACCGAAACATAAACCACCACAACCAGCAAAACCGTAGGCAAGAAAATGCCAGAGGTACTGTTGCTGCTGCTGTTGCACCAGCAGAAGGAGGAGGTTATCAAGGAAATGCTCCTTTGTGTTACAGATGCAAGTTACATCATGAAGGCCCTTGCACCGTTAGATGCAAGAATTGTCAAAAAACGGGGCATCAAACCAAGGACTGCAGAGGAAAGGGGCCTGCTACTGGTGCCAACACCCAACCAGTATTGACTTGTTTTGGGTGTGGAGAACGTGGACACATCAAGAGGCAATGTCCCCAAAACAATGGTCAACAAGAAGGAGTAGCTCGTGGTAGGGCGTATGTATTGGGCGATAAGGATGCGCAGCAGGATCCGAATGTGGTTACGGGTACGTTTCTACTCAATAACCATTATGCAAAAATCTTATTTGATTTGGGTGCTGATAAAAGTTTTATATCTACTGCATCGGCATCTTTACTTGATATTGCACCCACTACATTAGACACCTCCTTTAACATTGAGTTAGCAAATGGGAATCTTGTCACCACCAACATTGTACTTAAAAACTGTACACTAAACTTGTTAGGTCATCCATTCAAAATAGACCTCATGCCAATAGAACTCGGAAGTTTCGACGTTATAATTGGTTTGGAATGGTTATCGCAACGAAAAGCAAATATCATCTGTGGCGAGAAAGTTGTACATATTCCTATTGATAATGAAACCTTGGTTATCCGAGGGGATCGAAGTGGAACTCGCCTGAACATTATTTCTTGCATTAAAACTCAAAAGTACATCAAGAAGGGATGTCATGTCTTCCTAGCCCACATAACGGAGAAAACGTTAGAAGAGAAGCGACTCGAAGATGTACCTATTGTGCGTGATTATCCTGAAGTCTTTCCTGAAGATTTACCCGGACTTCCACCACCTAGACAAGTGGAGTTCCAAATCAAATTGGTGCCAGGAGCCGCACCAGTTGCTCGAGCACCCTATCGCTTAGCCCCTTCAGAATTGCAAGAATTGTCTAACCAATTGCAAGAACTTACGGATAAAAGTTTTATTTTACCAAGTTCATCACCATGGGGAGCTCCAGTCCTATTCGTTAAAAAGAAGGATGGATCCTTCAGAATGTGCATTGATTACAGGGAGTTAAATCAACTAACTATAAAGAACCGATACCCACTTCCAAGAATCGATGATCTTTTCGATCAACTCCAAGGTTCAAGCGTATACTCCAAGATCGATTTGCGATCAGGATATCACCAACTCAGAGTTCGAGAAGAGGATATTCCGAAAACGGCGTTCAGGACTCGATATGGTCACTATGAGTTTCAAGTTATGCCATTTGGTTTAACTAATGCTCCAGCAGTATTCATGGATCTCATGAATCGAGTGTGTAGACCATATTTGGATAAGTTTGTGATTGTGTTCATAGATGATATTCTAATTTACTCAAAGAGTAAAGAAGAACATGAAAGACATCTCAAGCTGATCCTAGAGTTACTCAAGAATGAGAAGTTGTACGCTAAATTCTCAAAATGCGAATTTTGGATCTCAAGTGTACAATTCTTGGGCCACGTAATTGATAGTCATGGAATTCATGTGGATCCTGCCAAGATAGAGTCCATAAAGACTTGGGATGCCCCTACAAATCCAACAGAAATACGTCAATTCTTAGGACTTGCTGGATATTACCGTAGATTCATTGAAGGTTTTTCCAAGATAGCAAAGCCTTTAACTAAATTGACTCAAAAGAATGTGAAATTCGATTGGGGTGAAAAAGAAGAAGAAGCGTTCCAATTTCTAAAGGAGAAATTATGCAGTGCACCTATCTTAGCATTACCTGAAGGCAACGAAGACTTTGTTGTGTACTGTGATGCTTCGTATAAAGGTTTGGGAGCGGTGTTAATGCAAAGACAGAAGGTGATAGCTTATGCCTCACGACAACTTAAGAAGCACGAGAAAAACTACACCACTCATGACTTATAGTATACACAGATCACAAAAGCTTGCAACATATTCTGGATCAGAAAGATCTAAACATGAGACAACGCCGGTGGTTAGAATTACTTAGTGATTACGACTGTGAAATTCGTTATCACCCGGGTAAGGCAAACGTCGTGGCAGATGCTCTTAGTAGAAAAGAACGACTCAAACCTCTAAAGGTTAGATCGTTGGGAATGATGATCGTATCACCACTACCCTCACAAATCCTTGCAGCACAAACAAAAGCCATCAAAGAAGAAAACCGACCCAAAGAGAATCTCTACGGGATGTTAGAGAATAAAAACGGTTTGGTAAAGCGTTTTGATGGAACGTTATGCTTCAAAGACAGAAGTTGGATACCACTCTATGGAGGTGTACGAGATTTGATTATGCATGAATCGCATAAGTCAAAGTACTCCATTCATCTGGGGTCCGACAAAATGTATCATGAAATCAAAATGCTGTATTGGTGGCCAAACATGAAGGCCGATATTGCCAAATATGTTGGTAAGTGCCTGACATGTTCTAAGGTCAAGGCCGAGTGTCAAAAACCATCAGGATTACTACAACAACCCGAGATTCCTATGTGGAAATGGGAAAGAATCACGATGGATTTTGTTACGAAATTACCCAGAACGCCGAGCGGCTATGACGCCATTTGGGTAATTGTTGACCGTTTAACAAAATCTGCTCATTTTATTCCAATCAAAGAAACTTATGAAATGGATCAGCTGGCCAAGCTGTACATCAAAGAAATAGTTTCTAAACATGGTGTACCAATTTCAATTATCTCAGATAGAGATAGCAGATTTACTTCAAATTTTTTGCAGTCACTTCAGAAAGCTTTTGGAACTAAACTAGACATGAGTACTGCCTATCATCCGCAAACCGACGGTCAAAGCGAAAGAACCATACAAACCTTGGAAGATATGCTAAGAGCTTGTATTATCGATTTTGGTAAAAGCTGGGACTATCATTTACCATTAGTCGAATTCTCTTACAACAATAGCTATCATTCCAGTCTTAAATCATCACCGTACGAAGCATTGTATGGTCGAAAGTGTCGATCTCCCGTATGCTGGAATGAGGTTGGCGATGTTCAACTCACCGGCCCAGAAATTGTACGGGACACAACTGAAAAGATTATTCAAATCAGAAGCAGACTACAAGCTGCTAGAGATCGCCAGAAAAGTTACGCTGACACTAGGCGAAAACACTTAGAATTTCAAATTGGAGATAGGGTTATGCTGAAAGTCTCGCCTTGGAAAGGCGTAATCCGTTTTGGAAAACGTGGGAAACTAAGTCCACGATATATTGGACCATTCGAAATCATAGAAAGAGTTGGTCCGGTAGCATACAAACTCGAGCTACCTCAAGAATTAAGTGGAATCCATAACACTTTTCACGTGTCAAATCTCAAGAAATGTCTATCCGATGAAAGCCTCGTCATTCCACTAGACGAGATTAAGCTCGATAACAAGCTACATTTTATTGAGGTGCCTGTTGAAATAATGGACCGTGAGGTCAAATAGTTGAAACAAAGCCGAATCCCCATCGTCAAAGTACGTTGGAATTCTCGCCGAGGGCCTGAATACACCTGGGAAAGAGAGGACCAAATGCGACAGAAATATCAGCATCTTTTCTCGGGTACATCAAACCAAATCATGAGGACATGATTTCCGTAACGGGGGAAGGCTGTAGCACCTCGCATATTTCAAGTCTATATTTTACTATTTAATGTTATATAAATTTCTTTTAATTATTTATATAAGTAATCTCAAAAATTAAATAAGTGTAAATGATCCTCACAACCGACACAAGACTAGGAATAAGTCTACGTGTACAAAAATACTTTAGTTTCACTACTAGTCATAATTTATATGACTTAGTACCATTTTGCCAAATTTTAGGTACACATTTTACCTTTAAGTAATACGCGGCCCGAACCTACGTTAATAGGTTTTAACAACATAGAAACACTATATTAGACTCACTATACTTTTAATACACCTAGTTGGAGTATGTTGATAAGTTTTAACAATTTTGGAAGTATTACATTTTTACGTCACCCGGTTTTAAGTTTCTTGAATTAAGGGCTTAACATTAGTAATTACCGGGACCAACCTACACTGTAAAAACTAATGTTTATCACAAGATAAACCACAAACTACCACCTCTTCATGAGAGGTGGCGTTTGATTAGCCACAACAAGGCCACATGGCCTCAATCCCATAGAATATGCAACTTACTCATTAAGTTTGTCCCCCACTTATACCCAAGTCACTTCACATTTAACCATTTCACATGCAAAAACTCAAATATCTCTTGTCCTCCTCTCTCTTTTGCCGTCCACTTCAAACACACAAACACTCATTTTTACTTTGATTCATACTACAAAATTTACTAAGAAGATGGAGCTTAAGTTGGTACCTACATGATCCTAGGGTTGTTTTGTTAATATCGAGGGTGAAACAAGAGCTAAACAAGGAAGTTAGGGGCTGAATTAAAAGGGGTTTATAGCAAGGGTAAGAAGGTTGGTAAAGCTTTGGTTAAGAGGTTGAAGAAGGGTTGAAGACTTGAAAGGGGTTTAGACTTGATTATTCTTGAGACCATCCAACATAAGTCTTGTAAGAAGTTGTTTAAATTTCTTGTTATTCAATATGGTTGTAATGATATTTATGATTATTTGATGTAATTTTATATAAGTAGTACATGTAATATGGCTTGTATGATGTTGTACATGAAGTTGATGGGTAAAAACATGTGTAGAAACTCATTAAGACCACTAGTAAGAACTAGTGAATTACTATGAGTTTTAACATAAAAATCATGAATCTTGGACTAGGTTAAATTTAAGAAGTTGTTAGAGGAAGTAAAAACTTGAATTTGAGTTTTTGAATCACTTGAAATGGACTTATAGATTAAAAGTTATGAGTAAAAGAAGATGACTAGATGGAATGGGTTATTATGTCAAAAAGGCTTCTGAAACGATTTTAAAACGCGAATTAGACCCTTTTCTGGTCCGATTCAGCGAAAGTGTAAAACACGAAAGTTGCTCGGAATGAAATTTTCTTCAAAAACTCGCGGGCACTTAAGCTGAAAGTGAACGAAAAGTCTAAAAAACGGCAAAAACTATACGGATCTGTTGTGAATGAAAAACAGCCATGGTTAAGGAAACTAACTTGTAATTTTGATTCTTTAAAACCAAAACAAAGCCATGGTTAAACCAATACTAATGTCTCAAACTATTGTAACTTGAATATAACCACTAGATATAACCATAATTGTTATTTCAAAGTTGTTAAATTATAACTTAGCTACATGACTAGTTTGAGTATGTTAACCAAAAATTGTTTCAAAAATTTGGCCATTAGATTAAGTTTTACTAGATTTTGATAAAATGGCTATATGAAATATATATCAACTATATAAATATTTTCTTACAAATTTTAACTTATTAAAACCATGAACATACTAGTATAAAAATTTCTTTTGAAACCTTTATATTCCGCAACATGATAATATAACACGCCGAAATCACAAAACTCATTAAGTGATCAACACTTGCACATGTAATGCTTCACGACACAATTTATACTATCACGTCGCCATTCAAATAGTTTTGACGAAAGACGACATATGTTTTGTACAACATTTGTTTCGTCAAATACTTACCTATAAATGATAAGTACTACAATGGTAGGGAATTTCATTATCATAAAGAGGCCTCTTCGGGGTATCGTATCGACGAGTTGTGGATTTACGATTTAAAGTGTCCTGGCTCCTCGTGCGATTACTACATGACCTCTTGATTTTGATAGCCCGAACGGTGATACGAGGTCATTTATAAAAAGGCTATGCGTCAAGCAAACACTTAAGCGATACCTTAGTTTAATATCCTTGTACAACATCATAAGCCAACAAATTACATATACTTGTACACTTATATTGAAAACTATACTAAAACATAATATTATACTTTCGTAGGTCATCACTAAAGATCGTTGTCTCGACAACACTGTATTTGATATAAGCTACTACTGATAACTACGGTGAGTTCATAGCCCCAACTTTTGTTTAACTGTTTTATAAACTCTTTTGGGGGAGATACATGCTAAACTGTTTTATTATGGACAATTACTTGCAAACTAAATGCCTTGACTGTATTATTGCAAACCACTAAGTTGTTTATGCCAAAAAGTCCCCTACATCATGGACCACTAATCACTGGAAGTGAGCGCAAATATAGTGGATAGGCCTATCGGGATTGACGAATCCCGTTTGTGTTAGCCGGGTCGGTAACCGAACGCACTTTATTTGAATTTACCTAGGTATATGGCTAATACCTACTCGGGGCATGTTACTTATCTATATATATCGCCCAGTGATATATGTACAACAGTCAGTCGTGAGTTCCATGAGCTTAGAGCAATAATAATTTTCAAGAAGATAATTGTACACATTGCAATTATATTATAAACTATTGTCCACTACTGTTTTCAAACCTATGAATTCACTCAACCATTGTGTTGACCTTTCAGCATGTTTTATCTCAGGTCCGTAAGATATATCTGGCATGCAAATGAAGGCACACGGAATAGGCATCTTGAAGACTTTGCATATTATCATTCGAAAAACTTTTAAACTTATTATGTACATTATGGGACCTCTACTCTGATATTATGAATAAATTCGAATGATAATGTATTTTAAAACGTCTCATTTAGAGTCGTTTTCTGTAATGTGTACTTTGTGTTAATAAGTAATATCCTCGATTAGCTTCCGCTGCTATTCAAAACTGAGGGTGTTACATTACCCGTCCCGGACAAGTTTTTTCGAGTTACTAACATTTAAGAGCTCGTCAATTCATTGGTTAAATCTTTATCACGAAGATTCAATAGCAATTCACAACATATTTCTTATCACATAATTTGTTTTTCTCCCCCTCAAAAATGGCATATAAATGTTATTTTTGATGAAATTTTGATATCGTTTATGTCCATTTTGAGTTTTGTGGGAAGAATTCTACGAAGAACGTTTTGTGAACAAAGGTTTAATCAAATACTCCCCCTCAACAAGTGATATTAACTTTTGAGGTTTTGAAAATCATAAGGGGGAGTACTTGTTCTTTTGAGCAAAACTTTGAAAAGTGAAAGTTTTGATTAGTTTTACTCAAAAGTAAGAAGCTTTCGCTCCTTTTATAGGATTGTGGCACTGAAGCGTACCACAGGGTCCTTTCATGACAAGTACGGGTTGTACACTGTTATATGTGCACAAGCCATGGTCAGATATAAATCACACATCCAAATAATGATAAGGAGAAACAAATCAAGGGGTACCAGGAGTCTCAGGTATTCCAGCAATAACTCCAGGAATGCGTTCTGGACGTTGGTAACCTGTGAGAGATATGCTTGGACGACCACCTACAAAAATCTCCAACGTTCTTATCTGATCCCGTCTGAACAACCTTTCATCAATCCTCGTAATGACCTTCTTTACACAACTCTTATCCCTCGAATTCCATCTCTTCGGCGACCCTATGCCGTCATGTATCTCCTTTAACCTATATGCTAACCCGTCCCGAACCTTCTTTAATGTGTAATCCCCAAACTTATGAAGCTCTTTGCACGCCATGAAGAAATTGTGGTGTAGTTCACTACGGTAGACTACCCCAAATAGTTTCTTGATGAGGGTGTACTGAGCAAGTTGGTTTATGTCGGGAAGGTCTAGCTGTGGTTTTGTGAGATTAACACACTTTTGGTATGATTCCACGGCAATTTGAATATCTTCTACACGTTCTTGGATCACGATGCTTCTGATGAAGATTAGCAAGGACTTGATGTACTCGCGTTGGATGTTCGTTTAGAAGTGTCGCATTCTTCCTTGTACCTTGGCCAGATACAGGTCTTCAATGTCATTGAGCGACAATCTCGGGAAATCCGCTTCAGAAAATTCATGTTCCTCTTCGTCTTGACGTTTGACCACTATTTTATTTAGGAATGTGTAGTCACATTTAGAATTCAGAGTAACATGAATAATTGCAACGATCCGTTGTTCACTGAACACTTCCTTTTTCGCTTTTAGCACCTAGCAGCTCCTGTAGTAGATTCTTCGTCTTTCTGGCCAATGATGAATCCCATACAGTGCATCAAGGTCGTACTTTTCCACTTTGTCAACAAACATGTGTGTGGCTTCTTCCTCGATGGCTATGCTGTTAGAGTATATTGCTGCCAGGAAAGGGAGTGTGAGTGATGTAGCATATTTCATGGAAACATAGCTACCGTGTAGAAGGAATTCCAAGTCATTGTTGATGAAGTAACGATAGGGAATCTTGGGTTGATCCGGTCGACCAATGGTAGGTAGAGGTTTCGTCCAGTCAGTGTAGTATGGAGCTTTATCTTGTCTGGTGAAGTCAATGTTTGATTCAGGATTGAGCCAATCAATGTTGTTAGACATGGCTCGTGCAATGTTGTCGAGATGATATTCGACTTCGATTGCACTGTCTGAGCTGTCTTTAAGTAGTTGGAATGCTTCATTCTTGATTCGCCTCAACTCTGCTTTGGTCATTTTCTTCACTTTGAACTTTTCATGTATAAGCTTCACATGCTCCATTGTGCGACCATCTACCATTTCTTGACCTTCCGGTAACTGAGGTGTAGCATCAAAAAGTTTAGAGAACCAGTCATACTCTTCAATGTCATCTTCATCTAGCCATGACACTACTTCGATCTTTTTCTTCTTCTTAGGCTTTAGTGATGATGCTGGTTTCTTTGTTGATGTGGAAGATGTAGGTTGTTGTTGGGGCTCAGGAATTTCTTCATCGTCACCACCAGTGTATTCAAAGTGATCACTGGTTTTCTCTGTTTGTGGTGGTGACTCAGAGTCTTGAGGTTTATCAGTAGCAGGAGACCGTTGTGGAGAACTTCTTTGGGTGGAGGTCCTTGGGGGTGGTGGAGGCATAGAGGATGAATTGTCATTTTTCTTCTTTCGTTTTGCCTTAGAATCCTTATCCGCATCATCATCGTCTCTTGGACGCTTAGCCTTTTCAGCTACCGCTTTGCATGAAGTTTTGAGTTGAAATTTCAGCAATGCCTCAAAAAGTTTAGCTTCATCAGAAGTAAACGTTTCAGATCGTTTAGACATTTGTAGTACAAGCTTGAAGATCAACTCTGCATCAGAGACAACCTTAGGCTCAATTGGATTGATTGCATTGCTACCGGAGTAGATTGCATTGTTTGCTTGACCAATTGCATGAGATTTGGATAGAGTTGTCTGGTGAACATCTCTCTTGTCACTCCAGGGACAGTGTCGATGAGAAACTTGTGAGTGTATTCTCTGATCGTCTTCTGCATTTCCCCTTGGATATCTCTATTCAGAAATTGTTGGATCTGTTCCCTTTCATCAGAAAACTCGTTCACCACGTCTTGAATTTTATTGACTCTGTCTGCAAGCTGATTCAGTTTCCTGTTAACAACGTTGCGCTTCCTTGCTTGTCTGATAGCTTTGACAATCTTTGTTTTAGCACGTGATGACCAAGTATCGGTAGGTTTCTTTACCGATTTGGATCTGGATCTGGTGGTGGCTTTGGATGGTGGTGGAGAAGAGTGAGAAGATGGTCTGACGATGATGATTCATGAGGAGACTCAGGGTCCTTTGGTGGCTCAGAAGTTTGTTCCTTGCTACGTTCGGGACTATCTAGAAGATAATCATCGGCTTCCATTTCAGCTTTAGCCTTTTCTTCCGCCTTTATCCTTGCCTCTTCATCTGCTTGAGCTTGAGCTTCATTTTCTGCTTTTTTTTTAGCTGCAGCCTCAGCATCTTCATCAGTAATTTTCTCAGTCTTCTCCTTCTTCTTTTTAGGTTCCTCAAAGTCAAAGATGATCTTATCCTCTAGTTGCTTTTGTTGTGATTCGTGGGTGGTGGTACCAGTTTCCTTATCGGGTTGATTAACCGCATCGGAAACTGGTATGGTTAGAGCACCACCACTTGACCCTCCAGGGCCACGAGTTTGTTGTAGGTTGAATTCTTTAGCAACATGTTGAAGTCTGAGATTCTTCAACTTCTTTCTGTAGTCTTTGTCTTCATCCTGTGGCTCTTCATCGGAGCTCTCTTCTTCCTGCTCTTGCACTGGAGTTTTCCCTTTATCAGACTTGGGACTGAGAGGTTTTGCAACTGTTAGTGTATCATCTGTTGCAGATTCTAAGTAGGTAACCTTTTCATCTGATTCAATGTCCTCTGAGTCCTCGTCCATCAGTTTGGGTTCTGGTTTAGGAATAGAGATATCAACCTTCGATGGAACTTTCCTTTTGAGGGTATGAGTCCTCTTTGGATACTTTCGGGTACTCTCAGTGCTTGCAACACTTCCAGCACTGCCTCTCCTGGTCTTCCTACCAGGTGTACCAGAAGAATTTTCATCAACGAACCCCACTTTGCCTAATGCCACTGCTACCAGATACCGTTTGTACGATTGAAGTCCCTTGATAACATCAGTATGTAGGCAATCGGGTAATACCGCACCTTGTTTCTTCATTGTTGAGTCCTTAAATCTGACAACATTGAGTGTGGGCTCAAGCAACACGGAGTGATGGTTGGGGTCATCAAGTCTTAAGGGAATATCTGGATTATTCCCTAGAATCCTTTGGATCAACATTTTTGTGTATATGATATAAGGGATCTTGGTGTCAGGCTTTTTAAGATAAGACATCATGTCGTCCCATATCAGAGCTGCAAATTCGATGTGTTTCATGTTGACCATGCCCCAAAAGATTTGTAGTTCCATGAGCTTCGGATGCTCAAAACCACTGTCACGTCCTGAAACTGATTTGGCAATCATGATGTAGAGGGTTCTCCATGGCTGGGGAATGTTCTTAAGATCAACTGATGAGTGTTTTGTGATGATCCCAGCAGCTTCATCATAGCCGATGTCGACCATGAACTGGAGAGTGACTTCTTCCGACGGAGAAGCAACATAATCAGCAGGCTAGACGTTTGGAAGAAGAAGAATAGCCCTTAAGTCTGCTGGAGTAATGGTGACTTGTTTGTCATTGAGTGTCATTGTTACAGCCTCTTGACCTTTGACCTTCTGCATGGTATGCCAGAATTGGTGAACATAAATCACTGGCACAGTTGCAGAATTTGTGAGCATGTTCTTGTAAGGATGAGTCTTCAGAATATCCACAGCAACTTGACAAGAAGACTCAGAACATGTGAAGTTATCAAAATCGACTCTAAGATTGTTCTTCCCAATCTTCATTGTGTAACCGTTGGGGAAGATGTCTTCCATTGAGAGAACATTTGGTGCATCAACGTTTTCCATTTGGACGTCCATATCGTGATCTGAAAGATATTTAGCCAAAAGAACCAACATATCGAAAGACATTTCGTTAGTCAAAAGTTGATTTTATTGTCTAATTATTGAATATGATATGTTAATGACTGTTACGAGTCCAATGTCACTTGTTTGTCCAATAGTCCAAAGTAGTCGTGATAAGTTTTGTGAGTTGATTAATTTTGAATTTTTGAATTCCAAATTTGAACTTATTCACACAACATTATAAACATTTAAACATATTAGTGACGTTTTGGTTTCGTGACGTTATGAGTTATTTATTTACAAGTTTGTACGCGTAACAATTCATAATAATGGTTAAGATAAGGCTTAGGCGTAAAGTTCCAAGCTTATGCGTAAACAGTTGTGGTTATACGCGTAAGCATAAGCTTATGCGTAAGAAATATTACGCGTAGAAAAAGAGAGTCTTAGGCATAGAGCTTACGCGTAAGCGTATGTGGGAGTTTACGCGTAAGGTTTACTCATAAGAGTGAACCTTATGCGTAAGACTCAATGTTTACGCATATCATTCATAGGATACGCGTAGTCCCCTTTGTAGAACCTTACGCGTAAAGGTTATGCGTAATATTTCTCTTACGCATAACATTCTACACGTAAAGTGATCCTTATGCGTAGGAGCACAGTTAACCTTGATTCTGAATTTTGCACGCGAAAAACCTGAAACAAATTTGTTATAACATCATCATTAACATATTTATTCAATCCCTTTCAGTCTTATATGAAATCAAAATGATCCACAGTTACGCGTAGGTTTTCCTTACGCGTAGAACTAAACCCTAAGTTTCAAATTCTACGAATAAGTGATTTAGCCATATGATTTACACCAAATGATTTCTGTGATATCTTAGAGGCCTAATGAGTTGTTTTACACAAGTTTTAACATCAAAACCCTTATGAATCAATAATACCCAATTCCTACGAGTATAAACCCTAATTCACAATTACTTAAGATTACTTGTTTCTGGGTATGTTTCAAGCATGGTTTTGGTCAATTAAACATGTAACAACCATAACACAACCATCTAATTGTCCAGAAACACTCCCAAATGAAAACGCCCAAATCCACGCATAAACCCTAAAACTTGAATAATGATTGAAAACGTTTTCTGGGTGGATTTTGATGTTGAAAATGATTATAACACTTGTTTTTAAACGTTTTGACACCAAGTTTACCATCATAAACATTCAAATGATGATGTTGTTTTCATACACATACGCGTAGAACACAAGATCATCTCAAACACAAAATCTAACCGTTAGATTCGTTTGAAAATCAAAACCAATGTTTAGAAATACATAACAATCATTAAACCACTTACAAAGATGAAGATTAAAGCACGGTTTTGAAGATTGATTCTTATGCGTGGATAATCGTTGTTGGGTAATAAATGATAGTAGTAAATGAATGAGTAAAGTAGTTGAGGTGGTTATGTTAATATAAGTTTAAGCTTTTGACAAAAATTGTCCCTCCACCTCAACCATTTTCATTCTTAGCCCATAACTTCCATTTTGGTTACGCAAAGAATGATATTTGGAAAGAAACTTGACGACACTCCCCCTTGACTTAAGAAATAATGAAATTTTATAAATTTGAGTCCGGGGAGAGTCAATGAACCAGAGATATGACCGCCATTATCAAAGATACTACCAATAACGGGTAACATGTAAGTACAAGGTTTTATGAAGCATAAAATATTTACTTTCTCCCCCTCAACACTTGTTCGAGAAAAAATGTGAAAATTTTGATAGAACAAAGTGTTGACTGAAGATTTGTACTTGCCATGTTTGAAAGAAATGAGATAGAAGAATATTTTTAGGTTTTATCAGATTTTATATTTCTGTGTTTTGTTATTGAAAAATATTTACAAAAGAGATTTTGGTGTTTGACTGGTTTTAAGATGGTTTTAAAAGTTCGTCCAGTTCCTCTGGAGTCAAACACCGCATACCAATCCAGTGGACCAACTCAGTAAACCTAGCAGGAGCTAAGGCTTTGGTTAGAAGATCTTCCAGTTGGTATTCAGTACCCACAAAGTATAATTTAACGGTACCCTTTTCCACATGCTCCTTGATGAAATGATATCGAAGATCGATGTGCTTTGATTTCGAATGTTGAATAGAGTTGCACAAGATCGCAATAGTACTTCGATTGTCGCAGTACATTGGGATTCTGTCAAATATGTAACCATAGTCTTTGAGTTGTGTTCTCATCCAAATGAATTGAGCACAACACGCCGACATGGCTACATATTCAGCTTCTGTTGAGGACAGCGATGTACAATCCTGCTTCTTCGATTGCCATGACACCAGTTTATCACCAAGAAATTGTAAAGAACCTGAAGTATTGTTCCGAGAATCTAAGCAACCTGCGTGATCAGCGTCTGAAAAAGCTATTAGTTCAAAACCAGAATCCTTCGGATACCATATTCCCAAGTTAATGGTTCCCTTGATGTATTGGAGGATTCTTTTAGCCTCAGAGAGGTGAGTTTCAGTTGGTCTCGACTGATAACGGGAGCAAAGATATATAGCAAATACAATGTCAGGCCTACTGGCTGTTAGATACATGAGAGACCCAATAATACTTCGGTATTTGGTGGGGTCAACCAATTTCCCATGCAAATCAGCATCCAGTTTCTTGGTATGTGCCATTGGTGTGGCATAGGTATCACAGGTTTGCATTCCATGTTTGTTTAAAATTTCAAGAGCATATTTGGACTGACTCAAGAAAATACCACGGGGTGATTGATGAACTTGCATTCCTAGAAAGAACGTAAGTTCACCCATCATGGACATTTCAAAATGTTTTTGCATAAGTTTTGAAAAAGCATTTGAGTACTTTAGATGTGTTGACCCAAAAATGATGTCATCCACATAAATTTGAACGATTAAAATGTGTGCCCCGTGATATTGTATGAATAGTGTAGGGTAGACCGATACTTTGACGAAATTATTAGCGATAAGAAAGGATGACAACTTATCATACCACGCCCGAGGGGCTTGTTTGAGACCGTAGAGAGCCTTGTTCAGTTTGTAGACGTGATTAGGGAACTCTGGATCAATGAATCCTTCTGGCTGGCTAACATAGATCGTTTCTTTCAGTTTTCCATTGAGAAAAGCAGTTTTGACGTCCATCTGAAAGACCGTTATGTTCATGTGCACCGCAAATGCCAGAAAAATCCGAACAGCCTCAAGTCTAGACTTTAATCACATCTCTGAAAACACTGAGTAAACTAGTATCTCTGAAGATCAAACCAAGAAAAAACCTTATGCGTAGATTTTGAGCACTTACGCGTAAAACTAGGGTTTAGACACGCGTAGGAATAGCCAACTTTTGCTAAAACCGATTTTTAAGCACACCAATGTTTCTAAACCAGATTTTTGTGATGAAAAAGCTTCAATATCACCAAAATAACACAAAAGTGTGAAACTTGATGATCTAAAACCCTTATGCACCTTACGCGTAGACATAACTACTCGTATGAAACCAAGCTCAAAAACAATGAAAAACACATAAAGTTTCAAACTTTTTGCCAAAAACTTCAACTTTAACACCAAATAACCTTTAAAGTACAAGAATCTTAAATTTTAAAGTGTAAAAATCAAAGTTTTGAAGCGTTTGAGGGTTAGTATACCGAAACATACGCGTAGGAAGAAAAAACTTCAAAAACAATCGTTCACCCAACTATTTGGCGATTGATACCACTGTTAGGTCACCATGTTTGTAACACAAGCATCAATATAATAAATATAGATGAAGGAGTGATCGATTGAACACAATAACACACACACGAAATAGTATAGAAAGGTTAAGTGTAGGAAATGTGATAAAATGAACAACCAACCTTCAAGTGAAGGTTTACAAGATTATTTATAAGGGAAGGAGCTAGGGCAACACTATTAACTCCCTTCCTTTCTTATGGGCTTGGGCCAAGGCATATGGGCTTTCTACATAAGCCTTGCCTTAAGTACTAACATAAAAGCCTAATTAAGCAACCTATTGCATATTAATTATAAACACTTGAAATATAGTTTAGGAGTGATTCCAACATCCTTAGTGGAGAATCGAGCCTTAGAATAGTGAATGTTCCAAAATTAGAACTCAGACATCCTATATGGATGATTAACATGCTTATATGGCTCGTCAGTTATGTATTCAGTTAGTATAGTACTATAAGTACTTAGTCAGTATGTGCTTATGCACTCAGCCAATATAGTACTAAAAGTACTCAATATGTGCTTATGCACATATTTGCTTTACGCACTCACTATGTGCTTATGTACTCAGTTAGTTATGCACTAGTATGTGCTTAGTTATGCAGTCAACTATGCACTCAGTATACTTATGTACTCGGTCATTAACATGGTGTATCATGTATTTAATCAGTCAGTGTAGTGCTATTCTAGTTAATTAATATTATGATTCATGTAGTCAGAATAGTACTATATGTACTTATTCAGCATCATGCTTATGTTCAGTTTATGATTTAATATAGTTCGGTTATCTCACTAAGTCTTATAGACTTACTGTTTTCAGTTTATATTTTTGTAGGTATGCAAGATGAGACCATGTACATGCTAAATGGGGCGTAATGGGTTAAAATGGTGTAGCTCGCTGGTTAGGTAACGAGCTTCTCATTTCGAACATTTGTTATCAGTTTGGAATGCCCCTAAATCAAGAACCAGCTTCTTTACCAAGTTTAAAGAGTCATCGTTATGTATTTTTGTAAAGTTTAGTATTTTAACGGGACGTTTAGAATATGCTCGTATGATGTAGAAAATACGCTTCCGCTAGTTTTATCAATGTATACAGTTTACAGAATTAGTAGTATATATAAGGTTATACGAATTTACAGATATAGTAGTGTAGTGCATAATGCATTTTCAGATATCAGATAAAGTTGCAGATCGTGAATCAAATACTCGCGATATAATAAGCATATAGAATTAGTATGCATTATCAATATAGCAGTATATTGTCAGTATTCACATCAGATTATATGCAGTAGATGATATGTTTTGCTTCAGTGACTTGGGGTAGATTGTGATAGCGATGAGTTCATGATTATATGGTGTGATTATTATGACGCCTGATCAACGTAATAATATTCACATGATATGGCATGAACTTATCGAGATCATGAAATATCTTGGAGAGCTCACTAGAATAGTTATGTGTTAAATGCATCGTGAATATTGCATTATTTCATGTGTAGTAGCATCTTCAGACATAGTAATTATAGAAGGCATAATTTACATACTCCAGCATGTTTAGATTCACCACTCAGAAAAAAAAATTTGTGATTTAGAAATGCTACAGAATATGACATAATAGATATGAAATATAGATTTCAGCATTTCTGGATTTGAGCAGTTTAAAGAAAAAGTAGCAAAAGAATTAAAATGAAAACGTGTCTGAACAGATACGGATCATTCAATAAGAGATATTCCATATAAGAGTTATGAAACAGAGTTTCATGATGTGACATTTTAGCGAAAATTATGCGAATTCAGGTAAATAAATCCTTTCTTTTAACGCCAGCTTATGAAATTTTGAGATACTTTCAGAAAATAGTCGAGATGAACATCAAGAATATAGATGATTATGAATCTATCGAGTTATTTTCAGAGGATAATCAAGAAATCTCATAGTTGAGATAGGATTTCATCATGGATAACAGGTACCATCTATAAACCTGTTGATAAATTTGATACATATATAGTGGAAGTGAATCCTAGTTTGATCCTTATTAGTGGATTATCAGTTTTATTGTTAGAATACTGACATGATACATACCCAAATGGGTGAGTACCTACAAATGATCCTAAGTAATTTAGGGGACAATTTAGTTACAACAACAGTAGTTCGTGAGGACACGAACAGTCCAAGCGGGGGAGAGTTGTAACATCCCGATATTTATAGAAAATAATAGCGGATTTATCTAAAATCCTACTGGTCACGCCAAGTAAAGTAGAGGAATAAATAGAAAAGTCCCACTATTGGCGGAATTAATAATATAAGTAGTCGGGACTTAGCAACTAATATGATATATATAGTTTTGATTCATATTGTAACACGATTTTACTACGAGGGCTAAATGTGACAAATATCCTATCTATAAAAAAAAGAGTTCGAGATTTATTTTGTAATTACTAAAATTCGGTTTAGGAAGATATATACTCCCTCCATACCACGTTATACACACAAAAAAAGAGCAGGATCATATTTCTTCAAGATGAAGAATTCTAAGTTCATGGTAAGTTCCATCAATTCTAAACAAGGCCTAATCAAGAATTAAAGATAAGCTTATCAAGGATTAAGGAGCATCAAGGTCTTATGTGTTCTTCCCTAATTCAAGGTAAGTGGTGAATGATGTGTTAATTTATGATTATGAGCTATGAGGTTATGATTAGTAATTGTTTTACATGATTATGTGATGAATTCATGGTTTATGATTCAAGGGTTATGCATATGATTATTAGGGTTTATGATGGGATTATTGTTGGGATATATAAAGTCAAAGTGTTGAAGAGTCAAAGTACTGAAGTCAAAGTACTGCTAAAGAAGAAAGTCAAAGTACTGCTCGATCATCAAAGTACTGCAAAATGATTATGCATATGATTATTAGGGTTAAAGGACTGTTATGCAAAATCGTTAAGGATTATTATGTAATTATAGAATGGTCTAAGTTTAGTTTAGTATTACTTGACGTACAAGGTTTGTAATTGTAAACCGACTAGGGTTATCATTAAGCCTATAAAAGGACCCCTAGATTGGCATTAAACGTACGTGCATTATTAGTGAGTTTTAGAGTTTATTAAGTTCGATATTAGAGCTGTTAGGGATTGTTAGTGAATCTGTGTATCAAGCAGATTCAGAGTTTTAATATAATCGTTAAAGTTAAATATAATTCTTCTTAGCTTTATTGAAGTAAATTCCGCATACTTAATAGATTTTATTCAGTGTTTCATTGTTAGTGACTTAGGATTTATCTGAGGTTACTAAGCCCTTACAAGCTATATAAGTTAGTTTGGTTAGAGTACATCGATCCAACAAGTCGTATCAGAGTGGCGTGGCTCTTGATATCTAGGGTTTATTCAAGGTTTTATGGTGTTGAATTGCTGATTTGAAGAAGATGGTCGGTGACATCAAATCGTGTGGCTTGCTGGTTGGTACACGTGGGCTGAATATGATTTGGTTGGACAGCAGATTCGTTAATTCTGGTACTACGCCCTATACTTGTTAATTCTGGTATCACGTATAAATGTTAATTTAATTGGTCGATGGAATTAAATGTCACTACAAATATGTCGGTTTTCTATGTAATGTTCGTACCTTGGAATATTTTTCTGATTGGTCAATATATGGGGCACACACGTGGGTTGAATTTAATACTGATCGGTATTATTTTTTATATGTATATTGCTTTTAATGTGCAAGTGGTCCCCATTAAGTGCAAGTGATCACGTGCATATGGAGATATCAATGTTAAGTTATACTGGTCTCCAATATTTTTAACGTGAATATGATAAAGAGTCATGAGTGTGTAAATACTCAACATTTTTGGTTAAATCTGAACTGCAAAACGTCTAAAAATGCTCAGAAATGCATCAAAATACTGAAAATATTCCAAAATTGCATTTTATATGTTTCAGATACAAAATGTTTAAAATCAGATGAAAAATGAGCTAAGTTTGCATAATTGGCAGTTTCAATCCCCCAAGTTTCAAAAATTGTCAGAAATAGTCCCTGAGCACATAATTTCAAAAGTAAAATCACCAAAGGTCCTTTTAAAATCATAAGTTGTCATAATTAGTCCTTTGGTGAAAAATATCAAAAGTTTTGAGAAATTACAAGTTTGGTCCTCCAAGTTTAAAAATTGGCAAAATTGGTCCCTGGAAATTGGAAAATGTCAGCTTTGGTCCTTGTACTTTTGGAACTTGTCAATTTCAGCCCCTGAAACATCTTTGATGAATTGGCAGTTCTAGTCCCTACATTTTCAAAAATTGCACAAAGGTCCTTGTATTAAAACCTTAAACCTACACCCTTGGCCCTTGTCATTTCCCTTTTGGACCCCTGCCTTCCCAAGTGACCCCCTGTCAAATGCAATTTGGACCCCCCTATTATTTAATCACCAGTCAAACCTCCATTTGACTCCTCTTTTCCCTCCCAGTCACGGGCACCCTTCACCATCATCACAAAACCTGCAACTGCCCCCCCCCCTTTTTCCATCATCACCCCTACTCCTTATCACTCCAAGCACACAATGCCAAGAAGCATTAAAAGCTTCTTCACCCAAACACTCAATCCTCACCAGCTGTTAAAACAGCTTTTGGCGCCAAAACCACTTAAATGGCCAAGATCATCCCAACCAATCCAATGGTCCTTATAGATGCTGGGAACTATTCAGAGAGGTGAGAGAAACAGATTGGAGTATAAAAAGGAGCAAGAGGAAGCAACAAGAGATAGTACTTAGTTTATTTTTTAGAATGTATGTCGTTTTAATCTTATTATGTCTTAATTAGTTTCTCAGTTGTATTTTCAAGCTTTTTTGTACCAAACTTAGTAGTTTCAGTGTATTAAAACTCTTATCAAGTCTCAATTCAAGTTTTAGTTCATATTTCATATTTCTTGTCCACTGTTGCAAAATTTGAGTTTAAATTTCTTATGTTCCAATCTCTAGCAGCTTATTTATTAGCTCATACAAGTTTATGCAAGCTTATTATAGCTTTGTGTAATCTTAAAGTTAAGTTTACAGCTATTTTGGAATCTGGTCAACAAAAGTCAACATAGGGAAAAATTGATGCAGAAATGGTAATGGGTGATGCAGACATGGAAATGGGTTGATTTAGAATTCAGTGGGTTGATAGAAATAGGATAGAGGTTCTGGTTCTCATGTTCTTTGGCATGCCACAGTGGCTAAGGACCATTAGTAAGTTTATATTTCAAGTTTTAATGCATAACTTGTTTTTTGTAGTTATAAATAATTGAAACCTGCTTAAGTAGCTATATTTAGGACAAGTAAACTCATTTTAATCAGTTATAGTAGCTAGTTAAGTATCCATCTCAGTTTTGAGTTCATAACAGTTATTAAAGGGTGTTTGGATTTATAGCTTAAAATGTGTTAGAGGTGTACTCAGTGCTAGACTTTTGTTGTTTGTGGTTTGTTTAGCTCATTTGAGCTCATATCAGTCAAGTACTTTGTGCCTGCAAGCTCTGAAAGTCAAACATCACTTAATCTGTCTCAATGTTTCCACTGTTGTGATTTTGGATTAGCAAAGTCTTGAATTGTGTTTAAAATACTTAGAGATAGATTGCATTAGCCTCATTTCATTCATAAACATCATTATCAGTCCTCACATTGGATTCAAAATTCATATAAGTCAACTTTTCAGTTTTGTCAAAAGTCAAAACTTGCAAAAACTCAGTTTGAGCCCATCTAAGATGATTTTTCATGGGTTCATTTATGGGTCAAATCAAGTATAACTTGTGGCTTTAAAAAGTTCAACTGCTCTAGTTTATTGTTGTCATTTTTGTATAATTTTGTCAATTTTGTTTAAGCCCCAAATAAGCTTGTCAAAATGGGATTAAGTGCCCTGTGCAGGGCACTAAGCTGCACAGGACTTGTGCAGTTTTTGTAGCTCTTGCACAGAGCTTATCATAGCTCCTCTAGGTCTGTTTTTTGGTTCATAAGCTCTCACCCAGGTCTATTTTAGGTTCCAGTTGTTGGTTTTCAGTTCCAGCTTATCTAGTGGCTTATATTCTAGTCCAAAGTGAGCCTAAAATTGTTTTTAGCTCAAATTGCTCAACTCATCAAATCTTGGTATTTATCAATTCATAGGTTTAGGACAGTTGTTTTAAGTTGCTTTTGGGTTCTTTTAGCTATATATACCTTCTGTTCCAGTTTGGTACTTGTTGTGTCCCTTTGGCTTATTCAAGTGCTTATTTCAATAAGCACTTGTATAGCAGTCTCAAATTCCTACACACAACCCCTGTTTTTTATATTTTTCCTAGATTCCTTGTATTATTTTAAGCTTATCTTGAATTTTTCAGATTTTTCCAGTACTGTTTAGTATTTTTCTTGATTTAATTCAGTTTTTAGTACTTTTTAATTAGCATTTAATCCAATTAATTAAGAAAAGTTTCAAAAAAATAATTTTTCAATTTTCTTAAGTTAAGATAAATATAAAAAGACAAAAAAAATATTTTTCTAGATTTTTCTTAGTTAAATTTGTATTTTTAAGTAATTTAAGTAGTTTTAAATAGTTTTTAATTCATAAAAAATAGAAAAATAATCAGAAAAATATAAAAATAGTTTTGAAAATTCTCTTTTGTTATTTTAGATTTTTCCAAGTCATAATTTTATTTTTCTAGCTTTATTTCCTATTTTCTTGTGTTTTAGGTAATTATTAAATAGTTAAAAATAGTTTTTAATTAATAATAATTAGATAATTAGTTATAAAAATAATTTTCTTTTTCTATATATTTTCTTTTATCATTAGGATTGTAAAAATATCATTTTCATATTTTTAGGGTTAATATTGATTTAGTTTCACATTTTAATTTGTACGTAACGTAGTTTTTAATTCAGTTTTACAAAAACATAAAAACAAAAACATCATTTTGTAAAAATAGTGATAGCGTTTATTTAATATTAACTTTCTTTAATTTGCATTTAAGCCCCTTTAGTTTATGAGATTTTCCTGTAGTTATAATCATTCCAAATCCTTTTCCCGTTCAAATCTCTCGATCACTATACGTTTGGTGATCCATTGCATAGCTCGCTGGGACATAACGACCCGGGGAAACACTATACTCCCCTGATCTTCATTGAGTTCGTGTCTAAACCGTTTTAAGTTTCTTACGGTCGGCCATTCACAAGTGGCCGGCTTGAGTGAGAAAAACTTGACGGTTTGGGAGCGAATCAAATTTTTCTCACTCAAGTTTTTCTCACTCAAGCCGGCCACTTGTGAATGGCCGACCGTAAGAAACTTAAAACGGTTCAGACACGAACTCAATGAAGATCAGGGGAGTATAGTGTTTCCCCGGGTCGTTATGTCCCAGCGAGCTATGCAATGGATCACCAAACGTATAGTGATCGAGAGATTTGAACGGGAAAAGGATTTGGAATGATTATAACTACAGGAAAAGCTCATAAACTAAAGGGGCTTAAATGCAAATTAAAGAAACTTAATATTAAATAAACGCTATCACTATTTTTACAAAATGATGTTTTTGTTTTTATGTTTTTGTAAAACTGAATTAAAAACTACGTTACGTACAAATTAAAATGTGAAACTAAATCAATATTAACCCTAAAAATATGAAAATGATATTTTTACAATCCTAATGATAAAATAAAATATATAGAAAAAGAAAATTATTTTTATAACTAATTATCTAATTATTATTAATTAAAAACTATTTTTAACTATTTAATAATTACCTAAAACACAAGAAAATAGGAAATAAAGCTAGAAAAATAAAATTATGACTTGGAAAAATCTAAAATAACAAAAGAGAATTTTCAAAACTATTTTTATATTTTTCTGATTATTTTTCTATTTTTTATGAATTAAAAACTATTTAAAACTACTTAAATTACTTAAAAATACAAATTTAACTAAGAAAAATCTAGAAAAATATTTTTTTGTCTTTTTATATTTATCTTAACTTAAGAAAATTGAAAAATTATTTTTTTGAAACTTTTCTTAATTAATTGGATTAAATGCTAATTAAAAAGTACTAAAAACTGAATTAAATCAAGAAAAATACTAAACAGTACTGGAAAAATCTGAAAAATTCAAGATAAGCTTAAAATAATACAAGGAATCTAGGAAAAATATAAAAAACAGGGGTTGTGTGTAGGAATTTGAGACTGCTATACAAGTGCTTATTGAAATAAGCACTTGAATAAGCCAAAGGGACACAACAAGTACCAAACTGGAACAGAAGGTATATATAGCTAAAAGAACCCAAAAGCAACTTAAAACAACTGTCCTAAACCTATGAATTGCTAAATACCAAGATTTGATGAGTTGAGCAATTTGAGCTAAAAACAGTTTTAGGCTCACTTTGGACTAGAATATAAGCCACTAGATAAGCTGGAACTGAAAACCAACAACTGGAACCTAAAATAGACCTGGGTGAGAGCTTATGAACCAAAAAACAGACCTAGAGGAGCTATGATAAGCTCTGTGCAAGAGCTACAAAAACTGCACAAGTCCTGTGCAGCTTAGTGCCCTGCACAGGGCACTTAATCCCATTTTGACAAGCTTATTTGGGGCTTAAACAAAATTGACAAAATTATACAAAAATGACAACAATAAACTAGAGCAGTTGAAATTTTTAAAGCCACAAGTTATACTTGATTTGACCCATAAATGAACCCATGAAAAATCATCTTAGATGGGCTCAAACTGAGTTTTTGCAAGTTTTGACTTTTGACAAAACTGAAAAGTTGACTTATATGAATTTTGAATCCAATGTGAGGACTGATAATGATGTTTATGAATGAAATGAGGCTAATGCAATCTATCTCTAAGTATTTTAAACACAATTCAAGACTTTGCTAATCCAAAATCACAACAGTGGAAACAGTGAGACAGATTAAGTGATGTTTGACTTTCAGAGCTTGCAGGCACAAAGTACTTGACTGATATGAGCTCAAATGAGCTAAACAAACCACAAACAACAAAAGTCTAGCACTGAGTACACCTCTAACACATTTTAAGCTATAAATCCAAACACCCTTTAATAACTGTTATGAACTCAAAACTGAGATGGATACTTAACTAGCTACTATAACTGATTAAAATGAGTTTACTTGTCCTAAATATAGCTACTTAAGCAGGTTTCAATTATTTATAACTACAAAAAACAAGTTATGCATTAAAACTTGAAATATAAACTTACTAATGGTCCTTAGCCACTGTGGCATGCCAAAGAACATGAGAACCAGAACCTCTATCCTATTTCTATCAACCCACTGAATTCTAAATCAACCCATTTCCATGTCTGCATCACCCATTACCATTTCTGCATCAATTTTGCCTCATGTTGACTTTTGTTGACCAAATTCCAAAATAGCTGTAAACTTAACTTTAAGCTTACACAAAGCTATAATAAGCTTGCATAAACTTATATGAGCTAATAAATAAGCTGCTAGAGATTGGAACATAAGAAATTTAAACTCAAATTTTGCAACAGTGGACAAGAAATATGAAATATGAACTAAAACTTGAATTGAGACTTGATAAGAGTTTTAATACACTGAAACTACTAAGTTTGGTACAAAAAAGCTTGAAAATACAACTGAGAAACTAATTAAGACATAATAAGATTAAAACGACATACATTCTAAAAAATAAACTAAGTACTATCTCTTGTTGCTTCCTCTTGCTCCTTTTTATACTCCAATCTGTTTCTCTCACCTCTCTGAATAGTTCCCAGCATCTATAAGGACCATTGGATTGGTTGGGATGATCTTGGCCATTTAAGTGGTTTTGGCGCCAAAAGCTGTTTTAACAGCTGGTGAGGATTGAGTGTTTGGGTGAAGAAGCTTTTAATGCTTCTTGGCATTGTGTGCTTGGAGTGATAAGGAGTAGGGGTGATGATGGAAAAAGGGGGGGCAGTTGCAGGTTTTGTGATGATGGTGAAGGGTGCCCGTGACTGGGAGGGAAAAGAGGAGTCAAATGGAGGTTTGACTGGTGATTAAATAATAGGGGGGTCCAAATTGCATTTGACAGGGGGTCACTTGGGAAGGCAGGGGTCCAAAAGGGAAATGACAAGGGCCAAGGGTGTAGGTTTAAGGTTTTAATACAAGGACCTTTGTGCAATTTTTGAAAATGTAGGGACTAGAACTGCCAATTCATCAAAGATGTTTCAGGGGCTGAAATTGACAAGTTCCAAAAGTACAAGGACCAAAGCTGACATTTTCCAATTTCCAGGGACCAATTTTGCCAATTTTTAAACTTGGAGGACCAAACTTGTAATTTCTCAAAACTTTTGATATTTTTCACCAAAGGACTAATTATGACAACTTATGATTTTAAAAGGACCTTTGGTGATTTTACTTTTGAAATTATGTGCTCAGGGACTATTTCTGACAATTTTTGAAACTTGGGGGACTGAAACTGCCAATTATGCAAAATTAGCTCATTTTTCATCTGATTTTAAACATTTTGTATCTGAAACATATAAAATGCAATTTTGAAATATTTTCAGTATTTTGATGCATTTCTGAGCATTTTTAGACGTTTTGCAGTTCAGATTTAACAAAAAATGATGAGTATTTACACACTCATCAATCCCCCACACTAAACTATTGCTAGTCCCTAGCAATCTTTTGAGAAAAAACATAATGGATTTGAATCTCTTTACCAAAAGCCATTACTTCTGGAGTAGCCAAATGTTTCAGTTCAAGTAAGAACCATGATACACCGATAACCATGTGATTTTGAGCAAACCACCAGCTTCCAACGGATTTGATTAGTCTTTACCAGAAGCCGTTTGCTCTGGACTAGCCAACTCTTAGATAAATTATCAATATTATCTTTGGTGAGCTGATTACCAATTATGGTTTTTCCACTGCCTTTACCACAAGCCATAAACTTGCGGGCTAGCCAACTCTTCACTTTTTAGGATATGGTGAGCTGAATACCATACAATTTTGGGCAAATTGCAAGCCGTCAACGGATTTGAGATATCTTTACCAAGATCCGTTTGCTCCTGGATTAGCCAATCCTTTAGTTTATTAGACAAGGCGGACTGATAACCATAAGATGAGTAAGTGCAAGACACTTACTCCAAAAAAAATTTTGGCCAAAAATGGGGGAATTGGGCGGTATAATTACATGATAAAATTCGTGAGAATTCCCCCCCACACTTAGAAATGAATATTGCCCTCAATATTCAAAGTACCGGCTGTTATGCCGAAACAAAGAACGTGAAAGGGAAATACTACGGCCATTTTTTTTTTTTTTTTACACAACATGTGGGGCAACCCCCCCCCCCCACACTAGGGTGGTAGAAAGATAGAAAGAAGTCAGAAATATGGGTGAAAACCCATATGGCATGCTACTGTTTTTGATTCCCGAGTCGCTAGCTTGACTCGACCCCGTATTCATTTGTTCATGGGGAAAGTAACGTGGAAGAGACAATCTCCATCGGACTTTCGTTCAAGATGTTTGGACAAACATTTGAAGCACGAGAAAGTTCCACACCGATGAGATATATTCCCGGTTCAAGATAATGATACATGGAAATGCCGGGATCAAAGATAATGTCTTCATTCCCGAAGGAGTGAAGAACAGGAGAAGTGACAGAATATATGAAGAAAAGAAAGAAAATCATGATAGAAATCAAAGAGTAGCTGGCGTATGTGAATGCTTGAAGCACATGGGATGGGACCTACGAGCTATCTGCTTGTAACACCCTGAAACTGGGCCTAATCAATTTATTACAAGAATGCCATTTGAATGGTTGACCATGACTTTTATAAGTTAAAAGGGCTTACGGGATTGGTTAGTTAACCCCGATAGTCAAACTACAAGTATTAAATGTTATGTAAATGGTTATAGAAAATATGACGTGCCACATTTATAAGGAAAATGTACTTAAGGGGCCTAAGTTGCCAAGTGCTAAAAAGTGGTATAAAGTATATTGTGGCTAAAATGGAAGAAAGGGGACTTGAGGGACCTAAAGTGCTAATTAGCCATACTCATCCCCTACTAATGTCTGGATAATTCTCTTATCATCACAAGAGTTCCAGAAAAGTGTGGGTGTGTGTGTGGTACGGTTTGGAGAAAAAGGAGGGAAGAACCAAGATCACTATAATGATAATTTGAAGGTAGATTAGTGCTCCAATCCAGTAATAAACTTGTATTGATCATCCCTACAAGTAAGTAATCCCTTACCCTAAGTTAATTGGTGAATTCAAGAATTATGGTTCTTGATATCAATTGGGAAATTGGGTAAATGATGTTTATAAATTAAATTAAGGAGTTATAATGAATATGGGTTAAGTATTGTTGAAGTTAAGTTAATAAGTTAATGGGATTAATTATCATATAATCATCATATGATTATGAGATAATTAGTAATGGTTAAAAAGGGGTTATGGTTATTATGACCATGACATAGTTGATTAATTATGTGTTTATGCCTTTAGTGAATTAACTTAGATTACAAGAGTGGAGAATGATGATGTTGATTGTAAAACCCTAAAATCGTGAACGCGTCAAATGACCATTATACCCTCATTGAAATAATCCGTAAAATAAAACGACCCCGATAACTATGCTAACTGCTTAATGGTAAAGAGGTTACATTAGACATGCTTGAATAAAACTTAAAATAACTTGCAAATAATTATGTAACACATTTAAAATGTCACATGCACAATATACTTAATAAAATAAATAAGTGTACATCATATTTTGGCAAGTAAATTAATGTGTAATTTGGTCCTCCTACCCTTTTGATTCGGCAAAAAGAAACGCCAAGTCTCCCCCATAATTTCCTCCTAAAATAACTCACCCTATCACATTGTAACCTTCCAAGACTCATTCAAGAAAAATGTATCACAAAACCCTAACCCTCCTAAGGTAAAGTGACGGCTAAACTTCTTGACCCACCTCCATTTTCTGCCGACACAAACAGTCCAAGAAGGGAGGTTCGAAGGCTCTATTCAAGGCTGATATTCGCGTATTCGTTACGAGTATTGGTTGGTTCAAGTGTGGGTTTATTGTTGCTGCTGATGTGGTGAATCCTTGGGCAAAAAGGGCTTGCTACGCTTGGTTTCTGATCATGGCTTTCCCTTTCTTTTCTTACAACGTTACAAGGTATCATCGTCACACCCCGTTTGCCTCGTTTTACTTGTGATTCTGGTCGTGTTGAAGGCATGCCATTCGCATGGGTTCGTCTAATAAAAAAAAACGTGTTATGTAAAGATAAAAACTAGTATTTTATAAACAACATAAAACCATGAGGAAACCTTGTATATATGTCGAACTAATGCACCTTTGTTTTCTGTTTTGAATCTAAAACCTGGTAGTGGTATGGGGTCTTTCCATGCGCATGTTTAGCCTTTAAATATTGGTTCATGTAAACGTTAAGTACTAAATATGAAAACCTTTATATCGCTGCATAAAGGCAATGAGAGAACCCTTGAAATTGTCAAGTTATGTATGGCCTATATCCTGTTTGTGAATCAATCTCTTGTCGTGGGTTTTTGGAGCACCATGCGCCTGGTTTATAATTAGTTCATGTCTCATTTAATGGTCTAACTAAAACTAAGAATAACCAAACTTTGGACTACATAAAATCATGGAAGTAAACTGATATATGTCGTTTAATGTGTGCATCAAGAATGGGTTTTGAAATCTGACTTTAGACCTCACGACATGCATACATGGTATATTGACATGGGCAAATGAGGTATGTTTTGTGAGATCATGCATGGGTCTGTTTTATTCTCGAAATAAAAGGAACAAACATGTTACGATTTGTTTTAGTCTCGTTAAGTAAGATGTGTCTCGTTTCGAAATGTGTCTTGTGGGGGGTAACTTTGAGAGCGATCGCGGGAATAACGGTTGAGTCATTTTGTAATTTGAAAGCGTGTCGGGATAGATGAGTCGGAGGTTAATCATATTACGTGTTTACTTAGTCGTAAATGTTAGTCATTTGAACCGCGATCAAGCTCGAAGATGGCATGTCAAGATATGAAAAACAATGTATATGGTTACTGTACGTGTGGCTAAATTGATATGGAAACATGTTATATAATTGATACTTTCATTTCCAACCCTCATATTCAATAGTGTGTCACATGCAAACCTTGATATGTTAAGAATTCACACTTTACACCTTGGACTATAATAAACATATTAAAGAGTTTTGTTATATTTATTTACTTGTCGCAATAAACCCCGAACTTGATAAGTTACACTTTAGATCCTAAATTATAATAAGTTATTATACTTAACTCTAATTTGATTAATTACTAAATATGGAAAGTTACCTAAAATGGAAAGTATATAAAAGTGGGAACCTGCTAAAAATAGAAAGCCGTCTAAAATGAGTAATCTGACCTTAATAAGCGTTATCTAATTCATAGGTTCCGGACGGCGGGATTGATTTGTCTTGCGACTTTACCTTCCTATTTGGCTTGCTTCGAATAAGGTACAGATATTCTAACCTTTCTTATAAGGTTTCTCATGACCTCGTTGTGTCTTGATCTCTTGCCAATTGATTATTGCACCTTTCCTCTGATATTGACCTTGCTATTGACCCCTCTGTTATTGGACCTCTGTTATTGAACTAATGTTACTAAACCTTTGATACTGAATTTTGATATTGGACTGTTGCTATGAACCTTTGAATGGTGAACTACTGATATTGAACCTCTGATTATTTTGACTGATATATTGCTACACTGTGGACCTTGTCTGACCCTCCAGATTGATACCCGAGCCAAATACTGTTAACTAGTCATGGGGGTTCCATGACCGTGTCATTGATGCACCAATGGCATGACTCTAGTGTGGTTGAGTGATGTTCCACACCGTCCCTTTCTGTTATCTGATTATGAGCTCGATACATATTGTATGGCCACTATTTGTCTGCAGGGGCGTATGGATGCATCCTAGATCTGTACTGTACTGTTACTGATATATATACTGTTAAGGTGATGTGGTGCGTGTGTGCAATACACCCCCTCACGGTCTGGGAGCTAGCTACTCCACTGGTTACTGAGGTCTCCCCTCCTATTGTCTGGTATTCCAAGGTCACCCCTCCGAATACGATGGTTACTATTGATTACTGGGATGCTATTGCCACTACTGATATTACTGTACTGTACTGTTGGCTCGGGATGGATTTCTGACAACCCTTACACTGTTGATATACTTATATTGTACAATCTGTTTACCCCAACGCACCATATTCTGTATTGACTGCCCGTTACCCTGTACCCTTATGTGACTTATTTTTCTATCATTCCATTCACGTACCGGGTTATGGTTATTATATGTTATCGGATTTGATTATGCTATTCATGTTTTATGCGACTACTGATTACCCTGCTATGATATGATTAATAAACGGTTATCTGATTTACCTGTTGTCATCTGATGATATGTGATCTTACTGTTATGTGACCCTCTGATTTGTCTGTTTATCATGTGTACTTCGTTCAGTTAATCTCGTGGATTATGATTATCCGTTAGTATTCTTGTATGCTGATTGTTTACCGCTATGTTATATATCTACTTATATTTCTGTCTGATTTGGTAAATGGTTTATCGTATGTGGTCTGGCTTGTCGACTTGTTTAGTTGCTGTACTAGGACCTTGTTTAGATAATTCATACAGTTATATTGTTCGTTCTGTATTCCTACTTGATACATGTGATTACTGTATTTTTTGACTACTGTTAGTACTTCCACTGTTATGATACTGGTTAAATTAGTAACTGTGAATTATTCGACTCGTGTGATTTCCATGCTCACTTTCTAATTAGTTGCTTCCGCTAGCTTTTGGACTTCCGCTGGCTTATATGTACTCTGACTTTCTGATTTTATTGTATGCTTGGTTATTTAGATGTGCTTCCGTATATGTCATCAATGTGTTATGTGCTTTGTCCTCCTCTGTTATCTGTTCCTTCTGGATATCTGTATAATTGTGTTTCTGCAAGAATCCTCATCGACTCATTGTTTCCTTTTCGTTACGACATTGTTATTGTTTCCTCTGTATCATTTCGTATTTCTGATTCTGTTTAGCTTTCGTTTTGTTATATCTGTTCACTGGGCTTTTTAAGCTCAGCCGCATTTCTTTTCCTGCGGCAGGTCTTAGGTTTCAAGATGGGCTTTGATGGGCTGAGAGTTGGATTGTCTGAGTGGACCAACCCTAGTTACCTTATATATTGGACTTATTTTGACGGGCTAATGTTTTGCAATCTCAGTTTTTTTTTTTGTCATCTTGGAGTTTAAAATTTTCATTGTAATCATTCATTTATATGACTTGGCACGTTATTTTCCAAGACTTCCACTTGTAAAATTTTATTTGTATGTTCTGATATGACACCAGAAGGTGACACTTCTACCCTTGTCGGGTTGGGGTGTTACAATTATGGTATCAGAGCTAAGGTTTCGTCTTGTTGACCTTAGGATTGACCTGTGAGGACTGGGTAGACATTAGGCTTCCGTCTGTTCTGATCTTCTCTGATTCGTTTGATTGTCGTTCAGATTTGACTTTGATATTCGTTTGTCTTCATTGATTTGGCCTTTCTCTTTTCGCATCGAATTTTGTTATTTTATCTTCGCACATCCGTCTGTCGATCGTTAGGTGGAGACTACTCGTGGAATCGAAGATGATGGTGTCGATCCTGCGTTGCTGCAACAATTACTGAGCTGGAGAGGTTCGTGAAGCAGAAGCCACACCCGACTGCCGATGTTGCTGGAGGAAGCTAGACGAATCGAGCAAAGACGCAACGACGAAGACAAAATTCAACCGGTGGCTGGGAAGGTTCATCTACTTCATATGATTTAGGCGCGACTTATGTCACTCCGATTCGTTTGTCATGCGTTTTGAGGCGGTTTGATATTCTGTTAAGTGATTCTGATCGGTATTGCTTTTCTTGATTTGTTCGGAACTCGGTTTGAAACGGGAAGTTTTATCGTTTAGCATTTTGTTAATATCTCATCTTTTCTTTTGGATCGTCAGTAATGAGTCATGAGGAACCGTTTCGAGCAAGTTGGTGGTCTTCTTCTTTGGTGATATGGTAAGTTGTTTGATATAGTATATGTTGTATGTATGTGATCTGGTCTGCTTTGGTATGTTACTTGGTATATGTATATGATATGTTTTGTTGTGAGATTGGTTATGTGATTTGTCATGACCCGGGACAGAATATGATGACAATAAGGACTTGTTATGTGATGCAAGTATTATGACGCCTGATCAACGTGATAATACCGAGATCATATAATTTGAACTTATTGGAATCATACGACGTGTTGGGAAATGCCTGGGGTTGGTACGTGAATGGAATAAGACTTATATCCGTTATTTGGCACTACTCATGACCGTTTTGAATTCCGTACCGCTTTGAGAGAATTCGCATCGACATCTGTTATGTATAAGTTTGGTACGTTTTGGAAATCGAAATCGGTATGATCTATGTGGGACTATGAAATGTTACGTCTGCCTTGAAACTCGTACGTCTCTGTATACTTCTGCGACTTCAATTTTCGAGGACGAAAATTTTTCTTTTAGAGGGGAAGAGTTGTAAAACCCTAAAATCGTGAACGCGTCAAATGACCATTATACCCTCATTGAAATAATCCGTAAAATAAAACGACCCCGATAACTATGCTAACTGCTTAATGGTAAAGAGGTTACATTAGACATGCTTGAATAAAACTTAAAATAACTTGCAAATAATTATGTAACACATTTAAAATGTCACATGCACAATATACTTAATAAAATAAATAAGTGTACATCATATTTTGGCAAGTAAATTAATGTGTAATTTGGTCCTCCTACCCTTTTGATTCGGCAAAAAGAAACGCCAAGTCTCCCCCATAATTTCCTCCTAAAATAACTCACCCTATCACATTGTAACCTTCCAAGACTCATTCAAGAAAAATGTATCACAAAACCCTAACCCTCCTAAGGTAAAGTGACGGCTAAACTTCTTGACCCACCTCCATTTTCTGCCGACACAAACAGTCCAAGAAGGGAGGTTCGAAGGCTCTATTCAAGGCTGATATTCGCGTATTCGTTACGAGTATTGGTTGGTTCAAGTGTGGGTTTATTGTTGCTGCTGATGTGGTGAATCCTTGGGCAAAAAGGGCTTGCTACGCTTGGTTTCTGATCATGGCTTTCCCTTTCTTTTCTTACAACGTTACAAGGTATCATCGTCACACCCCGTTTGCCTCGTTTTACTTGTGATTCTGGTCGTGTTGAAGGCATGCCATTCGCATGGGTTCGTCTAATAAAAAAAAACGTGTTATGTAAAGATAAAAACTAGTATTTTATAAACAACATAAAACCATGAGGAAACCTTGTATATATGTCGAACTAATGCACCTTTGTTTTCTGTTTTGAATCTAAAACCTGGTAGTGGTATGGGGTCTTTCCATGCGCATGTTTAGCCTTTAAATATTGGTTCATGTAAACGTTAAGTACTAAATATGAAAACCTTTATATCGCTGCATAAAGGCAATGAGAGAACCCTTGAAATTGTCAAGTTATGTATGGCCTATATCCTGTTTGTGAATCAATCTCTTGTCGTGGGTTTTTGGAGCACCATGCGCCTGGTTTATAATTAGTTCATGTCTCATTTAATGGTCTAACTAAAACTAAGAATAACCAAACTTTGGACTACATAAAATCATGGAAGTAAACTGATATATGTCGTTTAATGTGTGCATCAAGAATGGGTTTTGAAATCTGACTTTAGACCTCACGACATGCATACATGGTATATTGACATGGGCAAATGAGGTATGTTTTGTGAGATCATGCATGGGTCTGTTTTATTCTCGAAATAAAAGGAACAAACATGTTACGATTTGTTTTAGTCTCGTTAAGTAAGATGTGTCTCGTTTCGAAATGTGTCTTGTGGGGGGTAACTTTGAGAGCGATCGCGGGAATAACGGTTGAGTCATTTTGTAATTTGAAAGCGTGTCGGGATAGATGAGTCGGAGGTTAATCATATTACGTGTTTACTTAGTCGTAAATGTTAGTCATTTGAACCGCGATCAAGCTCGAAGATGGCATGTCAAGATATGAAAAACAATGTATATGGTTACTGTACGTGTGGCTAAATTGATATGGAAACATGTTATATAATTGATACTTTCATTTCCAACCCTCATATTCAATAGTGTGTCACATGCAAACCTTGATATGTTAAGAATTCACACTTTACACCTTGGACTATAATAAACATATTAAAGAGTTTTGTTATATTTATTTACTTGTCGCAATAAACCCCGAACTTGATAAGTTACACTTTAGATCCTAAATTATAATAAGTTATTATACTTAACTCTAATTTGATTAATTACTAAATATGGAAAGTTACCTAAAATGGAAAGTATATAAAAGTGGGAACCTGCTAAAAATAGAAAGCCGTCTAAAATGAGTAATCTGACCTTAATAAGCGTTATCTAATTCATAGGTTCCGGACGGCGGGATTGATTTGTCTTGCGACTTTACCTTCCTATTTGGCTTGCTTCGAATAAGGTACAGATATTCTAACCTTTCTTATAAGGTTTCTCATGACCTCGTTGTGTCTTGATCTCTTGCCAATTGATTATTGCACCTTTCCTCTGATATTGACCTTGCTATTGACCCCTCTGTTATTGGACCTCTGTTATTGAACTAATGTTACTAAACCTTTGATACTGAATTTTGATATTGGACTGTTGCTATGAACCTTTGAATGGTGAACTACTGATATTGAACCTCTGATTATTTTGACTGATATATTGCTACACTGTGGACCTTGTCTGACCCTCCAGATTGATACCCGAGCCAAATACTGTTAACTAGTCATGGGGGTTCCATGACCGTGTCATTGATGCACCAATGGCATGACTCTAGTGTGGTTGAGTGATGTTCCACACCGTCCCTTTCTGTTATCTGATTATGAGCTCGATACATATTGTATGGCCACTATTTGTCTGCAGGGGCGTATGGATGCATCCTAGATCTGTACTGTACTGTTACTGATATATATACTGTTAAGGTGATGTGGTGCGTGTGTGCAATACACCCCCTCACGGTCTGGGAGCTAGCTACTCCACTGGTTACTGAGGTCTCCCCTCCTATTGTCTGGTATTCCAAGGTCACCCCTCCGAATACGATGGTTACTATTGATTACTGGGATGCTATTGCCACTACTGATATTACTGTACTGTACTGTTGGCTCGGGATGGATTTCTGACAACCCTTACACTGTTGATATACTTATATTGTACAATCTGTTTACCCCAACGCACCATATTCTGTATTGACTGCCCGTTACCCTGTACCCTTATGTGACTTATTTTTCTATCATTCCATTCACGTACCGGGTTATGGTTATTATATGTTATCGGATTTGATTATGCTATTCATGTTTTATGCGACTACTGATTACCCTGCTATGATATGATTAATAAACGGTTATCTGATTTACCTGTTGTCATCTGATGATATGTGATCTTACTGTTATGTGACCCTCTGATTTGTCTGTTTATCATGTGTACTTCGTTCAGTTAATCTCGTGGATTATGATTATCCGTTAGTATTCTTGTATGCTGATTGTTTACCGCTATGTTATATATCTACTTATATTTCTGTCTGATTTGGTAAATGGTTTATCGTATGTGGTCTGGCTTGTCGACTTGTTTAGTTGCTGTACTAGGACCTTGTTTAGATAATTCATACAGTTATATTGTTCGTTCTGTATTCCTACTTGATACATGTGATTACTGTATTTTTTGACTACTGTTAGTACTTCCACTGTTATGATACTGGTTAAATTAGTAACTGTGAATTATTCGACTCGTGTGATTTCCATGCTCACTTTCTAATTAGTTGCTTCCGCTAGCTTTTGGACTTCCGCTGGCTTATATGTACTCTGACTTCCTGATTTTATTGTATGCTTGGTTATTTAGATGTGCTTCCGTATATGTCATCAATGTGTTATGTGCTTTGTCCTCCTCTGTTATCTGTTCCTTCTGGATATCTGTATAATTGTGTTTCTGCAAGAATCCTCATCGACTCATTGTTTCCTTTTCGTTACGACATTGTTATTGTTTCCTCTGTATCATTTCGTATTTCTGATTCTGTTTAGCTTTCGTTTTGTTATATCTGTTCACTGGGCTTTTTAAGCTCAGCCGCATTTCTTTTCCTGCGGTAGGTCTTAGGTTTCAAGATGGGCTTTGATGGGCTGAGAGTTGGATTGTCTGAGTGGACCAACCCTAGTTACCTTATATATTGGACTTATTTTGACGGGCTAATGTTTTGCAATCTCAGTTTTTTTTTTGTCATCTTGGAGTTTAAAATTTTCATTGTAATCATTCATTTATATGACTTGGCACGTTATTTTCCAAGACTTCCACTTGTAAAATTTTATTTGTATGTTCTGATATGACACCAGAAGGTGACACTTCTACCCTTGTCGGGTTGGGGTGTTACATTGATAATGATGTGCTTGGTTTCATTAGCTTGGAATCAAGGTAAGTAAACCGGTTATAAGATGATGTTATATTGATTTCATCATATTATGTGTTATGTATTATGTGTTAAGGTTATGAATGTATGTGCTTATGTGAAAGTGTGTTAGAGACTAGTTTGGCATAACTAGTCATGAAAAGTTTAGATAATGATGAAATAGGTTTAAGGTATGTTGATGCTTTGACCTGTAAGTCATGTTGGTGCTTAAGTGATTTAAGGCATGTGTTAATGTTTAATGATTAAAATGGACTAATGGTTGATGATATGTAATGTATGAATGATTTATGATATTATGTTATATCCGCTTTACTTACTAAGCCTTGTGCTTACGGTTTAAGATGTTAATGTTTTGTAGGTTTAAATGTGAAGGAAAGGAAATGCTTGGAACTAAGGGTTAAGGTTGGATTATGCGAAAGTTTAGAAGTTTGATAAGAAAGTAAGAGCTAGGTAGTATACCGAGCTCAATGTCGATGTTGTACCCCTGTGAGTCTGGGTCGTTTAATGGTTTAAATGGTCAAACGGTATGTTATAACATGGTCTTAGTGTTTATGGTCATGTTTAAAGAGGTGTTTGGAATAATGTGTATTTATACCCATTTTGGGTTGTAAATGGGTTAATGATTATGAACATGATTTAATATGTTAAGTTAATGCTTTTTGAAAGGTTTGAAGTAAATCGGAAGTGGTAAAGGTTGTATGTATTGAAAATGGGTCAAAAGTGCATAAAAGGGATATGCAGAAAATGGGTCCGTTTTAGAGATAAATGGGTCTATTTCAGACTGCTAATGAGTCATTTTTAGTGTGCAGAAAATGGGTCCATTTTAGATGCAAATGGGTCTATTTTAGGGTGCAGGGAAAATGGGACTACTTTAGACTATAAATGGGTCTGGTTTAGACTAATACTAACCTTTAAAGGATTCTTCAAAAAAATCGAGTCGGGAAAGGGGCGTAACACTGCTGCTAGTAATATTGGGCAGTACTTTGTATCACGTGGGGCTCTACGCTGGTCTCAACATATTAATTCTGGTCCCACAAGTACTGCTTATTTAGTATTGCTCTCAAAGTACTGCTGGTCCCTATCTGAAAGTACTGCTCTTGATACGAAAGTACTGCTTGGAGGTTTCAAAGTACTGTTGTGTGTTTCAAAGTACTGTTAGGGTTTATGCAAAGTACTGCCATGAATGCAAAGTACTGCTCGTTCTTGTAAAAGTATTGCTCTGCTCCTTCTCAAAGTACTGTTCAAAGTACTGCTACTTGTCAAAGTGTTGCTAATAGGATTGTTTTGGATTTGAGGGGAAGTCGAGCGTGATAAGTGACACACATAGGTTATTGGTTTACACACACAAAGAGATTGGTTTATTTGTTCTTCAATGTATTAAAAAGCTCGTTTTTGGAGATTTATTGGATTAGTTGATTACGAAGAAGGTTAAATATCATTAATTTGATGTTGTAGTTGAGTTACACAGGTTTGTGTTCTTATCATATCTCAAAGTGGGTGTTACACTTTGGAGATAACTTGTTCGTGCTTCAATGATTATGACAAACGAATTGACGAATAGTAGATGAAGGTTTTCGTCAAGAGATTGCGTTCTCCCTATACATAGGTTGTATACGTTCGATGTCATCTATAGTGCCAGACATAAGACACAAGTTTGAGTTATTCTACTTCTTTATCAAGCTCGTTATATTTGGTTTTCTTCACAAGTGATCATTACAAGGAGCTTACAGATTTGAAGAATCATTTGATTTTCATGCATCACTCAAGGGGAAGTGTTTGATTTTTACTACTGTTGATCATTATTACTACTGCTAGTTGGAGTTTTCTACTATTTTGGATTCATTTTTAGTAAGCATTTTGGTGTTCTTCATGGAGGGCAATTCGAAACATTAGACGGCTTAGATTGGAAGTATGATATTGGTTCGTGGTGGTCAAGATCATTATTTGCATACGTTCCCTATTTGGATAATAACAAAAAGGGGAAGAGATGTTTGAGTGGCATAGCATGGATTAAGGGGAAGACAAAAGAAGACATACTTGTTTCATTCATGGTGAGATCCCTGATCTCAATTTCTCTACTTTGTCTAGGGAAGTTCGTTCAAGAATGGTTTTGTCATTATCAACTAGGGGAAGATTGTTGGGAATTATACGTTTGAGTTGATAAGACAAAAAGAATGAAACAAGAGGGACTTAATACGACAAGAAGGAAACCTACAAAAAGATGGAAGGACTTGCTTGCAAAAGAAGTTTTATTTATTAGTCCTTCGTAGAGATTTGTAATCCCTAATCCTCTAGTATATAAAGAGGACATGGGGTGTAGGTTTTATATATATGTCTTCCAAGATGTAGTCGACTTAAAGGTATGTGTGTGTCCTAGGCGTATAGTCTTGTAAACGCCTAGGTTATTAGTTTAGTTAGTAGACGTGTTCCTATAAACGTCTAAGATTAGTTAGTGTTAGTGAATGAAACCTTTAGCAATAACATTGATGTTCTTATTATTCCGCTGTGCATGTTATTAGTCTTTGTTATTGATCCCTAGCTGAGCTTATAAACGATCTTCACAATTATGTTAATGATTAATTTATGATGTTTAGAAGGTGTTTATGTTGATTATTGAGTTGAACCAAATATGTCATCTATGTTGTTAAACAAGTTGCTGGAATTTTCCGCAATGATTAGTCATGTTTGAAAAATCATATAAAATTGATAAAAGCTCGGATTAAATTATGGCTGGACTTTCTGGAAAGCCTTAGGTGTCTACTTCAGTTGTTATTCATAAAGTTTTTGCTCATTTAGTAGTTAAGTTGGTCTAAAATGCGATTTGGTACAACAAGGGCTGATCTTGAAATGTGCAGCAAACCGAACTTTAAAAATTCATACCGGATAGACCGTAGCTCCGTTTGGAGCGTTCCATACCTTTTCGGAAAGGGAAAGTAGTATGCGTTCATGGAACTCATGACCTGTTTCAGTAATTAAGTGAGTAAAAAAGATGCATTTATAGGCTGCTGCAGAAAATCAGCAAACATTTTCTTAAGTGTTTTGATAATTATGACATAATAAGATGTTTTTGCAAGTCCCATGTGATTATATGCTATGATAACTTATATTCTCAGCCCATATGGTTATAATTCATGTTATGAAAGTATAGAACCAAGTGCCAAAGCTTGGTTAGCTTAGCTCGAGTTCGCGAGCATAGTAGTGCATGTTTGGCGAGATTTATGCCATAACTAGCTGATGAGTTTATGCATTATAGTTAGTTTATGTGTGCTTAGTTGCACTTATATTTACATTATCATGTTATATGCATGCCTAGTTGTTATGTGTTAACATTATACGTGTACATCTATCATGATATAGGTGTTCGAGGCATATTCAGAATCATTCATCTTGCATTATAAGGCCCAGGTGAGTAACGGATTTTCAGTTAACATGTTTAGTAGATTAAGCGTGTTTAGTATATATATGCCTTGCTATATCTCCAGTACTATGCAAGTTATGTATCATGTTGACCCGTGTGGTCATATTAGTATCATGTTGACCCGTGATGTCATATTAGTAACATGTTGACCCGTGTGGTCATATTAGTATCATGTTGACCCGTGTGGTCATATTAGTATCATGTTGACCCGTGTGGTCATATTAGTATCATGTTGACCCGTGAGGTCATATTAGTATCATGTTGACCAATGTGGTCATATTAGTATCATGTTGACCCATGTGGTCATATTAGTACCATGTTGATCCGTGTGGTCATATTAGTATCATGTTGACCTGTTTGGTCATATTAAGTATCAAGTTGACCCGTTGGGTCATATTAAATATTATGTGACATGTTTGGTCATATTAAGTATCATGTTGACATGTTTGGTCATATTAAGTATCAAGTTGACCCGTTGGTCATATTAAGCATCAAGTTGACCAAGGTTGACCCGTTTGGTCATATTAAGCATCAAGCTGGCCCAAGTTGACCAGTTTGGTCATATTAAATATCAAGTTGACTCGTTTGGTCCTATTAAGCATCAAGTTGACCCGTTTGGTCATATTAATTATCATGTTGACTCGTTTGGCCATATTTAGTATTAAGTAGACCCGATTGATCTTACTCAGTAGTATGTTGTGGCTCAACCTCAGTATTATTTATAGCGAAAACTTAGTTATATGTCATAGCGTCTTATTATGTTTATAGTAGTTCAGCTTTATATTATAGTTCAACTATAGTATTAAGTTATAGCTCAGCCTTGTTTTATGTTATAGTATTTTAGTAATTAATTCAATTTTAGTATCATGTCTTAGTTTGACCTCGTAACCATATTATTGCTCAGTTTCTATATTTAGCTTAGTCTTAGTTCTAGCCCAGCTTAGTATCATGTTATAGTCGAGCGTAATTATTTAGCTTAACCTTAAATTATATATGAATGTTATATGTGTTTAGTAATGTGTGAAAAATGCTTTATGCCCTTCTGGCATGCGATGCGTTTATATTTATGCATGTCAAATTCTATGAGGTATATGCTTATGCAGTTTTTAAGGCGGGCCAAGTGCTTTATGCACTTAATCAGTCAGAATGGTAATTTATGCATTACCCTATGTATTCAGACTATTAGTATGTAGTCAGTTATGAGATCACACGTGTGTTCCAGACTAAGTTGGAACTTAGACCTCCTTAGTGGAGAATCGAGCCTTAGAATAGTGAATGTTCTAAAATTGGAACTCAGACATCCTATATGAATGATTAACATGCTTATATGGCTCGTCAATTATGTATTCAGTTAGTATAGTACTATAAGTACTTAGTCAGTATGTGCTTATGCACTCAGCCAGTATAATACTAAAAGTACTCAGTATGTGTGCTTATGCACTCAGTCAGTATGTGCTTTACGCACTCACTATGTGCTTATGTACTCAGTTAGTTATGCACTAAGTATGTGCTTAGTTATGCAGTCAACTATGCACTCAGTATACTTATGTACTCGGTCAGTAACATGGTGTATCATGTATTTAATCAGTCAGTGTAGTGCTATTGTAGTTAATTAATATTATGATTCATGTAGTCAGAATAGTACTATATGTACTTATTCAGCATCATGCTTACCGTTTTTAGTTTATATTTTTGTAGGTATGGAAGATGAGACCATTACATGCTAAATGGGGCGTAATGGGTTAAAATGGTGTAGCTCGCTGGTTAGGTAACGAGCTTCTCATTTTCATCATTTGTTATCAGTTTGGAATGCCCCTAAATCAAAAACCAGCTTTTTTATCAAGTTTAAAGAGTCACCGTTATGTATTTTTATAAAGTTTAGTATTTTAACGGGACGTTTAGAATAAGCCCGTATGATGTAGAAAATACGCTTCCGCTAATTTTATCAATGTATACAGTTTACAGATTTTTAAATATTAAAAAATAAAAAATAAATAAATAAATAAAATTTGGGCGTTTCAGCATATCGCATGTTATTAAAACCAGGCGATTAAAACGCCAAAATAGAGAACAAAAGATTACTCATATTTACTTCTTTTTCAAACATATACTTCGATGCCTTCGGTCATCGGACTCATCGCAAACTTTTTAAAATCCCCTTCTAAACAAGCCATTGATTCGCAACAAGCCATTGATAGAGGACAACCTCAACTTCTAAACAAAAAGCAACCTTTTGAAATAAACAATTCATAAAACAAAACAAAAACAAATTATAGCCTCAATAAACAATCATCACACTCAATTGATAAATGATATTCTCATTTTACAATATAGAATAAAAAACAACTCATAACACAATCAAAGAGACAATATCTTGATAAATCCATCAAAAGTAACACCATCATCATAATCACCACCACCACCAAATCTTATCATGGCCTTAATCTCATCATCATTAACATCTAAACCAGCCATATTCAAATAGCTTCTTAAATCTCCATATCCAACTTTTCCATCACCATCACAATCCATAGCCTTAAACACATCCTCCATAACACCATAAACATTACTACCATCAGTTTTCAACACCACCTTCTCAAACTCATCGTATTCTACGTACCCATTGTTGTTTGAGTCAGCTACTTTCATCATCGTACCTATGATGTTGTCGTCTGCATGGGAGTAAGATGTTTTGAGATCTTCATGGCTGATTTTGCCATCATGGTCCACGTCTAGGATGTCGAATGCGGAACGTAGGTTGGTTATGTTTCTTGATGGAAATAAGGATGTTCCTGTTGGACACATAGTTGTTGGTGTATTGTGTGTGTGTGAGAATTAATGAAAGGGTTTTTGTGGTTTGGAATGAATGTGTGTGAATGTTTTTTCTTTTTCTTCCTCCGGGAATAAGGGGGATTCGTTAGATATATATATAGGCGTGGTTATGGGGTCAATGGAATAATATATGGCTAAGGAAGTTTGGCTTTCGGAGCACGCTCATTTCTTAGTTTTTAAATTATTTATTTGTTGACCAGGAAAAAAAGGAATACTAATATCGACCTGCTAATATGAAGTAGCAAAACGCGTAATATCATGCTTTAAGGGGGAAAAAAATGGAAGTTATTTGTACACTCGTCAAATTAATTTGCACATTTTGTTTTAGAGTGTGTTGATAATTAATACTTTTACAATTTAAAAATGTATAAAAAGTTATGTGAGAATATAAATGTCAAAAAACAATCTTTTATTTTTCTTTTTGCTATCCTCAATATTAAAATGCACTCGCCAAAAATATATCTTTACCATGAACTTTTAGAAAGAAAAGATTTCATGCATAACAAAAAAAGAAAATGCATTAAATTACCCTTACCAAATGAGATTTATGTCGACATTTGACAAAACATAACTTTTGTTTTAGAGTATTCATTTATTAGTGGCGTGATGTCATTTTTGGCAAATGAACCAAAAGATCTGCGTGATAGTTGACACTGAATTAAAGATCATATAAAGAAGGTGATTTGTTCTAGTTAATAATGCACTTGTCATTATTCCATAACAAGCTAAACATTCATAAAGACTATAACATGTGCAAGAAAATAAAATAATATAAAATTGGGGGTTATACGTTAGCGATGACGAAAGGATATTTTGAAGAGGCGGTCAACAGCTGTATGATTCTCTACTTTGTGGAGATGGGTCAAGAAAAAAGGTTTGGATTCTTCTACTGTACATAGAGAAACCTCCACCGCCCAGTGTTCCTCATTCTTTCCACGTGTCACATAACTGATGGACATAAAGCCTAGTGATTCACAAATTGTGTAACCACATATATACCGTAAAGATTTGATTCTTTATGCTAAAGTATTGTACCCAAATTATGTGTTGTTCTCAAGGTTATAAATCGAGTGAGATGTGCCACGACGGCATAACTAAGTTTTACGTTTTTGTTTTTGTGATTAAGGTGAAGTTTTTGCGTTTATAAGACGTAACATAAAACGACAAAAAGTATGAAAATATTTATATATTTATATCATAATTTATATATATCTGAGTTTACAAAAACATGTGTCATAAGGCGGTGTGGCGGCGTGACGGCATGATCAAGCCTCACGCCTTTACGAAGCCTTTACGAGCCTTTTAAAACAGTGGTTGTTCTCGAATAGTAGTGAGGCGTAATGTTTTGGCATGGCTAAGCTTTACGTTTTATGAGCCATGACAAAGCTTTAGTATTTTAAGTTATGATTTAAAGTGTCACAAAATATGAAATATTTATATATTTTTAAAATATTTTATATATATTGAATTTATATAAAAAATATTATACATAATGAATAAATTCAAAAAACTAATATTAAATGTAATCTTTATCATTTTTTTCAAAAATTTCTTTTTTATTGGAGTTGAATTAGAAAAAGGAGTCACGCTTCGCGTTTTAGCGCGTCTTATCGTGCTTTTTCACGTCTCATCTCACGTCACACCTAGAGCTGACGTATTGATCTATTTCGTAAATTGCATGCCACGCCTCGCGCCTTAGTTACGCGTTAACGCCGTCATGTCGCGCTTTTTAGAACCCTGTGATATATATAAAATAGGTTTTCATATCTTGTGCGGGCACAAGATAAGAAGACAAAAAAAAGACACAAAAAATAAAATTTTTATGAGTCATTGAGTCATTTTTTGTAAATCCCTAAGTCCTTTTTGCCTTCTTATCATGTGCTCTTAGGGCAACCTTACAAAATGTAACATATTGAATTTCACAAACACACTAAATCATAAACACAAGAGGCGTATAAGATGAGTTTTAGAGAGAGAAAGTTAGAGGTTGGGAACTTTAGTGAGAGAAAATGAACATATTATTATAAGCTCCAACTCTCTACCTTGGAAGGTAGAGAGTATTTATAGTACTTACAGTGGGTAAAGACCCGTCCGTCCTCCACGGTGTTACTTAACTAAATATTACTTAACTTGTAATAATCTACGACTACGAGCTTTCTAATGATTACATATACTTGAGGTGACCGACTTTTTAATAACTGTATTTACTAAATCCTAACAATCTCCCCCTAAGGGAGGTCACCTCAAACACACATTAAAAATTACATTGAATACAAAGAGATATTACATTATAAATTGTTCTTGCATTCTTGATGTAGGACTTTGCTCTGAAGCTTGTAGTCATCGATTCTTCATAATTGCATGTTTGGTTAATCCAAGTTGAGGTCTTTAACTGATCCACGTGATAATGAGTTTTGAGCCAGCTTTGAGATCATCAGCAATCATAAATCTCTGACTCGTCCATTGTGGTGTTGGTATTATATGATGTTGTGACTTTTGGACCGACATGCTCACATTTTGGATCATGATTTCTTCTCATCAGAGTAGCGGAAGCTTTCGTTGATTCATGATATAGGCAGCAGCGTAGCAGAAGCATGGAGTGAGAATATCAGAGTCATTGATGCACTAATCATGATTTCTTTTGAAATGAATGTGATGTGTGAGCATGCGGCTATGGATTGACCGCTTCATTCTGATCAGCTGCAAACGTCGGGCGTACCTGCATACAACAGTTAGCAATAAAGTGCACGAAAGTGTCTTTGATCACTTTCGTTGAATTGAGGTACACGGCCCACGGTTCCCCGTTGATCAGTACAAGTACTGCCTGTGATCAGGTAAAATTCCGAAGAATTTTCTTGACAGGGTTTCGCAGCTGCTCTAGCTGTTCTCAAACCGGAACGTCTCAAAGAAGACAACATGGAGTGAGTGAACCAGCGAATTGAGATTCACTGATTGATAAAAAGAGATTTGAAAAACAATCGTGTATCGCTCAATAGAAATTGTTTTTGCAATACAACGAAGGTTTTAATGAAAATCAATTATCAATCACAAACACCTTTTATTTTGAAATATTTGTACGCAGTCGATGTGCTAAAGAAAAAAGTTTTTAAGCACAACGACCGGTTTTTCAAAGGTAACCGTCAATCCACAACCTGAACCAGGATTGATTCAACAGATTGAATCGCCCCATTGTTTCTGTTCAGTTGTCACATGGTTGATATATTGGATAGATCTCACATGCCACCCACCAGGAGCTTGTTTGATGTTGGCTCCAGAAGGCTTTCCATCTTCATTGTGAATATGTTTGCATATCACTCAGATGTTCTTGCAATACCACAAGGATAATGCGTAGGACTCATAAGATATAATCTCTCTTTCCACATTGTGTGAAACAAAGAGTCTTCATTGAAAGTGTCCTAATGAGATTTATTGATGATCTCGTGGCTCTAGACTCAATTGTGCATATTTTGGTTCCTATGTCGGAGACTAGGGAGAGGGTCTCCTTCTTCAATACCAACTCTCTCTAAGAGAAAGTCGATAGATTATGTCGGTTCCCTGTGAGAATGAAACAAGTCCTTTTAAGAGGAACTTGAGTGGTTTGGAAAGTTGAAGTGCAGTGCGTCACTGGGTCCATGACGTCTTGTCTTCAATACCGATGTTACCTTGGTAACCACCAGTAGCATATGAATTGAACCCGGTTTCTGCCCTAAGGTTGAATAAATTGAGGGCTAATTCTTTTCACCCTTTTTCTCATTCAATTCTTTTTCATTCTTCAACCCCTTCAGTGCTTACCGAGACTTCATATCTAGAACCTTGTTGGGTTTATTCCAGTACTAGCTCAGTCTCAGTCCGCACTCTTCCCATATCTCATTTTTCTCCTTTTTATCATCATACCTAAGGACTTCTACACTAACTAGTGGATTGTCCCTGGGTAGATCCCTCCGGTTCTGGCGGATCATGGGAACGAATACCTAACCTAACCATCCTTATATCACCATACATAAAATAAATTTGGTCGGTCTATTTGGTATTGTTCATCTGCCGTTGGAACCAATTGAAAACCATTTGAAGGTCAATTCAGATACTTGTGATATATTATCAAAGCATTTTGTACCTGAATTATTTTTTTGATATTTTTAGAACAAGAGCTCCCCCTCAACACGTGCTTCATGTATTTGAAATTGTTTTAACACACGGAGGCAAGAGGAAGAATTAACTTCTTTGATTTCCATTTTTTAAAACATATCAACATCACTTCCCAGATCAAATCAAGTAGATAAAGCATTTTGGGGAAGAATGAGGTTTTCAAAAAATTTCTCCCCCTCAATATGTGCCTCGAGGTTTGAAAGAGTTTTGCACATACTAGAGGGAACCTGCACTTAGAGACAAATCAATCACGTTTCAATTATTTGTGGTTTAAGATAGATGCTCCCCCTCATCATGTGCATTGAAAATTTGAAATCGTTTGGCACATGTGGGAAGGAGAGCTTGTACATCCTTATAAAACCATTTACCGAATTATCAGATTAAATCCAATTTAAATCACAAATTCTCCCCCCGATCACAATTATCAAATTATTTGAGATTTGTGATCTCTGTAGATTTAAATTGATTTTGAAAGCTTTTAAGGAGAATTGTGACTTGATTATGAAACACATTTTAACTGATAAGAATCGGATTATGAGACTTTAAACTCCATTGATTAAACATGCATGATTATCTTTTGAAAACAATTGTATGACAAATAACCTTTTGATTTAATTGAAATCATTCTCCCCCTCAATCAGTGACATAAGTTGTTGATTGAGAGATAGATATTTTTGACAAACGATGAGTCCAGATGATTTTCAAATATAGAGTCCGAGTTATTTTTCAAAGTAATTGGGTTTCATTAGATAGTAAGTAATTGTTTATAGAATCAGAGCATGAGTTTTGAAAAACAAGATAAAGCATGGCTCTGTTCTTTCTTTGAAAAGAGGGTTATTGCCTGAAAATGACAATAAACCATTGTTTCACTTTCTCCCAAAAATATTTTTTAATTTTAAATTATTTTTATTTTTTATTTATTTTATTATTATTTTTTTTTTAAATTCGAACAACATCTAAAGACCCGTGTCATTCTTTAAATGACAGCACAAAGACCGTAGATATTATCGAATCGAGGAAAACATGACAAAAAGACAATATTTTTTGAATTTTTCAAGATTTTTCAATTTTTAAGGATTTTTAAAAGTTTTATATTTTTCTATTTGCTTTTTGAAGGTTTTGAAATTTTGTATTTTGTTTTTCGAATAACTATTTACAAGAGATGGATGAAGAAAGACCTTTACTCCTCGTTTTCCTCTTGAAGACGTTTGAGTGTTTCCGGTTGTAGACTTTTAAGACCAAGTCGTGGAAGAATAATCTCAAAACGTTCTCTAGGAAGAGCTTTGGTAAAGATGTCTGCTAGCTGGTATTCAGTCCTCACAAAGTATAGTTCCACCACACCATTTTCTACTTGCTCCCTGATGAAATGATGTCGAATGTCGATGTGCTTTGCTCTTGAGTGATGTACGTTGTTGCATGAGAGAGCAATAGCACTTTTATTATCACAGTACAGAGGGATTTTGTTGAATTCAAAGCCATAGTCAGATAATTGGGATCTTATCCATAGGATTTGAGCACAACAGGATGACATGGCTATGTATTCAGCCTTTGTAGAGGAAATAGAAGTACTCATTTGCTTCTTTGAAGACCAGCTCACAAGCTTATTACCCAAAAACTGACCACCTCCAGACGTACTTCGACGAGTATCTTGACATCCTGCATGATCAACATCTGCATAGGCTGTTAGTGACATACCGGTGTCCTTCGGGTACCAAAGTCCCATATTGATGGTTCCTTGGAGATACCGAAAGACCCGTTTAACCGCTTCAAGGTGCTTTTTGGTAGGCTTAGCCTGGTATCTAGCACACATGCAAACAACGAACAAGATGTCTGGTCTACTAGCTGTGAGGTACATCAGGGATCCAATCATACTACGATATTTCGTTTGGTCTACCATGATCCCTGAGTGGTCCTCATCTAGTTTAGTATGCTCTATCATGGGAGTGTCAACAGGGTCACTAGAATCAAATCCAAATTTCTTTAAGATCTCATTTGCATATTTAGATTGATTTATGAAAATGCCTCCGGGACTTTGTGAAATTTGTAATCCCAAGAAAAATGACATTTGTCCCATCATTGACATTTAAAATTTAGAACCCATTTCATTACACATTCATTGGGGTCAGTCGAGGCAAAGATAATATCGTCTACATATATTTGAACGTGAATTAGGGGCCGTTTGGTTTGTTGCTAAGAATCACAATGGGTATCGGATTGGGTATGAAGTGGAATGACAATGGATATAATATAGGTATCTTGATATCCATTAAATTGTTTGGTTGGACGTGGGTTTTATTTATTTCCACCACTGGGCCTACCTTCAAACAACTATCATCATCTTCCAACCTTCAACTGTTGAACCCCACATCTCAAATACAGAGCAGTAGAGCACATTTTTTCTTGTTTGTTTTGTTTTTCTTATGGTCACATTAAACATAAAAACAACACCAATAACAATATAAAAAATCAACCAGATCCTTGATAAACCTTCACAGCCAAAAAAATAAATTTCGTATCATACTATTATTACAGATCCATGTATATTCAAATATTTATGTATATATTCAAATTAAATTTCGTATCATACTATTTTTAGACAAGATGGTAGCAGACCCAGCCGGAGTAAGCGGAACAATGAAGAAAAAGAGATGATTGAGTTACGGGCTCACAACGTTAAGCATGACCATGATGCTCCTTCACAGTGAAGATGAGAAGAATATGTCTTAGACACTTTCTTTTTATTATAAACATGATTATAATATTCTTGTGATATATGGATGGATCTTGAAGAAACAAAAGTTCAGTTATTAATAAAAGATGTGGGCCACTGGGGAATGCTTTTTGTAAACCTACCGATTCAGCTTGTTATGACCAAACCTTCTTATTTAGGTATCTTCAATCCCATTTATGCATACCAAACATTTGTATTCATTCTCAAACCCATTCCCCCATAGCTATACCCTCAAAACAAACGGCACCTAAATGTTTGCCTGACTTCCTGGTGAACAATGTTGGATCAACTGCTCCTTTGCTGAATCCAGTTGATAGAAGAAACTTTGATAGCGTATCATACCATGCCCTTGGAGCTTGCTTCAAACCGTAAAGAGTCTTCTTCAAACGATAGACGTGAGTAGGATGCTCTGGATTCACAAAGCCTTCAGGCTGGCTGGCGTAAACGACTTCTTTAAGATCTCCGTTAAGAAAAGCCGTCTTTACATCCATCTGATATACTACAATGTTCTTACTTGCAGCATTAGCCAAGAAGATTCTGATTGCCTCGATACGAGCAACTGGAGCAAATGATTCTTCGAAGTCAATACCCTCCTCTTGACGGTATCCTTTTGCAACCAATCGAGCCTTGTTCTTTAAAACATCACCATGCTCATCAAGTTTTACTTTAAAGATCCAATTTAGAGCAATGATCATTGCATAATCTGGAGCAGGTACTAATTCCCATACATCTAGTTGATCAAACTCATGAATTTCTTCTTGCATGGCATTGAACCAGCTGTCTTCATTCATGGCAGTTTTCACGTCTTTTGGTTCGATTTTAGAGAGTACGGAATTGAAGAAGCACCATAAGGCATCGGTTGCAAGTTGTTTCCGTGTGGATACTGGACGAGAGAGGTTTCCAATGATGTTGTCCAATGGAGGATCATGTGTTCATTTCCTAAGATGTTCATGTGGTTGTTGTTGAGGAACTGAAGTAGCAGAGTCTATATCTTCTGATGACGATGGTTCTGATGATGATTCAGGAGCAAATATGTTTTCAAAGGGTTCATCTTCTGGAGGAGCAAAAGGGTTTTCATCATCTGTAACAGCAGCACCATTTCCATTGTGTACACTCGATGATTGATGATTTGTTGATGAGACAGAGTGATCAGCAGCAGGCGCTTCTTGACTTAATGACATTGAAACTGAAGGGTTAACTTCATTTACAGGGATAGAGGCAGCCTCTGTTGATGGAACTGACATATCATTAGCACTTGGTTTATAATGTTCATCAAACATTGGATCAAATAATTTCTTCAAATCATCTTCTGAAGGAGGTACATACGGAGTCGCTGGTGAGGGATTAGAAACAAGAGTAGAACTGATAGGACTACTGGATAAAGGTTGAAATGCGGGTCCAGAACTGGATTGTATTGGAGCCATTTGACCGGTCAGCTCATCGAACGTAACGTGAATTGTTTCCATGATATTTCGGGTTCTCTTGTTGTAGATTCGGTAACCCTTCTTGTTTGATGCATAACCAACAAAAACTCCAATGTCCGCTTTAACTCTTAATTTTCCTAAATCTTGACCGTCATTTGTTGAATAGCACAAAGCACCAAACACACGAAGGTAGGAAAGATCAAGTTTTCGTTTATGGACAAGTTCATATGGAGTTTTTCCATGAGAGGTGTGAATAAGGGAACGATTTTGGGTGTAGCAAGCAGTGGCAATGACTTCAGCCCATAGAAACATCGGAACCTTTGAATAAATTAGCATTGTTCTTGCGGCTTCCAGAAGAGTTCGATTTCGTCTTTCAACTACACCGTTCTGTTGAGGAGTTCGTGGAACACTTCTTTGATGACTGATTCCAACACTTTCATAAAACTGAATTAAGTGTTTGTTAACAAACTCTGTGCCATTATCTGTCCGAACAATTCTAACAGTATTGTTGAGTCGAACCTGAAGCTGTTTGATAAGTTTGATGATGACATATGGAGTTTTATCCTTTGTCCTCAAAAACTTTACCCAAGTAAATCGAGAGTAGTCATCAACAACTACTAGAATGTATTTCTTCCCATTTATCGTTTGCACTCTCATTGGTCCGCACAGATCCATATGAAGGGTATGAAGAACTTCCATTACTGAGTTTTTGGGTTTTGGTTTGTGGGCATATTTCGTGCTTTTTCCCAACTGGCAAGCTGAACAAAGATGATCTTTTTCATATTTCAATCTGGGTAAGCCTCTGACAAGATCCTTTCTGGAAAGGTTATTAATGGTACCGAAGTTCAAGTGATTGAGACGACGATGCCATAACCATGACTTTGTTTTTGAAGCCTTTGACAGCAAGCAGATTGGAGAAGACTTCATCATGTCTTCGATAGATATGGTGTATAGGTTAGAACCACGAGTACCTCTTAATAATTCCACACCATCAAGTTCTCTAACGAAACAAGTATGCTTTCTAAAAGCCACTTCTAGATCGGAATCACGGAATTGACCAACAGAGAACAAGTTATGACCAAGACCTTCCACATAATATACCCTGGAAATTACACTTTTACCAACCACATAATCTCCATAACCCATAATTGCACCGAAATGATCGTTCCCGAATCTAACTGTCCCGATGAATTTGCTCACGAAGTTCATGAGCCGCGACCAGTCTCCAGTCATATGCTTGGAACAGCCTGAGTCCAGGTACCACAGAACGATTTGAACGATCTGCAGTTGAACACAGACAAGAATGGATAACTGGATAATTGGGATCCCCATGCGAGAATGGGTTCCATTTGGTTAGTAACAGTGATTGGAACACCCACATCAGAAATAGAAGCAATGGAGTCATTAGGAATAGATGCAGTGCTGGTGTCCGTATTTGACATATTCAAAGTGTGTTCACTTCTTAATGGAATAGTTCTACCAGTAGGCATCCATTTTCTAGTGGGCATTGTCTTAGCAGATTGATTATCCTTATGGCCAAAAGGTATCCATTGATAACCTATCTTACTAAATGTTCTTCCTGTGGGTTTCCACTGTTTTCTAACTTTCTTTCGTCTTTGCCTTTTAGCCTTCTTAGCATGATTTTTAGCATTAACAATTTTAACTGGGCATTTGACAGCATTAGACAAAACATTCACACCACATTCATGATTAGCAACAGAATTCAAGCAATCATCATTACATGGTTTGCAGATAGTATCAGAATTCGAATTAATTACAGTATGCCTATGGCTAATACTAGAATTAACACGATTCATTTTATTCAACTCAAACTTAAAGTTCCTAGGTTGGTCTTCTACTCTCTTCCAATGCACATTCTTAGCTTGCGAGGTCCTATCTTGCTTGGTATTGCCTGGAGACTTTGACCCGCTTGCTTTAATGTCACTGATTACTCTTGTAGAGGGAATTATGAGAACATTAGTTGGTTGATCTACTTTTTGCATTCCTGAACTAGATGTGCAAGGATCTGAACTACTAGAAGGCACATTAGTGTTCACTTTCTTAAAGTTGGGCATGGAATGGTTTGTATGCTTGGCACTAGGCATAGAACAAGGCATCACATCTTTACCTTTCGCACCTAAGGATTTAGGACATGTTGCTATTAAACATTCTAGCAGCTCTTGAGATCGTTTGGCCTGAATGTAAGCAAACCTAATTTCTCTATCAAGAGGCTTATTTAAGAAATCCTCTTCCACGATCTCACGGAGACATTCTAGACTATCCTTAAGGTGAGCGCAATAGTTGTGAAACACAGGTTCATTATTCCTAAGATGAGGAGGAATGTATTTAACAGTCACAGTATATTTGCAGTCTGAGGATGACTTTGATGCAACCTTCTCATTAAAAACAAGTGGCAGTTTCCCTTTTTCCTGACTCCTCAGATTCTCAATTTCTTTTTGTAAAGAGGTTATTTTTTCGTTGTTTTTGTCACGAGTGACTTTCATTGAATCATATAACTATTTAAAGTGACGTTTAACCTTTTCATTTTCTTCTAGAAAGCTCTCGTTTTCCTTTTGTAAAGCATTTACTAAGTTTTGAAGATGAAAAGTTTGAGAATACTGTGAATCTAAAGGAGGAGGCATTTGGGTGCCAGTCACATTCTTCTTTTCACTCTTTAATTGAGAGATTTGGGCTTTCAACTTTCTGATCGTGTTACAATGAGCTAGAATCTGTTCATCACGTTTGCTAATTTCAAAAACTGCATCAAATTCAGGAACATCCAAGGATGTCTTGATATTTGAGGTTTTAATATTTTCTTTCAGATGTTGATATTTTAATTGCAAAGCAAGATGTTCAACTTCCAATTTAGAAAACTGTTTTACCAGGTTATCATGATCATCCTGTTCAACTTTATCATGTAGTTTAGAGTTAGTTTTTTCAAGCTCAATGACACGATCATGAGAGACTTTCAGAGCAACAGATAATTCATGAAATTGAGAAGCATTAATGGAACAATTTGTAGCAGTGTAAAACACATCTTGAGCAATACATTCAGAAATAAGATTCTCATTCAAGGTATGCAAGTTCTTCCTCTCAATCTCATTATATTTTAATTCTCGCTCATAGTCACTAACCTCAACAATCATCGCATCAAATTCCTTTTCCATTTCTTTAATATCTAAGTCCATCCCTTTTTTAAGACTCTCAAATTGACCTTTTAATAGTTTAAAGAAAGGCATGATCTCAGTTAAATAGCATTCTTTAGTTTGCTCAAAACCCCTTTCCCCTTCAGTTATCCCAGTAGGTGTGATCCTTTTCTTACAAGTTTTCTCAAAATCAACCAATAATTGAAAGATAACATATTGACTGATTAAGGTCTTGCTTTTAGTGGCAATAGTTCTAGGAACTAAATGCATTGGTGTATTTGGAGGATACACAGTTGCTAAAGGCATTTTCCTAAAGGGGGGGTTTGTTACAACAAGATTCTCTGCCTTTTGCTTATCTAAATCCTTTTTTCAGAACACTTGTTCGGGTGTTAACAACGTTTGAGGCTTAAACATGTTCAAGGAAATCCAATTTTCCTTTTTGTAGTCATGGGGTCTGATAATTATGTTTTTCTCTTTACATGTAGGATTGTTGAGTTTCTTATCCATTTTCTCCCTAGTGACCTCATCTGATTTCTTATCTTCCTCAGTACACTCAGCGCAACTAGGTTTCTGCCTAGGTTTAAGGATTTCATTGCCATCATAGATAACATTTTGAGCAGCTTTTGCTGTCTTACCATACTCAGGGTTGGATTCCTTTATAATGGGGATACTATGCTTATCGCTGAGAACTCTATGCTTCGTGATCATGTGAGCAGTCTGAATGGTATTCCCTTGTACGTACAACTTATTTTCAAGCTTGTTTTTCAAGGTTTTTAGATTAGAAAAATCATTCAAAAGTTTTGATTCCTTAGCACTAAATTCTTGCTTAAGCATTTTAACATTTTCTTGAAGTTCTTGTTTTTGCTTAGTAGTTTTAGAAAGCTTTTCTTGTAATGAGTTTAACTCTTGTTTTAATACTTCTTCTCTAAACTTACTTTTTCTAATAGTTGTACGCATTTGGTCATCCATTTCCTGCTCAAGGGTGGTTAACTCAAACTTAGCACGCTGTTCATAAATAGCAACACGTTCTTTATAGGCATTCAGTTCAGAGACAACAGAATTATCAGTGGTACATGCAGTGTATTCTAAAAAACATAGTCATCATTGACTGCGGAAGATGCATTACTTGGTACACACTCACTTTCACTTTGCTTCACATATTGATCATATGGGAAAATATTGCTATTACCCTCATAATCAATATCTGATTCATAAGTCTCAAGAGATTGTACTTCATTATGCATCTTTCGCTCATCAACATTATCATATAGTTTTAATACCTCTGAAATGATTTTGTCTTTGGATGGACCGGCTTGTTGTGGTGGAGAGATCTTTGGAGAAACCATAGGTGAGATGCTAGCCATGAAGATTGTCTGGGCAGTAGGTTCATCATCGACATCAGAGTCAAATGCATCACAGTCAGCTACTTGAAAGGCATTCTAATGATTGTGACCTATTTCCTGAATTGGTTGCTCATCCACATCTGCATCATATGTCTTGGCATTCCTTTCAGCAAGAAACAATAACTCTTCTTCATCCAAAGCTGCTCCATTATCCTGAGCTTGCACAAGAAACATCTTATCCCTGAAGTACTTTGCATTCTGAGGGCGTTTTGGCGATGTGCAGTTCCTTGCAATATGTCCCTCTCCACCACAGTTGTAGCATTTGATTGGCTTTGCTTGTCCTTGATTTCCAATCCTTCCCCGATTCTGATTTCCCACATATCCTCTACCAACTCCACCTCTTCCTTGTTCGTACTGCCTTTCTTGAACTGGCTGCACCATAACCTTCCCATCTCTGACAGTGGCTTGATTGTGTGGATTGGATGCTGTTCTGAGGTTGTTGTTGGTGTGTGGGAGAGAGTTCATGTTTTGACTAATCATGAGAGCCAGTTGATTAATGAAGTTTCCCACGGCTGCATCAACATCAGCTTGTTTGAACATTGGATCGGGAATGAGTTTGTGATTACCATTACCCATGGGTATAACTTGAGAAGCTTTGGTGGTAATTCCCACATTTGTGTAAAAGGCAGTTGAATCATTTGATGAGCTTGTCTCTCCCTGGTTGGTTTTGAACTGATCTAGAATCCTTTTTTCAAACATAACATGCCTCTCATTCTGAAGAAGGAATGCATAGAGTTGCTCATAGTTTGTATTCTTCAATCCTTTTGTTAGCTTCACAGAGGTGACAAACTTGTGCCATTCAGGATTCATGTTGTTCACAATTTTTGAGTTCAGCTGAATGTTTGGCATGGTCATTTTGATGTTCCTCATTTCATTCACAAGCTTATGGAATCTCACGTAGTACCCATAGACACTCTCATCTGGTTTCATCTTGAAGTGTTCAAATTCATCATATAGTTGTGATTCTCTGTCTTCTATAGTTAATTCAGAACCTGAGAGGAGCACCTTGACATTATTCCAAACTGCCTTGGCTTCAGTGTTGTGATTGATCAGCTTGTAGATGTCTTTTGGAAGACCCTGTAGTATGATGTTTGAGGCCCTGATATCAGCATCGAACTTCTTTTTCTCCTTATCATTGAGCTCATCATATGTCTTTGGTCTATCTATTCCATAGATCATAGTTCCATCTGCAGCTGTATCAATTAAGTCTCTTGTAGTCTCAATCTGATAAGGTCCTTCATCAATAGACTTGAGAATGTTGACTCCGTTTTCCTTTCCAAGACAGTACAATCTGATTCGTTGTGCCCAAGAGTCGTAGTCAGTTCTGTCAAGCATAGAAGGAAGAGTATCTGAACCAGCTGCTTGGACATCCTCAGCAACAGTGGAGATGATTGTAGGTACGTTGGTAGACATGTTAACAGATTACACGGGATTTTAAAACTCTATGATTAAACCGGGAAATAGATTCTTTCATGGGATTTTACTAAATCAAGAGAAAACCGTATTACAACCAAAAGTTCAACCAAGTCGCTAAGAAACCTTGAACCAAGTCGCTAAGCACCAAGTTGCTAATATTATGAAATCAAGTCGCTATGCACCAAGTCCCTACAAATTTTGACAGCAAGTCGCTAAGCACCAAGTCGCTAAGTCGTCAAGTCGCTAAATAGCAACTCGCTAAGGTTCAAGTCGCTAACACCAAGTCGCTAAGAAAACTTAAGTACAAGTCGCTAACAAAATTGAAAGCAAATCGCTACCTTCACCAAGTCACTACCCGTAGTGGAGAATCCACTAAGTGTACTGTTTGTCGGCTTGTCTAAATAGAAAAGTCGCTAAGCTCAAATCGCTACCACTTCAACTACAACTCGCTACAAACTTACAAAGCAAGTCGCTACCAAGATTAAAAATTCGTGACTCAAGTCGCTAGCAAGAATATCTCAAAAACACCACTTATCAATCCAAAAACAACCCAACCACGATGATTCAAGCCTACCAAATCAAAACCTAAACACTTATGATGATCCTAAACACAAAAGTACAAACAAAATCCAAGCTTTAACACAAGAAATGATCCAAATGATGCAAAAACCACTAAACTTTTTAACCTCAAAAACCATCTAAAAACCACTAGAAATCCAAGGATATGTAAGAGATGGTCTAACCATGGCTCTTGATACCATTTGTAACATATTGGATTTCACAAACACACTAAATCATAAACACAAGAGGCGTATAAGATGAGTTTTAGAGAGAGAAAGTTAGAGGTTGGGAACTTTAGTGAGAGAAAATGAACATATTATTATGAGCTCCAACTCTCTACCTTGGAAGGTAGAGAGTATTTATAGTACTTACATAAATCGCCACCTACGGGCTGTGGATCAGGCATACAGTGGGTAAAGACCCGTCCGTCCTCCACGGTGTTACTTAACTAAATACTACTTAACTTGTAATAATCTACGACTACGAGCTTTTTAATGATTACATATACTTGAGGTGACCGACTCTTTAATAACTGGATTTACTAAATCCTAACACAAAATTTTTGACATTTACTTACTAAAAATTTTACCCACTAAAATCTATAAAAGTAACCATAAAAGATTTACCCGCCAATACCTATAAAAGTAACCAAATATAACTTTTACCCACTAAAACTACTAAATAATAAAACCAAAATAAAAAATTTGTCAAAAAAGAGCAAAAATGGGTCTCACTAAAACCCACATACATCGGATCTCATCAAAACCCTAACTCCCGTTAACATCCATCATCGTTATCACCGGATCACCAGTGCGGTATCCACCACCGTTGTTATCCCCTACCACCGGAATTGATTAGACTAAATCCGGCACCACCACTGTCGTTATCCACCACCACCGGAATTGTTTGATTAAACTAACTTCGGCACCACCACTGTCATTATCCACCACCACCGGAATTGTTTCATTAGACTAACTCCGACACCATCACCGTCGTTATCACATCAGGTATAACATATATGAAGTGTTTTGATGTTTGTTGTTTTGTTAATAAGCCGATATCTTTGCTAGTGTAAGTTTGCTATTTCATAAGCATTTTGATGTTTCTTGTTTTGTTAATAAGCTGATAGTTGTTTTGTTAATAAGCTGATGTTTGTTTTTTGGTTAATAAATTTGGTGGTTAGTTGAAATGTATAGGAGAGACTTCGTCTTAGGAACGAGTGCTATTAGCAAGCTAGTGTTGTATGGTTTGCGAAATATTATTAGTTTGGGTTTGAAAATTGAGGCATTGTGAACATCTGTTTAATTGATTTTATTGTTGTTGTTGGTTAATATGCTATAGCTTAACTAATTTAAAGGCTGTTTCGAGCTGATATGATTGTATAGTTAGCTCGACTTGTATTGTTTCTAGTAGGTTGTTTCTAGTTGAAATGCATAAGCTAAAGCCTAGATAATTTAACGAGCTTGTGTTGTCTCGTATGTGAAAATTCATCAGCATAGGCATGAAGATTGAAGCACTCTGAATTTATGCTTGATAAAAAATTTTGATGAATGATGGAATTTTAATAGATAAGTTAATTTGTATTAATATTGATGGATTATATTTGAGTTGAAGTGAACTTAGGTTAATGCTTATAATTTAATGTAAATGTAGTAGAGACTTAACTTTTTTGCCCTCAATAAGAATATCACTATTTGTGTTTAAAATTTTGTATGTTTATTTGATGATATTGTTGTATACACAATCAAAAAAAAAATTCAGTAGCTAATAGAGTTACATGGTTGTTTTTAGGCATGTAAGAGTTGAATATTACTTCACTTATTCTACTTTTGACATCATTATGGACAAATCTTGGATGTAATCTTGCACCAAGAGTTACTCCACAATATGTAAATGGTGTGGAATATTTTCTTAACTTTGCTTTTGAGAAATCGAGTCAACATGGAGAGATTTTGTGTCCATGCGCGAATTGTCACAATAGATTTTACCTTGCAAGAAAAAAGGTGTATGATCACCTTATATGTGTTGGATTCAAGAGAGGGTATATGAACTGGACAAATCACGGGGAAAGTAAGGAGGTATCATCTTCGAGTATGATGGAAAATGATGAAGAAGGAGGAGACGATCATGAAATTCATGAGATACTACATGACCTTTTTCCTACGGTGTCGATTGAAGGAAGTATGGGTGAAAGAGAACCTCAACCTCAACCTAATTTGAGCCGTGAAAATCAAAATGATAAAAAGAAGTTTGATGATTTGGTCAAAGATGTTAATCAGAAGGTGTATTCTAATGCTAAGCATAACAAGTTGTCTGCCTTGGTTCGTTTATACCACATAAAATATCTTTATGGTTGGAGCAACAAATCATTTTCTATGTTATTGGATTTTTTTCAAGAAGAGTTGTTGCCTGAAGGGAATATATTGCCTAAGAAACATCACGAGGTGAAAAACATCATTAAGAAGTTGAGGTTAGGGTATGAAAAAATACATGCATGTCCTAACGGATGCATGTTGCTTTGGAATGAAAATGAGAACAAAGAAATATGCTACGTTTGTAATGCTTCCAGATGTAGGCCCACGCAAGATACCTCTGGATGAGTCTGGAGATAAGGCGGGTGTACAAGATGAGGCGGGTATACAAGATGTGGTGGGTATACAAGAAGAGCCGAGTTTACAAGATGAGGTAAGTCTACAAAAGAAAAAGAAGAAAGCAATTAACATTTTGCGTTGGTTTCCCTTGAAACCAAGGCTTCAAAGATTGTTATGTCTTCGAAAATGGCTCATCTTATGAAATGGCATCATTTGGAATGGGTAAAAGATGGTAAGCTACGACCCCCAGCCGGTGCATTGTCATGGAAACACTTTGATGAGAAGCATTATGAATTTGCAAGCGATCCTCGAAATTTTCGTTTGGCTCTAACAAGTGATGGTTTCAATCCATACATGTCAATGAATCTAAACTACAGTATTTGGCATGTCTTCATTATTCCATATAATTTACCTACATGGTATGTCCTGAAACAACCTAATTTTATTCTTTCTTTGATCATTCCGGGTCCCAAAAGCCCCGGTAATAATTTAGATGTTTACGTGCAACCTTTGATAAAGGAGTTAAAAGAGTTGTGGGCTCGTATTGATACATTTGATGCCTCAACGAATCAAAATTTTGAAATGAAAGTCGTAGTTATTTCTACGATATCTGATTTTGCGGGATATACCAACCTTTCGGGGTGGAGCACTAAAGGGGAATATGCATGTCCTGTATGTGCTTTTGACAAAACTTCAAAATTGCTAGATCATGGTAGAAAATGGTGTTACATGGGCCATCGAAGATGGATTAAACCAAATCATAGCTCACGTAAAGATACTTGATCCTTTGATGGAGATCAAGAATTAAGAAAAGCTTATATACTTTGTGGGTCATGGCAGACATAAATCGAAAATGACAGACATTGAAATATGAGCTAAAAAAGCGTTCATTTGATTCAAGCTTAACCATTGATGAGATTACAGCCGCTCAAAATGATTCTAGAGTCGAGAAAGAGGACTTCAGAAAGCTGGCGACTCATTGGTTTTGTGAAGAAGCCCAGGTAATCCAATTCTTTGTGTCTGTATTATCTGGTTATTTGAGTATGTTCATTAGCTTGCAACTCACTTCAAAAAAGATGGTTGCTAATTATGCCCAGAAGCTGTATCAAGGTTCACTTCTTTATAATATTCATTTATAGCATGATCCTACGTAATTTAGACTAACTAAAATTGATGTTGAGGTTGTCTTGACACTTGAGTTGTTTAAGGCAAATCATAGAATGCAGAACAGAATGCACGAAAAAATCAGCTAATTGGATAGATCAGATTTAGAAAAGAATGCAAGTAGTGGTGTGAAAAACTAATATTTGAGATAAGTAGTTGAACTTCAGTTTGTTTTAGGATTGTTATGAATTTATAGCCTTATGGTTTAGCTTTTTTGTTTAACTTTTTTTGTTGTCTGTTATCGATTGCAGTGATGTAAGGAGTAGATTTTATCTTTATTTGTAGTTGTGTTACTAAGAAAATTGATTTTTGAAAATGACTATAGCGTATTGTTTGATTGTAGCTTCATAGATTACAAAAATGTTGATTTTACGGATGTGTGGAGTAGTTTATATTACTATATTAAGAGTGTTAGAAATCAGTAAACTACCATACTGATTGCATGCTTTTGTTCTGTTAGCGAGTTTACGTTAATTATAGTGATGTATGGAGTTTGACGCTGACAACATACTTAATTACTTGTCAGTCACCATATGAATCATTTACCTTTCGCGATCCATTTTCTAATGTGGCATGGGTATTTTGGTAATTGTTAATCAATGAATGCCGAACAGAATGCACAAAAAATCGGCTAATTGGATTAGATCAGATTTAGAAATGAATGCAACTAGTGGTGTAAAAAAACTGATATTTGAGATAAGTAGTGGAACTTCAGTTTGTTTTAGGCTTGTTATAAATTTATAGCCTTATGTTTTAGCTTTATAGTTTGAATATACACCAGACATTTTGCTACACCTATGATACTCTAGCTTCACTACATATAAAATGCTTCCTTAAGAAGACTTAGTTAGACGACCTTGTTGCCTTAGGATCTGTCTGAACTAAAATAGAACCAATCATCCTATCACCAAACATGATCGGAATGACATATTCGTCTTGTCTGTGATCCGTAGATTATGCTTGCATGGGATGGTATGTAATATGCTCTAACATAATCATGTAGCTTAATTGGTAGGCTATTGAGAAGAATAAGGAGATCCATTCTAAATCAAATGAGCCTCACATGTTGGGGACCAAATCTTTTGCTAGGCTAGCTGATGAAAAGGTGATTATATTTTTTTGTTTTACTATTATTCAGAAATTATAACTTTTTTTAATAGTTAGTAGCAAAAAGATGTATTTGAGATATCCAATATATGAAGATGTTAGTGGTATACTTGCATTAGTATTTGCATTGAATTTGTTGAATGATGAATCATACATATGATATTTCATAAAAAGGAAAAAGGAGGTGTTCGACCAACACGTGGAGACTTATACATCATCTGACGCACAAAAAAAATGGAAGCATAGTCAATGCAAATGCTGCAAAAGTTATTGTATGTATATTTAAGTCCTTTTTTTGACATATTTGTATTAGTATTCTTATGTACTACTTTTTAACTTGCAAACCACATTTAGGATGACATAAAGGTCATTGCCAGTGATACCAGTATTAGTACAAGTAGTACAAACACAGGGATTATTGACTTGAGCAACAATGACTTGGCGAGAGTCAAAGGAAAATAAAAAGGAGATTATACACGATGCGTAGGGCCAAAGATCAGAATGCCTAGGTCGAAACGATCTGATGTTTCTCAAGTGTCAATGTTAAAGGCTCGAATTAATGAACTTGAAGACGAAGTGAAAGTAATGAAGGAAAACTAAGCGGTTATATTACAATTTATGGCAAATTACAAAAATCAGAATCCAAATGGGGAGTTTTCAAATGTCTTGAATAGTGAAAAAACAGAGGTAATCATAAAGGATTCTAATTTATATGTTATTGTTTAAAGATATAATTATCATGTTTTGATGATAACTGATTTCTGGTTGCTAATAATTCATCGAGTGTTGATAATCACGGTCCTTATGGAAACTCAACAACATTTGGTGCAAGTAAAAATAAAAACTCATGTACTTATTTATTTTAACCCATTAATTATCATCTTGTTTGAATAATTGACATGTTATACAAATGAATAGAAATGGGATGAATATATAATTGCACTTTCTCATCCAACACCTAAAGCTATAACATCTCTTATTATTCATATTAGCTCAGCACAAATGCAGCAACGAAGGAAGTTTTTGAAGGAGGAAGAGCAAGTTACTTTACATAAGCAATTTGTCTACATTGATTGCAATTACTTTCACGTGTATGGCTATGATAGATAATTTTTTGTAGTGAGTTGAAGAAACTTTATGTGCAATATGTTATGGGTGGTATATTGTCAGAGAATGAGTTTTGGTCTATTAGGAAGGTGAGTCCTTTTGGAAACTTGTTTAATTGTCACACTTTAATACTATCCAAATATGACCATGCTGAAACATTTTGATAAACAGGTGCAAAAATTGGTAAAAGAACGAGTGGGGCTGAAAAGTGGCATGAATTCCATTATCAAACCGTCATCTTATTATGGCCAGGTATTACACATATCGGATAAACCTAAAAAAACCTAAAATTAGTTAAAACAAATTCTGATGTGTTTACAGATTTTTTATCTTTTCTACATCCTAGGTAGGCGTTTTGCGACTTGCTTGGATGGTAGTTGGTGTAAAATTTTAATATTTAGTGTTATATGTTTAGGTTGAATCGGTCAACTTAGGTTGGGTTTGTTTAAAATGGTCACTGGGTCACTTTTGTAGTATAGGTCAATTTAGGTTGGATTCAGTTTGAATGGGTTAGCTTAGGTAGGGTTTGGTTTAAAATGGGTCAATGGGTCACTTTTTTAGTACGAGTCAGTTTAGAGTGGGTTGAGTTCAAATGGTTCAGTTTAGGTAGGGTTTGGTTTAAATTAGGTCACCGGGTCACTTTTGTAGTACGGGCCAGTATAGGTTGGGTTGAGTTTAAATGGGTCAGGTTATAAACTCGCACTGATTTCACTTGTAAAAAGTCTATAGTTTGATTAAGCAACTTTGAATCTCAGTAGTTTGCTCTTACACAATCATACATCACAATTATTTATCCTCTGTCCAAACACTAAAAAATACTTATTATATTTTGTTTCTAAGAAACTCCAGACACCCTCTAGTGGCGAACCAAACATATCTCATATACCATTACTGGCGTAGGTAACATGATTTTCATCAAAAACCTTGGATCCCAAATTTGTCAAATGATATGCTAGGCTAATTATTTGGAAGTACTTGTTTATAGACGAGTCGACAGAATCAAGGTTTTGTAACTTTTTGTCAAGCTGGATAGCTAGGTTGTGCTTATTTCCATGAAATATCTTTTTCAGATGCCCCCATAAGTCATTAGCTTTCATTATCTTACACATTTTTAGAGTCCCATACTTATGCAACATAGGTAATTGTCCCGTTAAACAAAATTTCCAACAAAACATAAGATCATGGTGTGAAATTTGAATTATGTGTAATTTCTTACATTGGGTGGCGGTGGCCATGATTATGTTCCTACTTGTAAGTATATTTATGATTTTGCTGCTACTAGAAGGAAGAAAACTCTGTCACCTCGGATTTAAAGGCGTAGGTAGTTTATGTGTTGACTAAAACGCTGAGATAATTTATGATGATTCTGATCAGTTTCAGATGGTGTGGTCTTTTTTTGAAAGGAAAATTCATTTCAGTTAATCAGTCTATATGATTTAAGTTTTCTTAAATTATTTAGTTTAGCCTCTGTTTTATAATGAGTATATATATATATATATATATATATATATATATATATATATATATATATATATATATATATATATATATATATATATATATATATATATATATATATATATATATATATATATATATATATATTATATTTGTTGAAAAATTTAGTGCACTTGTGGGATTAGTTCACACCTGGTTTTGGGTAAGGAGGTACGGAGTGTACACCCATGAGGTCCCTAAACGCCCTGACTCAATAGTGGTTTGTACTTGTAGTATTGGTTACTACTGATAATGTAGTAACTAATGGTTCCTGCTAGTAGTGTTATGGTTCCTGCTGCTAGTGTAATGGTTCCTGCTGGTAGTGTATGGTTCCTGCTGCTAGTGTAATGGTTCCTACTGGTAGTGTTGCAGTGATTAATTTGTAACAGCTTTGACTCATTCAATTGGCTGTTATGACTGCTTTATGACCACGTTTAATTGGTCATGTAACCACTATTTCTATGATAATGGAGGTTTATTATGGGTGATTAATTGGCCGTTAATCATACATAATGTCCTTTGATTAGTGTTGAGTGTTCTCTACTATAAATAGAGATTATCATCTTCAGCTTGAACACACATTGAAAGATACAATATCAGGAGAAACAAACAGATAACTAAAACACTTGTAAGCGCAAGGGTTATTAAATTGTGCCTAATTCTATAACCACCATTTGGTCTTATCCCAAGTAGATATTCGTGTAACCCAAGCATTAGGGTCGAATAGTTTACTTTGGAAAGTGATCACACGATTCCAAGTAATATCCGGTAACCACTTAGTGGTATTGTAGTTGCTACTGATTGTCTTAACCATGTTCTGGGCGATACCATCAAACAATCAAAGTAAACTATTTGTGATAATCAATGGCTGCTGCTGCAATGAAACACATGGCTTCAAACTTTGCCAAACTGGACAAGTTTGAAGGGGTGGACTTTAGGAGATGGCAGAAGAAGATGCACTTCCTGCTTTCAAGCATGAGTGTGGTGTATGTGCTAACCACTCCTATTCCTGATGATGGGGATGATGCTACAGTGGAGCAGATAAGGAGAAGGAGCAAATGAGAGAATGATGACTACATTTGCAGAGGTTTAATTCTCAATGGTATGTCTGATTCTCTATTTGACATTTATCAGAATATTGAATCTTCCAAAGAACTGTGGGATTCCTTGGATGCCAAATATATGGCTGATGATGCATCAAGTAAGAAGTTTCTTGTTAGTAATTTCAAAAATTACAAAATGACTGATTCAAGACCAGTCATGGAACATTACAATGAACTTCTTGGAATACTTGGAAGGTTTACACAACACAATATGCACATGGATGAGGCTATTTCAGTCTCTTGTGTTATTGATAAACTTCCTCCTTCTTAGAAAGATTTCAAGCATACCTTGAAATATAAGAAAGAGGAGTTAACTCTGGTTGAGTTGGGCAGTCATCTGCGCATTGAGGAATCTCTCAAGGTGCAGGATAATGACAAGCCAAAGAGTAGCAATGCTACTGGTGCATCTGTTTTCAATATGGTGGAGCATAACAACTCCACCAGGTACAATGACAACAAAGGCAAACGCAAATATCATGACAACACAAGGGCAGATCCTAACAAGAAGGCCACACCTACTTGTTGGAAATGTGGCAAAACTGGTCACATTAAAAGGGACTGCAAGGGTGTTAAGTTTGGTGGTAAAGCAAATGGATCAGGCACTAATGGTTCAGGGAGTGGTGGTTCTACCAACTCACTGAAAGGTCAGAATATGTCTAATAAGTCTTTTCAGATTTATTATGTTACATATGTATCTAAATCTTATTATGTGCAGGATGATGATGTTGCGTGGTGGGTTGACTCTGGTGCAACAGTTCATGTGTGCAAAGATAGAAGCTGGTTCAAGACTTATGATTCACTGAATGATGGTTCTATTCTTCACATAGGAAATGAGTCAACAGCCTTGGTGCATGGTCATGGTTGTGTAGACCTTAGATTTTGTTCTGGAAAGATTGTAACTTTGTTTAATGTTATTCATGTTCCTGATATAAGGAAAAACTTGGTTTCAAGTAGTGTTTTGAATAATCATGGATATAAACAAGTTATTGAGTTTGATAAGTTTGTCTTGTCTAAATGTGGTGTTTTTATTGGTTTTGGCTATTTATGTAACCAAATGTTCAGGCTTAATATTGTCACTGATAGTGATAATTCAGCCTTTGTGACCACCTCTGACCAGACTGACTCTACCCTTTGGCATGCTAGACTTGGCCATGTACACTATAAGAGAATGCAAGATATGTCCAAGGATGGGTTAATCCCAGCATTTGACATGGACACTGAAAAGTGTAAAACTTGCATGTTGACCAAGATAACCAAGAAACCTTTTTAGGGTGTTAATCGTGAGACTAAGAAGTACTTTGTGACATTTATTGATGATGCTTCTAGGTTTTGTTATGTCTATCTTTTACATACTAAGGATGAAGCATTAGATAAATTCAAAGTGTTTAAAACTGAAGTTGAATTACAACTTGGGTCTTTGATCAAAAGATTAAGGACTAATAGGGGAGGTGAGTACATGGATACTCTATATTTTCAGTCTGTTGGTATAATCCATGAAACGACTGCCCCTTATAGTCCTCAGCAAAATGGCATTTTTGAAAGGAAAAACAGGGTGTTGAAGGAGATGGTTAATTCCATGTTGTCCTATTCAGGACTGAGTCAAGGGTTCTGGGGGTGAAGCTATGTTAACAGCTTGCTATTTATTAAATAGGGTTCCCAACAAAAGGAACAAGGTTACCTCTTATGAACTCTGGACTAAAAGGAAACCCAACCTGAACTATCTCAAGGTTTGGGGTTGTAGGGCTGTTGTGAAACTCCCTGATCCAAAGCTTAAAACTTTAGGTGAAAGAGGCATTGACTGCATCTTTGTTGGATATGCTGAGCATTCCAAGGCTTTTAGGTTCTATGTCATTGAACCTAATGAATATGTTTCAATTAACTCCATTATTGAATCAAGGGATTCAAACTTTGATGAGAATAGATTCCCATCAGTCCCTAGACCAAGTCAGAGGATTCCTAATGGAACTCATGACACTAGTGTTTCAGAGGTCCCTGATGAAGTGCCATCAGAGGTCCCTGATGAGGTTGTGGTTCAACAACCTGAACCTATGCTTAGAAAGAGCAAAAGGGTCAGGACTCCAAAGTCATTTGGACCCGAGTTTCAACTATACTTAGCTGAAGGAACAAGGGATGAGGTCTCTGACCAATACTCCTATTGTTCATTGTTGAGGATGATCCCAAGACATTTGAAAAAGCAATGAAGTCCCAGGATATTGCTTTCTGGAAAGAAGCAATCAATGATGAGATGGATTCCATCATGGGCAACAACACTTGGGTGTTGGTTGATCTACCACCAGGTTGAAAACCTCTGGGTTGAAAATGGATTTTCAAAATGAAAATGAAGGTAGATGGAACTATTGAAAAGTTCAAGGCTAGACTAGTCATTCAAGGCTTTAAACAAAAGTCAGGAATTGACTATTTTGATACTTATGCCCCTGTGGCTCGTATCAGTACCATTAGATTGCTGATTGCTTTGGCATCAATTCACAATCTGATTATTCATTAGATGGATGTGAAAACAGCATTCTTGAATGGTAAATTGGAAGGGGAGGTTTATATGAACCAACCTCAGGGCTTCATCATGCCTGGCAATGAAAACAAGGTGTGCAAACTGATTAAGTATCTTTATGGACTAAAGCAGGCACCTAAGCAATGGCATCAAAAATTTGATGAAATGGTTTTGTCTAGTGGTTATGTTCTTAACCAAGCTGACAAATGTGTATATAGCAAATTTAATGAATCTGGTAAAGGAGTCATCATTTGTCTATATGTTGATGACATGTTGATCTTTGGCACTGACCAAAATCAGGTTGACCTGACAAAAGAATTTTTGTCATCAAGGTTCTCCATGAAGGACATGGGGGAGGCTGATGTTATCCTTGGTATAAGGATTAAACATGAAAGTAAAAGAATTTCTATATCTCAGTCTCATTATATTGAGAAGGTGTTGAGAAAATTCAATTACTTTGATTGTACTCCTGTGAGTACACCTATGGATACTTGTGAGAAGCTGATGCCTAATAATGGCAAGGCTGTATCTCAACTTGAGTATTCTAGGGTAATTGGCTGCTTGATGTATGCCATGACTTGTACAAGACCTGATATTGGTTTTGCAGTGGGAAAATTGAGCAGGTATACTAGTAATCCTAGTTCTCATCACTGGCAAGCTGTTCAGAGGGTACTGAAGTATTTGAATAGAACTATGGATTATAGTCTCTCATATACTGGCTATCCTTCAGTGTTGGAAGGATACACTGATGCAAGTTGGATCAGTAACACTGAAGATAATTCGTCTACCAGTGGTTGGGTATTCCTACTTGGTGGAGGTGCAATTTCTTGGGCATCCAAGAAGCAAACTTGCATCACCAGTTCAACAATGGAATCTGAATTTGTGGCTTTGGCAGCTGAATGGTTGAAAATTTTGCTTCTTGAGATTCCATTGTGGCCTAAACCTATAGCACCTATTTCTATCCGTTGTGATAGTGCAGCTACATTGGCTAAGGCTTATAGCCAAATGTACAATGGTAAGTCTAGACACTTAGGTGTCAGACATAGGATGATTCGTGAGCTTATCATGAATGGGGTGGTATCTATAGAGTTTGTTAGATCTCAACAAAATTTAGCTGATTACTTGACGAAGGGTTTGGCTAGAGACTTGGTTATAAAGTCTGCTAAAGGGATGGGTTTAAGTCCAACTTAGTCACTGAATGCTAGGACACCCAACTCCCTCCTGAGGAAACTTGGGAGCTGAGTTCAATGTGGAAAGCTGAGCATTCAGTGGACTGGAGCACATGTTTCATTTTACATCCCAAGGTTGTGCTTAGAACCTGCTGAAAGGAGGATGAAGTCTTTACTTCTTAATAGTTAATTTTCTTTGAAAAAGTGCTTGGCAGGAGCATGAATAAAGAGGAACCACCTATGTAAATGTTGAAGTTTTGCCGCTTCAGGGAGCTTTTGGACTTTTAGCTTTTACAACATTTATGAATTTGGATATGGACACATGGCTTGTATAGTGTCAGAAGCTTTTAAGTGTTTGAAAACTTATGTGTATTTTATCTTCAGGTATTCAAATGGGTTGAAGGGTTCAATTCTTAGAACACCCTGATTCTCGAATATTTGAACGTGTAATGTACTAAGATGGAAATTCAATCCTCAGGATATTTTCGTTTATGCACATGTTTTGTTTGATGTTTGTTTTTCTTGAAAAGGAAGTGAACTAAATTTGGGGAGGATTGTTGGAAAATTTAGTGCACTTGTGGGATTAGTTCACACCTGGTTTTGGTAAGGAGGTACGGAGTGTACACCCATGAGGTCCCTGAATGCCCTGACTCAATAGTGGTTTGTACTGGTAGTATTGGTTACTACTGATAATGTAGTAACTAATGGTTCCTGCTGGTAGTGTTATGGTTCCTGCTGCTAGTGTAATGGTTCATGCTGCTAGTGTAATGATTCCTGCTGATGGTTCCTGCTGGTAGTGTATGGTTCCTGCTGCTAGTGTAATGGTTCCTACTGGTAGTGTTGCAGTGATTAATTTGTAACAACTTTGACTCATTCAATTGGCTGTTATGACTGCTTTATGACCACGTTTAATTGGTCATGTAACCACTATTTCTATGATAATGGAGGTTTATTATGGGTGATTAATTGGCCGTTAATCATACATAATGTACATTGATTAGTGTTGAGTGTTCTCTACTATAAATAGAAATTATCATCTTCAGCTTGAACACACACTGAAAGATACAATATCAGGAGAAACAAACAGATAACTAAAACACTTGTAAGCGCAAGGGTTATTGAATTGTGCCTAATTCTATAACCACCATTTGGTCATATCCCAAGTAGATATTCGTGTAACCCAGGCATTAGGGTCGAATAGTTTACTTTGGAAAGTGATCACACGATTCCAAGTGATATCCGGTAACCACTTAGTGGTATTGCAGTTGCTACTGATTGTCTTAACCCTGTTCTGGGCGATACCATCCAACAATATTTAGATGTGTTCATGTTATCAGTTGTCGGATATCTTGCATCAGTTCCTGTATACCGAAACTTCCCCGCCCTTAATCTTGTCCGTCACTCTTGAGGTGCTATTATACATGTAATGCTGGCTCATATTTGTTTTGTAGTGTTGACATCATGTGCACTGAGATGAAATGATCAAATAATACGATTTAACTATAGACTGTTTAATAAATATCTAATACCCAACTTGGAATATGTGATAAGTAATTAATAAGTTTGGTTTTTGTAGGGCCTTTATGTATGAGGGGTTTCTCACCGAAGAAGAAGCTGATTATTTGATTTCACTTGTAAGTGCACATAAGCTGTTTTGAAACTGTATATATGCCTATTATAGTTGTTAGCTGATCCATACACTAGTTGTATCGATAAGCTGTTTTGGCTCAGCTTATTGGAAAAAGTTGTTTTGGATCAGTGTATATCGATAAGTTGTTAGCTGGCATTTATATAAGGCACTAATACACCAATTTTTAATTTTGTAAATGCAGGTTACAGAGACAATAGATGGTATTTTTCAGTTCTAGTTGAGACCAATTTTTCCAGTTGTAATGCAGGTTACATAGACCATTTTTTTTTATTTCTTTTTTTTGTGTGTAAATTCCAGGCTTGGGTACCAGTCACAATATTTATACATTTGAGATAGTTTTAGAGATTTATGTAAATGCCAGGCTTGGGTACCAGTTACACATTATTTTGTAAATGCCAGGCTTGGGTACCACTTGTAAATGCTGTTTTTATTTCTGCAATAAATTTTTTGTTTTGTTGAGAAATGTAGTCTGTACATTTAAGAGTTCAATTTGTATTTCTGCCAGAAATGCATGTCTATGCATTGCAAAGTCAACTTTTGCTGACTGAAATTTGCTATAATTTATGTCATTTTAGTAATTTTATAGAAAGGTGGTGTACCATTTAGCGACTAAAATTTTTTAGACACTAACTCTTTTGAGCTTTTGCTCACTAAAATTTTAGTGAGCAAAGACTTTTGGTGATCCTTTTTACTTACTTTTTTTTTTCTTTAACGGGGGTTGAGAAATTAGCATTTAGTGACTGTTTTCTTATTATTTGCGCATACTTTTTTAAGGGAAAATGGTATAAAAAGGCATCCAACTTGCCACTTTTTTCTTTTGTAAATATCAAATTTTTAATTTTCCTATTGTAGCATCCAACTTTTTTAATCATACTATTGTATGCATCCAACTTCCTTAATCATTCTATTGTATACATCCAACTTCCTTAATCTTTATATTCGTAGGCATCCAACGTCCTTAATTTTTCTATTGTGACCTCACTTTTTTGCGCTACAGGCCTACAATAGGATGATTAAGAAAGTTGGATGCTATAATAGGAAAATTAAAAGTTTAATGCATACAAAAGAAAAAAATGACAAGTTAGATACTTTTTTTATACAATTTTCCTTTTTTTAATAAGCAAATGTAGTTTATAATCAGTGCAAAAGATAAAAAAATCCCAATAGAATATGACATATCTACTCGATAGTAAACCCTTTTCATCATCTACGTTGCCATTCCTAAGATACCTTAATCAATACTAATCGATAGTTGAATAGAACTTGAATGTTGCTAACTTTGTTCATAATGTTCATAAAAAATACTCATTTTGTTAAAAAAATAACTGTTTATTTTTAAATTACAAAAAGTTTTATAAAATCTTATTAATTATAATTTTCACCAATCAATTATAATTTCTACTCACTTAATTTTATTTTGATTGGTTGAAACACCAAATGAACACTTATTTCGGGAGAACCTAAAATAAAAAAGTGAGTACAATATTTATTTTGAAGCGGAGAGAATATGACTCTATGAGGTATTCGTACATGTCTCATATGTTTTTTCATCTTTTGGACTATTATTATGTTTTGATAGAAGTAAGGTAACAAACATTGTTTTGAAAACCAAGTCTCTAATCGATCCGGTCAAGTCACCGGATTACCGGTTCAACCATCGGGTCAACCCGGTCTTTCACAAAATATATATATATATATATATATTTTCAACGATACAAAAATATAAATATATACAAATCATGACTATTTCATATATTGAGCATAAAAACCATTTACCAACACATATAACATGTAAATAATAAAATTACGTCGCAAATATATATAATTAACTTGCTTTATTTGTAAAAAAACATGGAAAAAAAAAATCCCGGCTAGATCTTGAGAACTAGGTTGATCCCGGGTCGCTATAAACCCGGCGGGTCTAACTGGGTTTGAAAAATAAGAAACCTGGTTTAATTTGACTTATTTTTTTGATCGAAGTTGAACCGACTGTGTCAAACCGGTTTTCAAAACATTGGTAACAAATGAATCATGAAGGAACCACCCTATTAGCTCGTTATCTCTACACTCTACTCTTGCATAGTTCACTTGTAGTGACTTCGACAAGTGTTTGATTAGAACATTGACAGTTCGTTTAAAAAAAGCATAATTCAAGTGAAGGGTAGAATTTACCATGTACGGGATCCGTCTCGTAAATTTCGATGACACTAGGATAACAAAAACTAAGCCCTTTCAGTTTTCAAAAGTTAGATATATGTAAAAGGTTAATGAATACAAAAAAATGTGATTGTCTGAAATATTAATATTGTTGGAAACACTATGACCTTTTAGGCTTATACTTGATAAAGAGAATAACACTTAAAGAGCTTTTACAATGTAACTTTATTACTTAAGCTTTACCTCATGCTTACAAATGCATCACCCTAAAACCTATTTATACTACTACATAGAACATTCTAGATCGAGATATTTTCCATGACTCTTGATGCAGGTTTTCTGACCAGGTTTTAATATTTATAATGTCTCGTTTACCTATGGTCCACCTTATGCACTCACGGGCAGTGTACCCGGTCGTATGTAGTGTAGTAATCGGTAAAACCGAGGTCGTCCCAAGAGCTATGTGAGCATATTCTAATAAAGCCTAGATGTCACTAGTTTTAACTGGTTTGAGGTTTGAAATGATTAATTAACTAATAAACAAGAAATAAATGCGTAAAGAAAATAGAGGCTGTGATCAATAGAGGGAAAGTGTGCTAACCTAATTACTCATCCTATCGTGTAATATTCATGTTTTATTACTTCCAATTGATTCAAGTGGGGGTTTAAGTCGCTAGGACAACATTTGGTCAGTTCGTTCTAACCTATCAACAAAGGCTCCTACCCGAGGTCAAGATTCTACCCTTGATAGTCGAGTGGTTTTTAGTCGCCTAAGCCAAGTCATTAAGTACCCTACATGCAAGATTCGAAATAATGAGTGCCTGGGCGCTAGCATCTTAGACACTCATCCCTAACTTCTTAAGTTCATCCGGACGACCGGTGATCATTTGGTCAGTTCGCACAAGCGAGGAAGGGTCGTCAGTTGGTCAATTCTTACCCTCCCTAACTCTACCTAACTACTTAGGGTCAGTTGGTCAATTCTCCTAAGCAACTAGATACGACCGCATTTCAAACCTACCGAAGCTAGGGTAACTACCAACGAACTATGCATGCATACACTAGAAACAATTATACGGAAGCATGAAAACATAACCAAAACATTCAAGGAATCATAACTAGGCTAGCACCAAAGGTGCTTAGCCGATCATATTAAAAGAGACGAAGAATTCAATGTTTAGCATAATGAAAGACATGAATCGAAAGTAAAAGATAAAATGATCGCTAATGTTTATCGATATGGAGTGATTCCTCCCTTGGAGATGGCTCCGTATGCTCCGAATGATCTGCCTTTGGAACCCTCTTCACGTTCTCTGCCTTTGAGTTGTGAGTGAATGATGTGAAATGCAGAAATTAGGGCTGGTATTTATAGGCACGATCCTAGTTATGGCGTAACTTGAGTTGAGAGTTACGCCGTAACTTCAATAATTCCTCAAATAATGCTCTCGTTAAGCAGGTTACGGTGTAACACTTGGGAAAGGTTACGCCGTATCTTCAATACAGGTTACTTTTTCTAGGACTACGGCGTAATCCTAGTGAGGAGTTATGGCGTAGTTGATGGAGGCGCAAAACATTTCTTGACCAAGATGATTATGGCGTAACCTTAGTTGGGAGTTACGCCATAATTGATGTAAATTTGGTCTTCTAAGTCAACGCACTAGCTACGGCGTAATGTGAGAGAGTGAGTTACGCCGTAGCTTCTTCACAGTTGGCATACTATCATAAATCTTTAAGAAAATCTCCAAATCCGCGTCTCATAAGCTCCAATGCCCGTAATTTACCTGAAAGTGAAGTATAAATGAATACAAGCGTAAATCCATATAAATGATATAAAATACGAGCATTATTGGGGGAAATTGACACTTAAAATTCAGGACTATTTGATGTTATCAACTCTCTAGATTTTTTTACTAGATATTCTATCACAACTAGCTAGATACTTCTAGTAGATATCATCTATTACAACCTTCTAAACACTTCTATAGATACCATTCTACTACTTTCTAGAAGCTTCCATACCATAAAACTACTTTCTAAAATCTTCCATACCATTCTACGACTTTCTATAAGCGTCTTCTATATGGGCTCGGGCTTTTATAGATAGTTCAATATTTATTGAACTAAATCAAGTTTACGATCCAACACTCCCATTTAAACTTGATTTACCGACTCCAAGCATCATTCGTTGTCTTAAGAAATATTTCTCGTTGAGCGGCTTGGTGAAGATATCTGCAACTTGGTCTTCGAACCTCGTATGTATCACTTGAACATCCTTTCTCGCAATGCATTATCTTATAAAATATTAAGGAGTTCTAATATTCTTACTTCGATCATGGTAGATCGGATTTTCCGCTAAGTCGATTTTTGACTTGTTATCCACGTAGATCTTAGTCGCATATTCTTGCTCCATGTGTAGCACCTTTAGCATACTTCTGAGCTAAATTGCATGACATACACATGATGTTGTAGCTACGTACTCCGCTTTACAACTAGACAAGGTAACGATAGGTTGCTTCTTTGAAGACCACGTAAAATCATTGTTACCCAAAAAGAATAGGAATCCTGTTGTACTACTTTCATCGTCTTTGTTTCCAGCCCAGTCACTGTCGCTATATCCAACCATCTTGAAGTCTTTACTTGTTGAATAAAACATACCATAGTCTACAGTACCTTTGATATAATGGAGGATCCTCTTCACAATCTCCAAATGTTTAGTCATAGACTCTTCCATGAAACGACTAATCAATCCAACCGCAAAGAGTATGTCGGGTCTTTTACATGTCAAATAGCACAAACTTCTGTTACATATAGGTTTTCACAAACACACAAATGCACAATCACAAGGGGTATATAATATGAGTTTAGAGAGAGAAAGTGGAAGAGTTTTGGGAACTTAGTGAGACAAAGAAAAATGATATTATGAAGCTCCAACCCTTTGCCTTGCTAGGCAAAGGGTATTCATAGTTACAAGCTTAGACGCCCTCCTTCGGGCTGTGGATAAGGCATACAGTGGTAAAGACCCGTCCGTCCTCCACTGTGTTACTTAACAAACTAATTACTAATACTAAATGACTTCGACTACGAGCTTTCTAATGATTACATATACTGGAGGTGACCGACTCTTTAACTACTGGATTTTCTAAATCCTAACAATCTCCCCCTAAGGGAGGTCACCTCAATTTATATTGAATACAAACAGATATTACATTTTGATTGTTCTTGGATTCTTGATTAAGTTCTTTGCTCTGTAGCCAGTAGTCTTTGATTCTTCATGTTCCGCATGTTTTGTTAATTCAAGTGGAGGTCTTTAAATGATCCACGTGTTAATGAGTTTTGAGCCAGCATTGAGATCATCAGCCACCATAAATCTCTGACTCTTCTTTTGTAGTGTTGCCATCATGTGACGTTGTGACTTTTGGACCGACATGCTCACATTCTGGATCATGATTTCTTCTCATCAGAGTTGCGGAAGCTTTTGTTGATTCATGATATTCGCAGCAGCGTAGCAGAAGCATGGAATGAAAATATCAGAGTCACTTGATGAAGATATGCTCTTATCATGATTTCTTCGAGATGAACGTGATGTGTGAGCATGCCGATATGGATTGACGCCTCAATTCTGATCAGCTGCAACCGTCGGGTGTTCCTGCAGACAACAGTTAGCAATAAAAGTGCATGAAAGTGTCTTTGATCACTTTCGATGAATTGAGGAACACGGCCCATGGTTCCCCGTTGATCAGTACAAGTATTTCCTGTGAGCATGTAGAATTCCGAAGAATCTCCTTGACAGGGTTTTGCAGCTGCTCTAGTTGTTCTCAAACCGGAACGTCTCAAAGAAGACAAAACGGAGTGAGTGAACCAGCAAATTGAGGTTTGCTGATTGAAGAAAATGATTTGAAAAACAATCGTGTATTGCTTAATAGAAAGAATTTTTGCAATACAACGAGGGTTTTATAAGAGAAATCAATTTTCAATCAAAAAAACCTTTTGATTTTGAAAATGTAATACACAGTCGATGTGCTACAGAAAAGAATTTTTTAAGCACAACGACCGGTTTTTCAAAGGTATCCGTCAATCCATTCCTGAACCAGGATTGATTCATTATGTGAATCGCTCCATCGTTTCTGTCCAGTTGTCACATGAATGATCTATTGAATAGACCTCACATGCCACCCACCAAGAGCTTGTTTGATGTTGGCTCTAGAGGGCTTTCCATCTTCATTTTGAATATGATAGCATATCACTCAGATGTTCTGGCAATACCACAAGGATAATGCGTAGGACTCTTAAGTTATATTCTCACTTTCCACATTGTGTGAAACAGTGAGTCTTCATTGATTGTGTCCTAATGAGATTCATTGATGATCTCGTGGCTCTAGACTCAATAGTGCACATTTGGTTCCTATGCCGGAGACTAGGGAGAGGGTCTCCTTCTTCAATATCAACAATCTCTGAGAGAGAGTCGATAGATTATTTGGGTTCCCCGTGAGAATGAAACAAGCCCTTTTAAGAGGAACTTGAGTAGCTTGGGAAGTTGTAGTGCAGAGCGTTACTGGGTCCGTGACGACTTGTCTTCAATACCAGTGTTACCTTGGTAACAACCAGTAGCATATGAATTGAACCCGGTTTCTGCCCTAAGGTTGAATAAATTGAGGGCTATTTCATTTCACCCTTTTCTCATTCAATTCTTTTTCATTCTTCAACCCCTTCAGTGCTTACCGAGATTAGATTACTAGAACCTTGTTGGGTTAATTCCAGTTCTAGCTCTATCTCAGTCCGCACTCTTCCCATTTCTCACGTTTCTCCCTTTTCATCATACCTAAGGACTTCTACACTATCTAGTGGATTGTCCCTGGGTAGATCCCTCCGGATCTGGCGGGATCGTGGGAACGAATACCTAACCTTACCATCCTTATATCTCCATGCATAAAGTAAATTTGGTCGGTCTTTTGGTATAGTTCTTCTGCCATAGAAACCAATTGAAAACCATTTGAAAATCAATCCAGGTACTTGTGATACAAGATCAAAACATTTTGTACTTGAATTGTTTTTGATATTTTAGAAGAAGCTCCCCCTCAACATGTGGTTCAAGTAGTAGAAATAGTTTTAGCACATGGAGGGAAGAGGAATTTGAAATCTTAGATTCAGAATTAAAGATCCAATCTTTGATTAACATTTTCTAAAATGATCATCATCACTTCCCGATCAAATCTAGTACTTTAAATACTTTGGGTAAAACACTTTTGGGAAGGATGAGGTTTTCTTATGATTGCTCCCCCTCAATATGTGCATTGAGATTCGAAAGTGTTTTACACAAATTAAAGAGAACCTGCACTTAGAGACAAATCAGTCACGTTTCAATCCTTTTTGGTTTGAGATAGATGTTCCCCCTTAACATGTGCATGGAAAATTTGACATCGTTTGGCACATGTAGGGAGGAGTGCTTGTTATTATCTTTATAAAACCACTTATTGAATTATCAGTTTATATCCAATTTAAATCACAAATTCTCCCCCGATCACAATTTTCAAATCCTTTGAGATTTGTGATCTCTATTGATTTAAATTGTTTTGGAAAGATTTAGAGGAGAATTGTGACTTGCTTTTAAAACATTTAACTGATAAAGATCAAATTCTGAGACTTTAAACTCCAATGATTAAACATGCTTAAGTATCTTATGAAAACACAACATTAGCCTTGGTCTGGATCCAATTGTATAAAAACATTGTTCTTTTTGATTATCCAAAATTAGACCTTACTCGATTACGCGCCAATTGTTTGAAAAATAACTTTTTGATTTGATTGAAATCGTTCTCCCCCTCAATCAATGACATAAGTTATTGATTGAGTGTTAGAGATTTTGACAAATGATAAGTCCAGATGATTTTCAAAAATATAGACCGAGTTATTTTCAAAGCAATTTTGTTTTCATTAGATGACAAATATTTTTCAGAAGAATATTTAGAAGGAAAAATATTTGTGATGGAAACATTTGTCTTTTTGGCGACAAGCATTTGTAATTAGAATTAGAGCATGTGGTTTCAAAATTTAGATTAAGCATGGCTCTGTTCTTTCCTTTAAAATGGGTTACTGCCTGAAATGACAGTAAACTATCATTTTTCTCCATCCCTTTTTTTTTTTTTTTTTTTTTTTTTTTTTTTTTTTTTTTTTTTTAATAAAAGGTTTATGTACATTCGAACTGCATCTAAAAACCCGTGCCATTCTTTGAGTGACAAATCAAAGTCCGTAGATGTTATCGAAGAATAGAAATAGATGGGAAAAATAATATTTTTGGGCTTTTTCAAAGATTTTCTGATTTTTATGGATTTTTGAAATTTTATATTTTTCTATTTTCTTTTTGTAGGTTTTATAATTTTGTATTTTTCTTTTTGAATAAATATGTACAAGAGTTAGATGAAGAAAAGCCTTTACTCCTTGTCTTCCTCTTGAAGACGTTTGAGTGTTTCCGGTTTTAGACTCTTAAGTCCAAGTCGTGGAAGAATAAACTCAAAACGTTCTCTAGGAAGAGCTTTAGTGAAGATGTCTGCCAGCTGATATTCAGTTCTCACAAAATATAGTTCCACCACACCTTTCTCCACTTGCTCCCTGATGAAGTGATGTCGAATATCGATATGCTTTGCTCTTGAATGTTGAACGTTGTTGCATGAGAGAGCAATGGCACTTTTGTTATCACAATACAGAGGAATTTTGTTGACTTCAAAGCCATAGTCAGATAATTGGGATTTCATCCATAGGATTTGAGCACAACAAGATGACATGGCTATGTATTCTGCCTCTGTAGAGGATATAAATGTACTCATTTGTTTCTTCGAGGACCAGCTTACAAGCTTTTCTCCTAAGAATTGAGCTCCACCAGACGTGCTTCGACATGTATCTTGACACCCTGCATGGTCTGCATCTGCATATGCTGTTAGTGACATATTGGTGTCCTTCGGATACCAAAGTCCCATATTAATGGTTCCTTGGAGATACCGAAAAACCCGTTTAACCGCTTCAAGGTGCTTTTTGGTAGGCTTAGCCTGGTATCTAGCACACATGCATACATCGAACAGAATATCAGGTCTACTGGCTGTGAGGTACATCAGGTATCCAATCATACTTCGATATGTGGAGTTTGTTAGACTCTTTGGGATCGTTTTGAGCCTTAGGGTTTAACAATAACATAGACAATATAGTATGATACGCAGCGGAATAGAACAAACAACTATGTTATTGACACAAGGTTTCTGTCACCATCACCACCAATTATTATTTGATCAGAATAACAACGTGTTACCTAACTGTAACAGGGATCTAAGACACCTCAGATCTTGGGGGTTAACTAAACTACTCTCCTAGGCGTTTACAAGACTATACGCCTAGGACACATACACACACCTTTAATGACTACATTATGGAAGACTTGTATATAAAACCTACATCCCATGTCCTCTTTATATACTAGAGGATTAAGGTTTACAAATCTCTACAAAGGACTAATAAATAAATCTTCTTTTGCATGCAAGTCCCTCCATCTCTTTGTAGATTTCCTTCTTGTCACTTTAAACCCTTGATGTTTCATTCTTTATTGTTTTGTATCATCAAATCAATAAACCCAACAATCTTTCCCTATTTGATGATGACAAAACAAACACGGTTCTTGTACGAACTTCCCTAGACGACGTAGCAGAAGTTGAGATAATTAAATCTCATCATGAATGAAACACTCTTTCTTCCTTTGTCTTCCCCTTAATCCATGCCACGCCACTCCAACATCTCTTCCCCTTTTTGTTATCAACAAATAGAGAATGTAAACAATATAAACCTCCCCTTTAGTGGTGCACGAACATCAAATGATTCTTCAAATCTGTAAGTGTTGGGATTTAGAAAATCCATAGTGAAGTGTCGGTCACCCCAACTATAGTCTAGCACAAGTTAGCTCGTAGACATATCGTTATTTACTAGTTTATTAATTAGTTATTAGCCTAGTTTAGCTTAGAGTAACACCGTGGAGGAAGGACGGGTCTTTACCCACTGTATGCCTGATCCACAGCCTGTCAGGAGGGCGTTTAGTTTGTAACTATAAATACCCCTTCCATCCTTGGAAGGGGTGGTGCTTTCAATCTAATTTTTTCTTTTTGTTTACTTTCTCACTTTAGAAACACCCTCTCATCTATTTCTCTCTCTAAACCATGACATACTTGATTCATCACCATCCAAGGCCACCCGAATCATCAAACACAATATATGAATGATCCTACAAATGGTATCAGAGCCAAGGTTATTTTGTTTTGATGATTTATGGTGGTTTTGTAACTTGTTTTAAACTGTTTTGGTACTTTTTGATGGTCGGAAAAGTTTTTCTATTACTGTGGAGAAAACAGTTTTTAACATATTTAATGTATCCTTATGGTCTAAAATGTTTCTTGTTGCATAAGGTTTACAGATTCTGTCGTGTGTCAATTTTATTGTCCAAGTCAGTTTCTGTTCATGTTTTAGTACTCCGTAACATTTTTATTCCATCTGTGAAGGTGTGTGACCTTATTCTGTTTTGGTCAACTTTGTCCAAACAAGATATGGTCAGTTTCTATGGTCAAAACGGGTAATTATTGAAGCATTTGTCATGCTTTTTCTGGGTTTCCATGAAGATGGTCGGAAAACATGGTCGGAATCTCGCCGGAAAAAAGGTCAAAGGGTCAAAACCCTAAACTTACGCCTAAGGATATTCTTACGCGTATGGAATACACGTAAAAACAGGACTACTCGTAAAAACATATCTCTACATGTATGGTTACACGTAAGAATCTGGATTCGCCTAAGAAACTTACGCATAAGCAAAAAGCTACGCGTAAGGCACTTTACGCTTAAGGTTTTTACGCATAAGCAAATGGCTTACGCATAAGTATGTTACGCTTAAGCAGAAAAGATCCTACACATAAGAAAATGAAAGTTACGCGTAACAAATATATATGAGCTAGATCTGAGAAATGAAAAAGATAACTCTTATGCATAAAGACTAGACCTTGACAACAATATCCAAATACCATTCACCAACTGACTCGACCTCAGTACCATCACATCACCGGTCCATTTTTTTTTACAAAAATGAAAACGAAAAGACAAGAAGACACTCATTCAAATCCGAACCTTCATCTAACCTAATCCAATATCAATACTCCCATCACAATCACGACTTCAACTATATCACAGCTCAAAACTACAATCAATTCAAAAACAGATTATACATCCTATCTCAGATTTTGTTCAATTTTTTAAAATCTTTTAAAAGATTTTTCAATTGAACCTTCCATCATCATCGATTCTTTTGGAAACCTTGTTTCCTTAATATCCGAAACATAAAAAGAAATTGATTGATAACAAAGGTGCTATAATCATTTTCTTGTTTCGTTCAAGAACCCAGAACGAAAAACAAAACAATTAGTAAACCTACCCGTGACCTCTCTTAGAGATCTTGAAGTCGTATTTTGCCGCGTCTAACAAGGTGTTAGCGTATGTGAGACTTGAATTTGGTTTAGTAATGGAGGTAGTTGTTCGAATGATTGCAGAGATGAAGGAGATGATGGTTGAGAATCGATTGATCTGACTTGGTTTGATCTGTGAGATGAGTTTGAGGTGAGATGCGTTTTGGTGAGGAGTGGTAGGCGTACAAATATCAGTTGTATGTTTTAGGTTTAGTTCTAAATGAAATACTTCTGAGGTTATATCAAGACCATGTACCGGGCCTTACTTGTGCTAGATCGGGTATTCCAATGTTTTGAATGTGGGCTTTGTTACTTGAATTCGTTTATGGGCTTTATGGATGTGAGCTGATAATATCAATTGAACTAATGGACTGGGCTTTGGACCAGATATGTTAAAACGGGCATATGTTACCATTCGTATAAAACAATTATCAAATCTATGAATTTCATCATTTATGATACATAGTTTTGATAATAATTGGTGTAAAGTGGTGTATCGAGTGGTATTTTGGTATGGTAAATGTTAGCCTTAATTGTTTTATTAGAAGTGATGGTCATTCACGTTTAGGAACTTTGTAACGCGTGTTAGATATCGTGATAGAATAGTCAACGGGCTCGTGGATTGGGCTAAGCTAAATGGCTAATAGTTAAGATAAGCTAGCCTTTTATTATGTGTAATCCAATCCAAGTCCACGAGGCCCAAGGCCAAGCCCAAGGAAAGCCTTTTAGGGCAACAAGCCTCTTGTACTATAAATACCCCTCAAATGGTCATTTGAGGGGTGTGCTTGAAAGTGTGTGTGTGTGTGTATTTTCTTTGGAATATACAACATATTGTGTTTATCTTTATCCTCTCACATACACGGTTTTCATATAAACATCAAGTCACCAACATCTTTCTCTTCTTACTTCTACGCAAATGTTTGTGTTTGGGTTTCACGTTTTATACGCGTAACTTGGGTTACGTGTGTTGGGTTTGCTTGGTAAAGTGATAAGGTTAATATCGTAGTGGTCCTACAATTGGTATCAATCGCCTAACAATGGTTTAGGAGTGTTTGGTTGAAGTTTTTTTGTGTAGTGGTTACGCGTAGTTTTCATTCTCAAGATTTACGCATAAAACTTTTATTTTTGCACTTAAATCTTCAAGATTCTTATGGTCTAAGGTTTATATAGTGTTAAAGATTCTAGTTTTGGCAAAAAGTTCGAAGCTTTACGTGTTGTAAATCGTTTTTAAACTCGTTTTGATTTCGTTGTTCATTTCTACGCGTAAGCATAAAAAGCACTTTGGGTGAAAAAGGTCAAAAGATTTGTGTTATTGGAGTGTTTTTAAGGCTGTTTGTGCAAGCGAAATTGTTTGAATCGTTTGAAATTTTTTACGAGTAAGTCAAAACCCTAATCTTACGCGTAAGAAAGTCAAAACCCTAGTTTTCTACGCATAACTTTTTGATAACGAATCTTCGTGCAACAAAGGTGACTCAGTGCTTCCCTCACTTGGATAAGTGTGTGGAACACTTCGACTTTCGGATATCTTTTACGCTGTGACAGTGTAAAGGAGTTTTGGTTTTAAACCAACTCTTACGCATAAGCAAAAAGCTTATGAGTAAGCACTCTACGCATAAGTTAACACTTACGCGTAAGGTACTCTACTTCTACGCTTAACGTTTACGCATAAGACTTACGTTTAACCTTAAGTTTACGCGTAACTTGGATTCCTACGCATAAGGATTTCTACGCCTAAGCTCTTTACGCATAAGATCCTACGCATAAGCATCCTACGCATAAGCACTCATCTCTACGCATAAGAACTGGTTTACGAGTAAGATTTTGAGCAAAACCTCAAACGGCTATAACTTTTGAACCGTAACTCCGTTTTCAGCGATCTACCCATCAAAACGACCGTGAGAACGAGGAGAATAGACCGCGGAATGAACGGGTCAACCTTCAAGTCCTAAAAATGCTCCGAACAGAAGTTATTGAGGTTTTTAAGTTTTTTCGACCAAATTTTCACTACATCAACTGAGCTTAATCTTCATCAACCACAACTCCTTTATCGTTGAATCAATCCTACATCAACTTTATCAGATCATACCTTCATCAATGGTAACTCAACAAGACATTCATGCAGCCGGTGCCGAAAACCGTCCTCCTATGTTGGCAAAAGGTGGTTATCTTCAATGGAAAACTCGTATGCTTCGCTACATCAAGGCCAAACCTAATAGAAAACTCATGATTAACTCCATTACGAATGGACCCTTCAAGCCTCGACAAATCCTGGACCCTGGAACTCCTGACGTCCCACCATCTTATCATACTCAAACTGAATCAGAATATACTGAAGAGGATCAGAAGCAAGTCGATGCAGATGACATGGCAATTCATATTGTCCAACTGGGTTTACCAATAGACATATTTGCTGCGGTAGACAGTTGTGAAACTGCTTTTGATATGTGGGAACGTGTTAGACGGCTTTGTCATGGAACAAAAATTGGTCAACAAGACATGGAGAACAAGCTGCTAACTGAATGGGAAAAGTTTACTTCAACTCCAGGAGAATCCATTGAATCCTACTATGGAAGGTTTTGCACTTTGATGAATGAGCTTATCAGAAACAAGCTAGCACCCAGAACTATCGTTCAAAACATCAAGTTCCTGAATAATCTTCCAGAAGAATGGGGACGATATGTCACTATTGTCAACCAAACAAAAGACTTACATCAGGTGAACTTTGATCAACTAAACGATTTTCTGAAACAAAACCAAGCTGAAGCGAATGAAGTCAGGAAAGAAAGATTGGCAAAGAATCATGATCCATTGGCTCTTATTGCAAAGACTCAACCTTCAGTGAATACACAACAACAAGCTTCATCATCTTCCAACAACAACAACTTGCAGCAATACATTCCACAACCACAACAACAATTCTATCCAGATCAACAATACCAGGAACAAGGAATCACTGATCCTGAAACTGACCCAGAAGCGACCTTGCAACAGATATACTCTTTATTGGGTAACGCACTAAAAAGTCGCTATTCCACACCAACTAACAACAACCAACATATTTCATCAAACACTCGCAACAGGCACGTTGCACAGCCGGGAGTGAATATGGGTCATCAAGGACAAATGGTTGGAGTTATTGGGAATCAGCAGGGATATGCTACTGGATTTCGTATGGGTAATCAGGCGGTTCCGAATCAGGGTAATCAGTTGGGTCAGAATGTTGGGAATAGAGCAGTGGGTAATCAGAATGGGAATGTTGTAGCTCCAGTCGTTGGGAATTATGGAAATGTGAATCAGGGTAATCAGGTTAAGTGTTATAACTGTCAAGGAATGGGTCACATGGCACGAAACTGTCCCACTAAACCACACAAGAAGAATGCTGAGTTTCTTCAGAAAGCTATGCTGTTAGCACAGAAGCAAGAAGCAGGGATGCAGTTGAGTGCTGAGGAAAATGATTTTTTCGCTATTGTGGATGATTTGGAAGACCTCGAGGAAATCAATGCAAACTGCATCTTCATGGCAAATCTTCAGGAGACTAAGTACGACACTGATTATGACGCACCTCCTGTCTATGATGCCAACGCAGTATCTGAGGTACCAATCATTGATCCATGCTATAACAATGTCATATTTGATGTGTTTACTCATGACGAACAGCATTCTGTGACGCCAGCACCTACTTATGATACATACCTGGACAATCCGAGTTGTAGCAATACTAACTCTGAAACTCCAGATGTGGATCCTAGTGGAGGCTGTGGGGCACAAAATACTGAGACTGATGAGGAAACACGTGCTTATTTTGAATCATTAATCAATAACTGTGGCATTGAAATTGAGAAAGTGAGTAAGGTCAATCGCGAAGTTAAGGCCGCGAATGTTAAATTGACCACTGAGCTTGAGAGTTACAAAGAGAACGCCAGAGCCTATGAATTTCATACAAACAAAATATCAGAATTAGAAATTGGTTACCGAGATTCTGTTTTAAGAGAAAAACAATTGCAAATCAAGTATGATACACTTGATGTGAATCTGAATTTGAAAATAAAATCTTTAAACAAGGAAATTTCTGATCTAAACAACCAACTTTCTAAACAAAAAGCACTGTTTTCTGAACTTGAAAAAGAGAAGAAACAGTTGATCGCTGATTTTTCAAAACGAGAAGATTCTATTCTTGATGAAATTCTGGATAAAAATGAAACTATCAAAAAATTGGATAATTTACTTCTTACAACGGGTCATTCCGCTAAGACAAACAAGATGCTTTCTAATCAAGTAAATCCGATTTTTCATACTACTCAAAAAATGGCTCTTGGTAACTCACCTCCTTCGTTCCTCAAGAAAGCTCAGAAAGAACGGAATGTGTTGAACAATGGAAAACCTTTGCATGAACCCATAATTGTGCATGATTCTCTTGAAACGTTGGAACTATCTGAGGAGAGTAGATCAAAAATGAAACAAAAACATCCGGAAATCAAACCTATTGATTATAATAAATGGAACCAAATTAATGGTATTTCGTTTGTTTCTCAATCAACGTTTTCCACCAAACCAAGTGTTTCAAACAAAGTGTCAACACCTGTTTCAAAATCAGTTTCAAAACCAGTTGTTGTCTCCAAATCTCTTTCGAACATTGAACAAATGTCTTCAAACAATCCTTTTAACACAAGTGATGCGAGAAGCATTTTAGATGATGTTAAAACTAGAATTGGGCGACTTCAGGAGACTGTTAAAACTAAAACTCATATTACAACCAACATCTGGTTTAATAGTTTTGATATTGAACAAAAAAAGTTTTTTGAAACTGAAATTGCCCCTCAGCTGAATAACATCAACTCAAGGGTAATTTATTTTGAACAAGCCTTTTTGAAAGAAACAGCTGACTTTGTCAAGGACCATAAATCCCTAGTAAAGCAAGCTAATGAAAGTGTTGAACACATCAAAGTTTTCGAAAATTTAAATGATTCTCTCTTCGAAGATGTTCTGACTACTGATATTATGTCCATCATTTTGCAAACATATTCTGTTGAAGATCATGAAAGACTCCAGTATGAGACCTCCAAAATTGTTTCAAAATATGCAAAAGCTCTTGAGAAACTTGAAAAAGAAAATATCTCATATTTTAAACAACTTGATCGAAAAACTGAGGAATGCAAGTATGACAAATTGTCGTATGAGCGTGCCTACAATGACATGAAAGCGAAAAATGATCTTTTAAGGGCTCAACTGGAAAGTCAAAAAGGAAAGGCTGTGGATACTGTGATTAAAAAACCATTGACTGCGGAGAAAGCAAATGTTCCCAAACCGGTTTCCAAACCAAAAATGTCTGTTTCTATGCCTCCTCCAAAAGTCAATGAGAAAAATGTTTCATCAAAACCAGTCACTCCACCTGCCCTACCTAAACAACATGTTGATAAGGGAAAAGCGGTTATCGAGAAACCAAAAGTTTTAGCACCTGGCCTTTTTAAGATGAGTACCACTAATGCGTCTGCCTCCACATCTAAACCATATGGACAAACTTCATAAGTTTAGAAAAGCACTCTAAAGAGACTAGGAAAGCTGAAACTACCTCCCTTCATAAAAATGTGAATCCTAATGTGTGTGCCTTACCTTCTACAGGACTAGAAAGCACCTCTAGGAGCAGCAGACTAAAGCCTAAGAGCAATACAAGGAACAATAGAGTCTCGACTGCCTCTAGGAGTAGTAGCTTGAATAAAGAGAAGAAAGTAGAAGAACACCCTAGGAATTTACCTTTTTTGAATAAGAAAGACATTTCATCTGAATGTACTGAACCTATGAAACTTGCTAAGTCTAATGAATGTGTTGAATCTCTTTGTTTAACTTGCAAGAAATCTTTAATTAATGTTCAAGATGATTGTGTTTCTAAGAATGTGAATGATAAGCCTGTTAAGAAGAACGTTCCAAAAAGATCTTACGCTAAACGAGTAGGAAGATTAGTTGCAAAACTTAGGCTTTACACTACTGACAGGAACCAAAGTGTATACTTTAGGGATGATATTTGGAAACCCACAGGTAGAACTTTCACATTCCAGAATGGTAAAATGAGTGATAAACCAGAACTCCCTGTAGAAAACCTCTTTGAGTGTGATCAGGATTTTACCTCTAACCCAAAGGAACCAAAATCAAAACGGTTTCCACAATATTCTTTTTCTGTCACTGGCAGGTTATCGAAATTTGTCTTTGGATCGTCGACTCGGGTTGCTCCAAGCACATGACCGGGAATCTGAAGCTGCTGATCAATTTCGTTTGGAAATTCATGGGAACCGTACGTTTCGGAAATGATCATGTAGCAGCTATCATGGGTTATGGAGATCTACCTTTTGGAAATTATTTGATCTCTCGGGTTTACTATGTCGAAGGGTTGGGACATAATTTGTTTTCAGTCGGGCAGTTCTGTGATGCAGATTTAGAGGTTGCTTTTAGGAAAAATGCTTGCTTCGTTAGAAACTTGGATGGCACTGATCTCTTAACTGGGAATCGTGATAGAAACTTGTACGCTATCGACATCAATCAAATAGCCTCTTCATCACCAATATGTCTTATGACACGAGAATCTGGAACACAGTCCTGGTTGTGGCACAGACGGTTATCCCATCTCAATTTTGACACCATAAACAATCTTGCCAAAGACAACATCGTCAACGGACTTCCAAAGTTCAAATACACCAAGGATCACTTATGTCCATCATGCGAACAAGGAAAAAGCAAAAGAGCATCATATAAACCCAAAACCGTACCTAGTTCGGAAGCAAAGTTGTATATGTTGCACATGGACTTATGTGGCCCAATGAAAGTTGAAAGCATTAACGGGAAAAAGTATATTCTTGTTATCGTCGATGATTATTCGAGATATACATGGGTTAAGTTTTTGAGATCAAAAGACGAAGCACCAGGCATCATCATCACCTTTCTGAAACGAATTCAAGTACTTCTTCAAACTCCAGTAAGGGTTGTAAGAACAGACAACGGCACTGAATTCACGAATCAGGAGTTAAGAACTTATTTTGAAGATGTTGGAATTACACATCAGACATCAGTTGTTAGAACTCCACAGCAGAATGGGGTAGTTGAAAGAAGAAATAGAACTCTTGTGGAAGCTGCTCGCACAATGCTAATTTATTCTAGTGCACTGTTATTTTTATGGGCTGATGCGGTTGCCACTGCTTGTTTCACTCAGAACCGATCCCTAATCCATCCTAGATTCAATAAAACCCCGTATGAGCTTGTGAACAACAGAAAACCTGATATCTCTTACTTTCACGTGTTTGGCGCTTTGTGCTATCCGACGAACGACAGAGAAGATCTAGGTAAATTGAAAGCTAAAGGTGATATTGGAATCTTCATTGGATATTCAGATAACTCGAGGGCATTCAGGGTGTATAACAGAAGAACTAGGAGGATCATGGAGACGATGAATGTGAAATTTGATGAACTTTCACATATGGCTTCTGAGAGACTCGCTCTAGAACCCGCACTAAACCGACAGACTTCTGGACACATCAGTTCAGGACTCGTACCTCAAAGAGCTCAATCAACTTCGTTTGACAATCCTAATGAACAAGAATGGGAGAATTTCTTCGAGTTAATGTTCGATGAATACTATGGTGGAACTTCGAAAAATGCATCAAACCATCATTCCGCTGCACCCGCTCAAAATCATCCTCCACCACCAACAGAAGATGCATCTACAATGGTCGAAACCAATGCACCAACTCCATCAACATCATCTACATCTACTCAAGTTCTTGCACCCGTTCTACCAGCAGTTGATGAGCAAAACCAAAACTAGAACGATGCAACGTTAGATGAAGACTTATTTGAAAACCCGTTTGCTACGGAATCAGCTGAATCTTCTTCAAGCTTACAAGAACCATCTAACTCGCATACATTTAACCAACGGTATCCTTCTACTCTGAAGTGGACTAAAAACCACCCAATTGAACAAGTTATTGGTGAACCTTCAAGGCCAATTCAGACGAGACGCCAACTTGACACCGATTGCGACTTATGCATTTACCTTTGCTCAATTAGCAATATCGAGCCAAAGAACATTCGTGAGGCAATGGCAGAACCCGCATGGATAGAAGCGATGCAGGAGGAACTTCTCCAATACCGTCTTCATGACTCTTGGGAAATGGTTCCAAGACCAATTGACATTCGCGTCATTGACCTTAAATGGTTATGGAAGAACAAACGGGATGAAGAAATGACTGTAATTCGCAACAAAGCTCGTCTTGTGGCCAAAGGATACAGACAAGAGGAAGGGATAGACTTTGAAGAGTCATTCGCGCCGGTAGCTAGACTTGAAGCAGACAGGATATTCTTGGCCTATGCAGCTCACAAAAACATCACGGTTTATCAGATGGACATTAAGACCGCGTTCTTGAATGGAACTCTGAAAGAAGAAGTGTACGTGAGTCAGCCAGAAGGCTTCATAGACTTGGAACATCTAGACTACGTCTACAAACTCAAAAAGGCAATCTTTGAAACAAGCTCCGAGAGCGTGGTATGACGAACTGTCCTCTTTCCTTATCCAAAACAATTTCACCAAAGGAACAGTTGATCCTACCTTGTTTACACAAAAATGCAAAAACGACATTTTGATTGTTCAGATTTATGTGGACGACATCATCTTCGGGTCCACTAATCCGAATCTTTCAAAACACTTTGAAAATCTCATGAAAAGTAAATTTGAAATGTCCATGATGGGGGAACTAAAATTCTTTCTTGGTTTACAAATACATCAGTCCCCTCGTGGAATTTTTATAAATCAAGCTAAATACACAACTGAGATTTTGAAAAATCATGGTATGGATAACTGTGACTCGGTCGGAACACCAATGGTAACTTCACCAAAAATTGGAGCCGATTTGTTTGGGAAACCTATTGATCCGAAGAAATATCAGAGCATGATTGGTTCTCTCATGTACCTCACTGCTAGTCGACCAGATATTCATTTTGCTGTTTGCTTATTAGCACGGTTTCAGGCAAAGCCTACCGAACTGCTCCTCAAAGAGGTTAAACGGATCTTTCGGTACCTGAAGACATCCATTCATATGGGACTTTGGTATCTGAAGGAATCCGGATTTGATCTAATTGCCTTTTTAGATGCGGACCACGCAGGTGATCAAGTTACAGCAAAACGTACATCCGGAGGAGCACAATTTTTGGGTGAAAAGTTAGTCAGCTGGTCTTCAAAGAAACAAGATTGCACTGCACTTTCAACCGCTGAAGCTGAGTATGTGTCTCTATCTGCGTGTTGTGCTCAAGTTCTATGGATGAGAACACAACTCACAGATTATGGCTTTACTTTTGATAAAATACCTATGTATTGTGACTCGAAAAGTGCCATAGCCATATCATGCAATCCTGTTCATCACTCAAAGACTAAGCATATCCGTGTCCGCTACCACTTCATCAAAGAGTACGTCGAAAATGGTACTATTGAATTATTCTTCGTGAAGACAGATTACCAACTCGCCGATCTATTAATGAAAGCCCTTCCAAAAGAAAGGTTTGAATATTTAGTTCGACGAATTGGAATGCGAAGCCTAACCCCTGAGGAGTTAGAACGTCTTCTCGAATCCTCGTGAAAATGCTTTTCCAGAAAGCTTCGCTGTAAATATTTTTGAAAAACAAAATACAAAATTTGAAAAACCAACAAAAGCAAAATATAAAAATATAAATCTTTCAAAAAAATACAAAAACAATAGAAAATCAAAAATCCAAAAATATTCTTCTCACGACATGTCTCTTGTATAATCGATATTCTGTACGTTTCTAGAAACGTCATTCAACAATGATACGGGCATGTACAGATGCTTGAGCGAGAGTTCTTTAATTGTTTTCTAAAACATGTCGTTTCTCAAAATTTCTTCATAAAATGGCTTTCGTATACATCAGTACGAAACCCGGACCGAAATGATGACTTTTGATTATTTTTTACAAATCAAAACTCATGCTTTTATAGAAAAAATCAAGTGTATGCTTCAGTGCACTACATTTTAAACTGGTGAGAAATCATCATCATCTTGAGCACCTTTTCAAGATTGTTCAAAAAGATTTCCAAAATCTTTCAAAATATTTTGTGCTCAAAATAACTCCCTCTAAAACCTTTTAATTGATTATGCTTTATTAAAGGGGGAGTATAAAACAAAATGTTCCAAATTCATGCTTAAATCATATCCGTTTGTCTCCCCAAAAGATTCTAAAATGTTTTTTAATCCGTGGATATAAAAAATATCACGAATATGCTATTTTTGAGGGGGAGGAGACGTGATTAAAATGTGATCAAAAAGTTTAATGATCGTTGTTTGAATCTCAAAATGAGCTCGACTCAGACGTAACCATTGAATTGACGAGGAATCATGTACCATCTCGAGAAACTCTCTATGGACTTGACCAGGATGGGTAATAATTTCAAGCTAGTTCTCTAGTGATGTAAACGTGTCTCGAAGCGGTCTAGCTCATTTAAAGTCGATCAATTCAAAAAGTGCAAACTCTACCCTCTATGTGCAGATTTCTGTCAAAACTTATAAGCACATGTGAAAGGGGAGTGTTTCTGAAAACATAAAACTCACGGAGTGTTTCAAACATGTTTTCTATCATAAACACTTTGAGAGATTTTCAAGAAAAATGGTTTTATGGCAACAATAGGACAGTCATGGAGTTATAAGGTGACTAAGAATAGGAAATTCGTCCTATGATCCGCCAGAGCCGGAGGGATCTACCCAAGGACACCACCAATAGTTAGTACTAGAAGTCCTTAGGTATGATTGAAAAAAGAAAGGAGTAATGTGAGAAAGGAGAAAGAAGGGGTTGAAGAATTAAAAAGAAAAATAATGAAAAAGGGTGAAAAGAAATAGCCCTCCATATTCAACCTTAGGGCAGAAACCGGGTTCAACTCATCTGCTACTGGTTGTCACTAAGTTGACACTAGTATTGAAGACAAAGACGTCATGGACCCAGTGACACACTGCACTAAACCTTCTAGCCACTCAATTCCTCTCAAAAGGATTTGTTTCATTCTCACTGGGAACCCTACATAATCTATTGACTTTCTCTTAGAGATCGTTGGTATTGAAGAAGGAGACCCTCTCCCTAGTCTCCGCTCAGGAAAACCAAAATGCACTATTGAGTCTAGAGCCACGAGATTCATCAAAAGATCTCATAGGAACACTTTACATGACATCGCTTGTTGTTCATCAATAAGAACACAAGTGATATATTTTAGGGTCCTACGCAGGTCTTAGCAATCTGCCAGAACATTTATGAGAAGTTTCACATTTGTGATCTTCAGTGATTGAATGGAAACTCCTGCCAGGCTCAACATCAAGCAGCCCTGACAACAGGTCACTTCGGTAACTCCCCGTGGATTACGCTTAGTGTGTCTCAAACGGTCTACAGTCGTGAGGTGATGCTTCGGTGTACCTCAGCGACTCATCTGAACTGTAGATGTACTTCGGTATATCGTGTTATCTCACTTGTGGGACTCCAGTTCAGGAATGGCCACTGTAAGAATTAGAGACGTGTTTTCACACTATGCTGTTAACACCCTCAAAATTCAAACTTGTAAGTGCCGAAATCCGCTTATTACTAACATGTTTTTATGTTTTCTTCTTATGGAAGCTCCGGAGCGGATGGATCGTGCAGACTCTCCACATGCTCATACCAACAACACATGAAAGTTCTCATCATAATCAAAGGCTACTCAAAGTTAAAGATGATTCTTCGTCAATGTCAAAGAATCCTCAAAGTTTAAAGACTCGAGAACTACATCATTGGTAACCAAAAGACAAATAGAAGTGTGAGCATGGTGGAGAAAGACGTGGAGATACCTAACCAACGAAGTTGACAATGGCAGACAACCACATTATCTGATCACAAAGCATGAAGGAACAAAGAATTAAGACTATTATATATCTAAGCGCAAAGTTCAAGCTCAAGGAAAGTAGAGATCTTATCAAGTGGAGCATCTTTTGAATGACCACCCCTTAGGGGGAGATTGTTAGCCTTAATTGTTTTATTAGAAGTGATGGTCATTCACGTTTAGGAACTTTGTAACGCGTGTTAGATATCATGATAGAATAGTCAACGGGCTCGTGGATTGGGCTAAGCTAAATGGCTAATAGTTAAGATAAGCTAGCCTTTTATTATGTGTAATCCAATCCAAGTCCACGAGGCCCAAGGCCAAGCCCAAGGAAAGCCTTTTAGGGCAACAAGCCTCTTGTACTATAAATACCCCTCAAATGGTCATTTGAGGGGTGTGCTTGAAAGTGTGTGTGTGTGTGTGTGTGTGTGTGTGTGTTTTCTTTGGAATATACAACATATTGTGTTTATCTTTATCCTCTCACATACACGGTTTTCATATAAACATCAAGTCACCAACATCTTTCTCTTCTTACTTCTACGCATATGTTTGTGTTTGGGTTTCACGTTTTATACGCGTAACTTGGGTTACGTGTGTTGGGTTTGCTTGGTAAAGTGATAAGGTTGATATCGTAGTGGTCCTACAGTAAATTTTCACGGAGGGATACATATATTCACGGCTTGAACGAATTATTTGAAGAAAATGACTACGGGGTTCTTGTACGGTATTGCTTACGAGGAATTAAAGTGACGTTTCGCGGGTGAACTTCTTTATCTTTGAGACGTTGGTTGGTTGGTTGCATGTCTCAAGATAACTTGTTTACTGTTTAGTCTTGATTTTGTAAAATCCCGCGAAAGAATCTATTTCTCGGTTTAAATCATAGACTTGTAAAATTCCGTGACAATGAAAACATCCCGGTTAAAGTAATGTGCATTTCCGAATCTATCTTGCGGTTTATTCTTGGTTTTGTAAAATCCCGCGAAAGAAACTATTTCTTGGTTTAAACCATAGAATTGTAAAATGTTAGGAATTAGAAAATTCCATAGTGAAGTATCGGTCACCCCAAATATAATCTAGCATAAGTTAGCTCGTAGACATTACGTTATTTACTAGTTATTTAGTTAGTTATTTAGTTTAGTGCAACACCGTGGAGGAAGGACGGGTCTTTACCCACTGTATGCCTGATCCACAGTCCGAAGGAGGACGTTTATTGTGTAACTATAAATACCCTATACCTCCCAAGGTAGAGGGTTGGACCTTTCAATCTAATATTCTTTCTTTTGTTAATTTCTCTCTCTAGAAAGGCTCCCACACTACTTTCTCTCTCTAAATTACTTCATCTCATTCGAACCATACTTTGATTTGTTATGTGTTTATGAAATCCAATATTTTTCAATTGGTATCAAGAGCCATGGTTTGATCACTCATCTTTCATGTTCTTGGATTTCTAGTGGTTTTTATAAGGTTTTTGGGTTTGAATGAGTTTAGAGTACTTTGCATCATTTGGATCATCTCTAGTGTTAAAGTTCGAATTTTGTTTGTACTTTTGTGTTTAGGATCATCATATGTGTTTAGGTTTTGAATTGGAAGGCTTAAATCATTGTGGTTTGGTTGTTTTTGATTGATAAAGTGGTTATTTTTGAAAGTTGTACGAAGCGAGTTGAGCCTCGGAGTTGTGTTTCTTCGAAGCGAGTTGCTTTGTTATTGGAAGCGAGTTGGTATATGCGACTTAGCTATTTAGCGAGTTGACTCTTTATGCGACTTGGGTTCTAAGCGAGTTGTTTCTTTAAGTGACTTGAGTTCTAAAGCGACTTGGCTATTAAGCGTGTTGTCAGCTTAAGCGAGTTATCGTTTAAGCGAGTTGCTTTGAAAGCGAGTTGACAGCTTATGCGAGTTGAGCCGCTTGCTTTTTGAAGCGAGTTGTATTATGCGACTTGACTATTAAGCGAGTTGTCTGTTTAAGCGAGTTGTAAATTAAGCGAGTTGTCATTTAAGCGAGTTGCTTTGGAAGCGAGTTGTCATCTTATGCGAGTTGTACCTTAAGCGAGTTGTCGTTTAAGCGAGTTGTCTTGGAAGCGAGTTATCCTGGATGCGGGTTGATTGAAGCGGTTTGACCAAAAGTTGACTTTTTACGTCAAAACTACAAACGGACATAACTTTTGAACCGTAACTTCGTTTTCAGCGAAATAACTGTCAAAACGACCGGAACAGGCTGCATATTATGAGGTTTCCCCACGATGTTGTGAAACAAATTTTTTGAGGCCCAAATCCTCTCCAAAAGGAAGTTATTGAGCTTTTAAGTTTTTAGACCTAAATTTCACCGTAAAAACGTGCATTAACAAAACCAAATCACAACCAAATAACACTTCAGATAATCCTTCAAACAATCATCACTCCTAACACATAATCCTCTATCATTGTATGGGTCCATCAGTTATCTTAACACGTTCTATTGGTCATTATATCACGGTTTCTTCTTGATTTTGTAAAATCCCGCGAAAGAATCTATTTCTCGGTGTAAATCATAGACTTGTAAAATCCCGTGCATACTACAACATCATGTCTTTCATTACTGACCCAGTGATTTCGGAAGTACTTAAATTGTATGATGCTGTGGACAACAATGATAATGTATGCTACACTGAACGGTTAAAGATGTTTGAATTAATCAATGAGGATGTGAGATCTTCATGTTCTGAGTAAAATGAGAATGAATTGCACCTGCTAATGGTACAGAATGCCATGCAAAAGGAATGCTGCATTATACCCTATCAACAACTTCACTCTCACCTCATGTTACTTCTACCCACAACAACGGAACGAACATGTATTGCCCTTTTCCGTCAAGATTTATCCACATTAACGGGTACATTACTGTTGAACTTAGAACAATTGGAACAACAACTTGATAAAGAAAAGGTTCAAAAGGATAGTTCCAGTGCTGCACTTCAAGTGATCCACAACCAATTTCAGTCATTCATCAGTGGGGAATTTACATCAGATTATGATCAAGACATGACTGAGATGTCTTCCAAGAGACACACTGGAATGGAAATTTGCGTGTTCATAGAGACACTTATCCATCTCATGGATAATGTGGATACGTATATTGAGGAAGTTACTCAGAAAGAAGAAAAAATTGATGAGAGTCTGGTTCAGTTGACAAATTGTTGTGATGAGTCGGGTAATGTTTCAGTTGAAAGATCAGATGTTGCTGAATGTAGAATAACAGAGACAACAAAGAATGATGTAACCAGCTGTTCAGTAACTCCTATCACTCAAGAAGTGGATGCATTAATCAGAAAGGGGGATGAATGTCAGGCACAATCAAAAGATTGTAGTTTTGAGTCGGGTAAAGCATCACATGATGGATCAGTTGGAGCTGAACACAGAGGTTCAGATACAGATAAGTTTGACACAGCCAGTAGTTCAGTGACTCTTGCTACACATGATGAGGATGCAGATGTCAGACCGATAAATGAACATGTGTCAAGTGATGAGGTACCCTTAACTGTTTAACATAATGCATATGAAATTAATCTTGTGCAAACTGATCACATCACAGAACATGTTCTTGATACATGTTCTGTAACTGAAGCTGAGTCTGAGATAAAGTGTTTCAAAACTAATGATATGGTTGATAAGATAACTTTTGATGAACTTTCTAATAAATTCTCAGAACTTGAAAAACATACCATTTCACTTGAAATTGCAATCCAAAGAAAAGAAGAAAGTTTTCAAACTGTGAAACCTTGCAACAATCCAGAATTCCCTGAATTTCATGAATTTTTTGAAATAAATGATTTAAAAGCTCAGCTTCAGGACAAAAACTCGACAATCTGCAATTTGATGAAACATATTTCTGATATGCATGTGAAAAGCAATTTGGTTACAAGTAATTCTGATGCTAATGCTACTAATGATATTAAAATGAGAAATGATGAATTAGCAATTTGTGTGGCCAAATTACTAAAGGAAAATGAGTCTTTGAAAAAGCATCACATAGAACTAAGTGACTCTGTCAAAGAAGCTAGAATTAAGTCATTAGAACAAACAAACTCTTTAATTGCCAATATTGATGAACTCAAAGCTCAACTTCAGGATAAGAGTTTCACAATAGTTGCCTTAAAGAATGAGCTCAGAAAAACAACAGGGAATAGTGTGAACACTAAGTTTGCAAAACCATCAATCTTGGGGAAACCAGTTATTAGACAACCGAATGCGTTTAGATCTAAACGACCAAAATTTTCAAAAACGCGGTTTGCCTCCCAAGTTGATACAAAACTAGTCACTTCACTTACTTGCCTAGGAAAAATGCTATGAATGACTTGTATAAGAACTCTTATCTAGAAATGGCTAGAAAGAAGGCACAGATTCGAACAGACGGAATTTTAGGTGCAAGACCTAGGGTGATGAACTCTTCGAGATTTCAAGGCACTGCTAGTAGTTCTAAACCACTACCTAGGAACACTATTCTTAAGACTAGGAATTGGATTGGATCTAAGATTAGTTACGTTTCGATTAAAGCTATTCCCATAGCAGATCACTCTAAGAAATCTAGATCTATTTCTGAATCCAAACAAGCTGTTTGCTCGAAGTGTCTGAAATGTATCTTTAATGCAAAACATGATAATTGTTTCACAAAATCCCTGAATAAAGTAAATGCTCAGGCAAAGGTTCAACATGTTAATTCTAGGATTTACACTAAGTCATCTTTAGTGCATATGAAGCAAAACAAACCGAAAACTTTGCCTAGATGGTTACCAACTGCTAAATCTTTGGAAACTAGGAATAGCGATAAGTCTTCCACTATGCACAAGAAGCCTAACAATCCTAGATCTTGCCATAAGTGGTTACCATCTGGTAGAATTCTTAAAAATACTGGACTTAAGTGGATACCTACCGGAAAGTTGTTTACCGATGACATTATCAAGGTTGACCGTGAAACCCCAAAGGGTTTGGATACTAATGTCACTAACCAAAATATATGCAATCAAGTTTGTAATATTAGTGTAGGTAGTCCTTACTCAGTTGCAGATACTTTGATCCTTCACTACATGGACTGGCTTAAAGTATGGATTACAAATGGATTGATATCTCATAACTCACGGGTTCAAGTAACTCAATCTTGATATTCATTCGGCTATGAGGTCTGTTCAAATCAGTTCAGGCCTCGTACTTCATCAATATGGCATCTGCAGATAACTCTTCAGGCCCCGTTCCTCAAAGAAAAGAAAGGTGTACGCTTCAGTGCGCTTTATCTTCAGAAGAAGAGAAATCTTCATATTTATGACCATTCTCATTGACATTCTTCATCAACATACTTCATGTTTCTCCCATGCTCATTCAGTCATCAAGTGGATCTACTAACATTGGTGTATACTCTTATTCACTTGTTAAATCAAAAATGGCAACTTCGGATGCAATTTTTGAGGGGGAGAAGAGTGAATATACTAAATGATGATGGATGTTTGAATAATGGTCATACGACTTTATTTTTGATGATGATGACTCCCCTCCAACACCTAATGCTTCACTTACTAAGGATAACTAGGATTCATTGTTTTGATTTTTGATCACTCTCCTCCAACGCCTAATGCTTCACTTACTAAGGATAACTGGGATTCATTGTTTGGGATTTATTGTTTTTCAAAGACATGTTTGATGAGTACTTCCAACCTCCGACGAATGTTGATCATCCAGCTTCTGAAGCTCATGCTCCGGTTTCTACTGACTCAACTGGTTCACCATCTAAGAAGTACTTCTCAGAAACTCAAGAAACCTTATCTACATTTACTTCACAAGGCGTTGATAATGACTATCATGACATTGTAGTTGCACAACTGAATAATGATCCGCTCTTTGGTATTCCTTTGCCAAATCTTCACGGATTATTGTTCCTCTCATTGTGCACGCTATAAATCAACCACATGAACATTAAGGAAAATGACTACCTCATCCACTAGAAGACATTTTTGGTAAATCTTCCAGACCAGCTTCTACATGTATACCTTGAGGAAGAATGCATTGATGTTGAGGAATCATTTGCTCCGGATTCATTCAGTGGGTCAATGTACATCCGATTGAATGTTTATTCACGTGTTGGACATTTGACACAAGTTGATTACTTCGAAGTTACTCATTTATCACTTATTTGATGTTGAAGTTGACATTCACAAAGGCATGTTCTTATTTGATAACTTGCTCGGGCTTAAGAATTTGAGTTGAAGTCTTGGGTTATCTAGTTACCAGCAGTCGAGGTGGATGGTTGAAGACCTGGTTAACTATCACTATTAGGAGTTACTTTGTTTTACTCAGTGTCACACGCATATGACGGTGTGGATAATTGTAAGAGGTGTTAATGTCTCATACTTTGCTTGAGTAGTGAGTACTTAGAAATTTTCTTGAAGCATAAATTCTCGACACCGTTATTCCATTATTAAGTGCAAGCTTAAGATACAAATATGGGAATTTGACTTCAGTTTCAAGTTTGGTATATCGGGTATTCTTCATCAGGGGTCACTTCAAATTGTCTACATATGGGTTGATAAAGATAGTTAGAGAGAGTTTCTCTAGCAGTTGATTCTCACAGGATTCATTTGAGCTAATTGTTGTTCTTCTCTATTTCAAGATTATTTGATATGTATAATGTGTTGCTGTTTCTGAGGTATCAAAACCTGCAAGGGGGAAGGAGACATACATCTAAACACACAATGAGTACACGTGATGAAACTAATACTTCTTCTCTATTGAAGTAATCCCGGGAAAGACAAATGTCATAACCATAGAGAAACTCAGTGTTTACTCATAGCCTTTGGTGTGTTATTCCAACCATTTAGGAGGAAGTGGTCTCTGGATACGTTCGGTATGTGTTAACTCAGCCTTCAGTAGAAAGAAATATGAGAAGAATATTTGGAACGTGAGATGATAATGTTTATCGACATCTTCTACATGACTTATGATAAAGTGCTTCCGGTTAGTGCTTCATATACACAATGTAATGATGATTCTGATGAGATCGCAACGATCAGGGGAGATATATGTGTACATCAGGGTCAGACAACATATTCACATGATCGAGCTTAATCAGTTATTCTAGAGTTGACATCCGCAGAGGTGATCAGTGATTCAACCAGTTAGTGTGATGTTGTTGTCTCTACTCTGGTTGGGTACTTGTGTACATTATGGGCTGATTGGTTATATGGAAGATAACTGGAATGCATTTGGTAAAATGAAGATGTTGATGTATTATTCCCCTGAATAAGACAACTGGTCAATCTCGTAGAGTAATGTGTACATCAGGGACGCACAACAGGTTCATGTGATCGGACTTCATCAGTTATTCCGGATTTGATAACCGCTAAGACGATCAATGTCTTAACTTGTTACCTTGGTGTTCTCGTGTTCTTCGGGGTGCTGAGCTTCATTCAATGAGATTTTTTATCTTCTCATTCTTCTTCTTGGGAAAATGGTCTTTATTCGAAGATTGTCGGTATGGGGAGAAGCTACCAAAGTCTCACTTTCTGCAGGCTCAATTTCTGACGTCCATTCAAGAGCCTCGGAAGCTTTGGTGGTGAAAGTTTTAGGGATGATGACTTCTATCTTCTACAACGGGGTTGCTCGATATCCTTATTTCGGTTCTCGTATTATCATCCTCTTAAACTATATCATCTTCTCTATCTTTGTATATAGTTATCAAAAACCAAAATACAAAAATATAAAACCAACAAAAAGAAAATAAAAAAATATAAAACCAACAAAAACCCATAAATATCAGAAAATTTGAAAAAAAAAATCCAAAAATATGTTTTCCAAGACATGTCTTCTGGTATCGATAACATCTACGGTCTTAGAAATGTCATTCAATAATGGCACGGGACTTTAGATGAAGTTCGAGCAGGAGGTGTAAATATTCTTTTCAAAACATGTCTCAAAATATGGCTTACAGTTACTTCAGACTGTAACCCGGGCTTCAAAAATGGCTTGCAGTTATTTCAGACTGTGACCCGAGCTAAAACCATGGCTTGCTATTATTTCAGATAGCAACCCGGTCTTCAAGAAAGGAAAGTGCTGCGCTAAACCATTTTTCAAAAATTTCGTGCACTTATCCTAAAACAAAACAAGGAAAGTATGTCGAAGGACTGTTGTTCCTACACAAATACTTTTCCTTCTAAAATTCTTCAGAAAAATATTTGGTGTATTCAAAAAATGGTGGTAATTTTGAGTTGCTTGTAAATCAATCAGTTTCAGAGTTTTTGTAAAAATAGAAAACTCAATCAATGACTTCAGCGCTTTTAATCTTTTCAGAAAATAAGTCATTGATTGAGGGGGAGAACGTTTTCAAATCTATATCATCTAACGGAATTTCTTAATTATCCTACGTGCTTAATTAAAAATGATATTTGCCTATGTCGAAGGACTAGGAATTTAGGATATGATTGTTAGGATTAGATGATTAGAGTTTGATGAACACATTATTCCCATACCTTTTATGATCTGATGGATATGTTGAATTAACTTTTAATTAGTCGATTGCTGTTTGGGTGATGTCGATCACCATATATCTGTATGTGTGTTCACTAACGTATGCAGGTATATTGGTATATAAGAATGTTCCTGATCCGGATCCCACAAATGATGATGATTGGATGCCGAAAGGAAAGGGTAACTATATAGTGGGTTGACAAATGAAGAAACGGAGCTTAATTGGACTTCAATGGAGAGTTGGCATAAATGCAACGTAAGAGGTCTCACTGCATCAGCAGATGGTTTTCTTCTAAGTGATTGAAGAAACGGAGCTTAATTTGACCTCAGTTGGCATTCAAAATGCAACGTAAGAAGAAGTCTCACTGCATCAGCAGACGGTTTTCTTTCAAGCCCTACAGCAACAACGGAAGCTTCTCAACCACCTAATGTATCTTTGTACAGGACAAGTAGTGAATGATACCATTTTTCTAAAACTTTGAATAATATTGTTTTTGAAAATGGAAAAATATTGTTTTGAAAATAAATTGGACTAAATTTTGAAAATCACCGGACTTCTTTTTATCAAAACCTATGTCACTCAATTATCGACTTTGGTCATCGATTGAGGGGGAGAGTAATTTAAAATATAATATTTTCAAACAATATTTCTTCATAAAAGTTCCGGTTTGTACGTTAAAATATGGTGATCTAAAGATTTAATGTTATGTCATGGTATGATTTTTCTTGAGAATCAAGGTCTTTCAAAATGAAATTCTTTCTGTTCTTGTTTGATTGTGAAACTGTTTTATTTTACTTAAAGATCTCTTAAAACAATCATATCTGACACTAACAATCTTTAATGTCTCAAAATGGTCCTTATCTGTCATTTTTCAAAATCAAATCTTGCCACGTCTTTCCCCAAAATTTTCTAAATTATTTAAATCTTTTGGGATCACAAATCTCAAAATGGTTTGAAATCTTTGATCGGGTAAGAGATCGTGATTTAAATCTCAAAACTTGTTAGGAATTAGAAATTCCCAGTATTAAAGAGTCGGTCACCTCAAGTATATGTAATCGTTAGAAAGCTCGTAGTCGTAGTTCTTTTAAGTTAAGTAGTTATTTAGTTAAGTAACACCGTGGAGGACGGACGGGTCTTTACCCACTGTATGCCTGATCCACAGCCCGAAGTGTGGCGAATTATGTAAGACTATAAATACTCTCTACCTTCCAAGGTAGAGAGTTGGAGCTCATAATAATAAGTTCACTTTCTCTCACTAAGTTCCCTAAACCTCTAACTTTCTCTCTCTAGAATTCCATCTATATGCTACTTTGTGTTATAGTTTTGATGTGTATGTGATAAGTTATATCTTACAATTGGTATCAAGAGCCATGGTTAGATCATATCTTGCACATCTTTGGATTTATAGTGGTTTTTAGGTGGTTTTTGAGTTTGAAAAAGTTTAGTGGTTTTTGCATCATTTGGTTGACTTCTTGTGTTAAAGTTTGAATTTTGTTGGTACTTTTATGTTTAGAATCATCAAAAGTGTTTAGGTTTTCATTTGGTAAGCTTGAATCATCTTGGTTGGGTTGTTTTTGGATTGAAAAGTGAAGGTTACTTGGTTTTTCATGTTAGCGACTTAGCTCTCGGAAAAGTTTCTTGGTAGCGACTTACTTCACAGTTTTGTAGCGAGTTACAGTTATAAAAGCTAGCGAGTTAGAGCTAGCGAGTTAAAGTACAAGTAGTGGAATCTCCACTACGGTTAGCGACTTGTGGTAGCGAATTAGT